>JANAVB010030818.1:2988270-3485770 GCA_029216955.1 Iris pallida
TTCAGACTACTCTGCATTTATTTAAGTACTTTCCTTTATGTTATCTGTGGATGAGATTTTAGATGATTGCCTGTGTTGATTAGTTACTTTTACAGCGTAGTACGCTTAAGTGAGTCCATTAAATTGGACATCTCACTCTAGGTCGTATCGGCTGGCCAGGTTATGCGCTAATCCCTTATATTTGGGAGCGGAGCGTGACATGGTTTTAGTTGTGGCCCATGCAGGTCTCGTTTATCATTTCGGTTATGTTAGTATACCGACTCGAGCCTGCAATTAGGATTAGCCGTGTTAGGATCTCATCCACTTGTTGATTATCGCCTTTGAACCTCAACTCGTATTCTAATGTTAATTTTCTTGCATCCTGCTCCCTTCTATCCCTTTTGTAATAGAAGTTTTATCTCTTTCAAAGAGATACATTTGTGTAGCGGATGCACGACTTATAGCATTGCCTCAGCAGCCGAAATCAAGCCCAGCGACGACAGGACACCAGATCCTATGGGGTTCCAGACTCTCGGACGAGTTCAGACTGTTCCGATGACCCCAGCCATTCCTGTAGGGTTTGCACCACAGCCGGCACAAGTGTACCAGAAGGGCCAGATGTCCCAGATGTCGATGCGACAGGAGAAGAACCCTTTGCCTCTACCTCATTTCCCTCTCCAGATGTCGCAGGAGCATACCAGGAACAGGTTCCCCATACACCCAATCTACCCCAGATGTCGCAGAAAGCGTACCAGCAGCAGTTGCCCTATACACCCAATCCTTCCTAGATGTCTCAGGGAGCCTGCCAGCAACAGATGCCACATGCACCCATTCTACCCCAGATGCCATAGCCGGAGGGACAGCCCCAGATGTTTCAGTTCTTCCAGATGATGATGCAACAAAAGTGGCAACAGTCGGAGGCTATGAGACAGACTCTAATGACTGCTTATAGAGAGGATGACAGTACTAGCACCACCACCACCACCAGCCCCAACACCAGTCAAGAAGATAGGCAGCGTTTAGAGGTACTGTCAGATGAACCCGAAACCCTTCAAGGGAAAAGAGAGCCCGGAGGAGATATCGGACTGGATAGCAAGCACGCAGAAGAATCTGGATGCTTCGCAGCTACCTGTTGACTTGTGGATGACTGCTATGAGGAATCAACTAGAGGGGAATGCCCATCATTGGTGGGATTCGAAGGAGCGTGAAGTCGACAAGGACAAGACTTGGGAGCAGTTTCTTGAGTACTTTGAGGCGAAGTACTTTCCAACTACCATCCAAGATACTTTCTATGATCAGTTCCTTTACCTCAAGAAGGAGAACATAACCGTGGACGAGTACGATGCAGAGGTCAATTATGTCAGCCGATTCGGCGTACTACTGATACCAGATGAGAGGGAGAAGGCCCGAAGGTTCCATCATGGTCCGACAAAGGAGCTTCAGAGGTATACGAGCGCGCAGTCGAGGACTACCTACAAGGAGGTGTTAGCCGAGGCCAAAGTCTAGGAAGCTATCAACCGGGATCCATTGAGCGTGAGGCACCCTACTCAGACCACTGAACCAGCCAGAGTTCAAAAAGGAGGCCCGACCAGACGTCCGGAGACCCACCTTTAGTAGTGGGTTACCCCGTACCAGCCGAGGGAACTTCCGACTTGTTACTATTACAGCAAGCATGGGCCACATTCAGAAGGAATGCAGGAAGAGGCTCAACCAATGTATCAGGTACGAATCGGGATAACACCGGGCTGCGAACTGCCTGCAACACTCTGGCAGAGCTCATCAGTTGGCTCCAAGGCCAGCTTCACCTGAACCTAGGCCACCATCACAAGCGACTGCAGCCCAGCGAGCACCAGGATATCAGAGGGGTACGTATGTAGTTATGCATGCATTATTGTTCATTTATTTCTATCTTACTGTTAGATTAGATGTCTAAATTTTGAGCACGAAATTCTCTAAGATGGATAGGTTGTAAGCCCTCTAAAAATTTAATTAGAATTATCTAGATTAATTAGAAATTTAATATAATTAATTAATTAGTTATATTTGATTTTCTACTTTTATTTTTGATTATCATAAGCACATTGCCTTGACTTTTGCATTAGAAGCACAAGACTAGTCATTTTCTCAAAATCAACTTGTCATGCATGTTCTATTTGAGACACTCTTCACCCATGACCTTCGTGTCTCACTCAGACACACCATCTTGTGCTTCATTTTTATCGCACAACTTTTTTGACTTTTAACCCAATCTTGATTCACCCCACGGAGTCACATTTACTTCTGACTCGAATTGGGAACACCATTTTGACCCCAAACTTGTCGACCCAAGATATGGACACGATCCATTTGAGCCTACTACACATATGCTACTTGTGTCCCATCCAATTGAGTCCCCACATGCTATATATTTATTCGTGATTACAAATGGCTAATTTAAGTCATTTAATTCACTAAAACCAATTGTGACCCAACTCGACTCAATTAGACTCAGCCCAAGCACCATGACATCCCCCTCATCCATACCTACACACACAACACCAACTTATCCAAACAAGACCCCAAACACCCTAACATCATTCCACTTTAATTCAAATGACCAACTCCTAATCCTAATTTAGGGAGAGACCCATTAACTAAACCTACTTAATTTACTTTATACCAAATTTTACTACTTTTGGCCATACACAAATACTTTTAGGAAAAGCCTTATGACACACACAACTCCCTTGTCCAATCACAATTCAACACACACCCCACTCTTTTTCTAAAACTATAACACCACCTACTCTCTTACACTCTCTCTTCCTTGGAACCAACCCCCTCTCTCACACCCTCTCTCTTCTATTCTTTGGTCGGCTACAACTCTCTTTCTCTTTCAAACTCTCACACCCTCTCTCCTCTCTCCTCACAGCCCCACAGTCTCATCCCTTGGCCGACAACCTATTTTCTTTCCCTGTTCATTTTTCTTCTTTTTTTACCTCTTTACCATCATCTACACCATCATCCTCACTATTTCATCTCCTTACTCCACCACAGCAGCCATCACAGCTACCACAACTCCCTTCATCCTCTCATCTCCCCCTCTCATCAGAGCCACTCCCATCTCCTATGGCCGACAGCGACCACCACCCCCTTCACCATCTTCTTTTTCATTTCCCCCCTCTAATTAACAGAAACCACACCACCTTGGCCGACAATACCACCATCTCCCTCTCTATCATATTCTCCTTTACTTCCCCCACCTTGGCTGACAGCACCACCACCTTGGCCGACAGCGAACACCACCCTCTTCATTATCTACTCCAACATAGGTATACTCCTCCCCCTTCATCCGTGTTACTTTATTTATATTTATCCATGTTATTTGCACGTATATATGAATGTGTGAAATGTTTAGATGTTTTGTTAGATTATTCATTGCATAAATCATGGTGTAATGTGATATGTCAAATGGTTTCATATTCATATATATATATATATATATATATATATATATATATATATATATATATATATATATATATATATATATATATATATATCAATGGTTTATATATACATATATATTTTTGTATATATCTATATACAAATGGTTCATAAATATACACAGATGGTTTTATATATCTACATAAATGTTTTCGCTTTTGTCACATTATGTACCCATGAATGCATATACTATATATATATATATATATATATATATATATATATATATATATATATATATATATATATATATATATATATATATATATATATGCTCTATGTACACTCAATGTATTTAAATATGATTTCAAGTATTGGACTAGTGTATATAAATTCCTATGCTTATATTTATATACTTTCATATGTAACTTGTGGTTGTGCACCTATACTTGTAGATATATGTCCTTAAGCATATAGGAAGAGTTGTATGTGCACTTCTGTCACGACCCGCACCAACTGTAAGGGTACGAGAATGTAACAACGCCCAGCCTACGTCGTAGTGTCGGCGGTAGAACGCTGTCCTAGGTCACAACATCCAACAATATAAGGTGATGCACAGTTATACTCCCCGAATGGGGGTGACATAACATAATACAATCTCAATCACATCTAGGGTAGAAGTACGATAAGATAGATAGAAAGATACAAAATCCAAATCCACAAGACATATAATAAAGAGATGATACTAATTGTCTAAAATACAACTCAACAATATCCAGAATATACAGATCCCAATATACAACTCAAACTCAAATGACAAGAAAATAATATAAGCCTAGACTAGGGAGCCTCAGTCTCTACAGCTAGTGGATCCGGCTGGAAGTTCGGGTCACAAGTGTCGTCTACAGCTGTCCCATAATAGGTGTCTACGCGGGCCTCATCCTCATCCTCTGTAAAATTTTCAACAGGTCCAGTCAGGACAGGAGCGAGCACAATACATCTCACGCAGATCATAACAGGTTAGAAAATATAACGTACAATAGAGTAAGATACATGAAACGCTGAAAGAAGATATATATATGAAAAATAGAAGGATATGATAATAGGAATTATCTATATTTGATAAGTAAGAACTGTAAGCAATATGTGATTTAGAGTACAATATGGTTATGTAAACGGGTTAGGTTATAAAATAAAATGGGACTCCTTTGTACGTGGGTGTACAATGGACATATAAAATTTCTTATATAATAGGATTGATCACATAACCATTTTTACTCTCCCTCCCCAATCAATACATAAGGATCCAATTCAGTTACGTTACCTTATATAATGGCTTATACAATGGCTTGTACAATAGAGCTCAATATGATAATGAGAGTACAATATGCACAATGAGTGTACAATGATAAGAGTATTCAATAAATACAATATGTTAGTGAAACGCACATCACAATATGTATTTAGTGAACATAAAGGAGATAACATCGCAAAAGAAGATCCATATAGTACCAATCTGTGTTACCAACGTGTCAGCATCAAGTAAATTAATCTATGGCAAGAATAGACGTTCTAGCAAGTATAAAACGGTCAGAGAATGTACTCGCCTGTATCCTGAGTATCTGAAGAATATCTACTATCCGAGGAGTGGTATCTGTCTCCTATAGAACAGCACAAGTCACAATATGTCTAAAATGATAATAAGATACAATTCAATGCATTCTATATGAACCTAGGTCAATCTAGAATAAAGTCAACGCTTGGTCAACTCTAGTCAACCCTAAAAGTCAAACTAGGTCAAACCTAAGTCAAGCAAGTCTCACTAAGCCTAACTAGCCTATTCTAGCAAGCACACACCATTTCTAGGCTATACTAGTCAACTAGACACTTAACTGGCATTCAAGCCATACCCATAGGCAATGAGACATAGGTATACACCATACACATAGGCAATGTTATATATGCATTACATTACACATAACCCCATTGTTATTATACCCACATTTTCACATATATGTAAATATACATATACATAGAGTAGCTATATAGGCAAGTGCCATATCTATTTCACATCACCAATCACATGCACATATCGCATTAGGCTATACATATATCACACTCTCTTTATATATTCACATTATATAGGCAAATGTGTGTGTGTTAGTGGTAGGAATGTGTGTGTAGGCATGTATGTGTGAGTGTGTGAACATGAGTGCTTGTGTGTGTGTAGTCATGTGTCACATAGGTGTGTGTAGCAAGGTGTCATGAGAGCATGTGATACAAGGAAATTAAAGTGTGGTGTTCATGACAAGGTGGCATAGTGTTCCTGTGAACAGGAAGTAGATAAGTGTGTGTTTGTGTCATAAGGAAATAGAAATAGTATAATATAATATAATGGAATTAAGTCAAATTAATTTAACAGTTTAATGAATGAAATCAAATGATAGTTTATAATAATAAACAGTGAATTGATTTGAATTCCATATCCCATACAACAAAGAACCTAACTAACCTAATTAAATTCTAACATTGAACTAGCATGCTTGGGAAATAACATAATGGAAAATGAACTCACCATAAATCAGTTTTAACAGGGATTGAAAGGAATCAACTCAGTTTAAAATCAGGGATTCAGTTGACAGTTTAAAAATCTCAGATTTCTGTTAATGAATCTCAGGTTTACAGTGTTTACAAGTCTCAGTTTACTCAACATTTCATCTATTAGGAAATCTCAAAAATGTTCATATGTGAACTCAAGTCACATTTGTTGATTGAAAATCAGTTAATAACAATTAATCTCAGTTACATATAGGTTTTCCTCATTCAAAACTCCAGTTAATAGAATCTGAACTCAGTTCATAACATCAAAAGTTCTCAGCTTTATATGTATTGGTCTTGGGTTGTATGCAATTAACATTACCTATATGTTCTCAGGTTTATATCTCAGGAATAGGATTGGTCTTGGGCTAATTTCGAAACCCCATAGTCCAATACAAATCACAATTGATATGAGCCTCAATCCCATACATGTAGGCAATCTAATTAACCATTTAAACATCAATTAAAGAAATCACAAAATTTTAGAATACCATTTAAACCCAGGAACCAAATCAGCTTTTGACAGTTAAAGCAATTTAACCCAAAATCAATCATGACAGTTAGCCTATCCAAAACGAAATCCAAACCCCATTCCTCAACACAATCATAACCCAATATCTTTGTAACCTAATACATATGTAGGTGAGTAATGAGGGAAATGTGAGGGATAACAGTGTATAAGTTTCAGTTTTCTGAAACTTGGCATGAAGAACCCCAATCCAATGCAAAAAAAAAATCAGTGATCCCCTTCATTAACACAAATCAAATTGAACTTGAACAACACCAATCAAACATGTAGGTGAACTGAATACTGATATTAACGTCACAAAAACAGGGAAAAGAATGAAATTAAAACAGAAGAAAATGCATTCAGCCACAGTGTATCAGTGCATATCAGTAAACAAGGGAATTCAAATTTTTGAATGTAAATAATCACTAAAATTATGAAACAAAGGTTGGTAATTAGTAATATAAATGTGAGGCTACTATAGGATGTATTCGTGTCCAGGAACTGGACATGAATCGTATCCAAACAACACGTGTACACAGACACTGACAGTGCACGAACAAACATCGTACACGCGTGCACGTGCATCCCACACGCGACACACGTCACGACACGACATGTGCTCATGTCCAGATGTTTACCTAGGATAGCTCTAGGTCTAACACACCCTGTACTGGGTCCACGAGTCCCACAGACACGACACGACATGCGTGTCAGTCGTGCCTATGCACACGCACAGCAGCTCACGCACGACAACGTGCGGCCAATACAACCCCGATTGCTCCGCCCACAGACCACGAGATGCTTCCAAATTTTGGGATCTTGGTGGAAAACATTGCCCCAAGTTTCCCCCAAAATTTTAGGACACGACGTGTCCTGTGTCCAGCAGAGTTATGGACCCAGTGATGTAGGACACGGCCTACGGGCTCGTGCTACGTGTCCACGCGTAAAAACAGGACACAAATGGACACGAAACACTAGGACACCTTCACAAAAATTAATACTCATACCTAGATCTACAAATCCATGCAATCACTTTTACAAAAATCGAAAATCAAATTCTAAGTGGCATTTCTACAAACACCTAGGTATCCTATTGGATATGTGTCCGATACGGACACGAAATGAATCCACCTTGACACGAAATCAAGTCCTACAGCTAGGGGACACCTAGGGCTTCTAATCCATGCAAAGAAAACAAAATTTGGTGGAGGGAATAGGGATTTACCTATATGTTAAAATTCCAATAAAAAGCTCCAAAAAGGGGATTTCTTCTTGCTAGCTAGCTCCTCCAAATTGCTCTCCAACTGGGATTGGCCTCTATGACAGTAAGAGGAAGCTAATTAAAACCTAATGCAATTGGTTTGGGAAGAAAAGGAATTAAAATGGAATTTCTATGGTTTTAGGAAGTTTTGAACTAACCTTTCTTTCCAACTTTGCAATTCTTTCTAAAGGGAGGCTAACCTAATGGAAGAGGCATTATATAGGGGTAGGATTCCCTATGTTGGCTGGCCAAACTCTAGGGTTAGGGTTTTAGTTGGGTTTGATGGGCCATGGGCTTCTTGGCTAGTTTCAAGTCTCTCTACCAACAGGTCCCTTTGCTATATCAATTTCTCTCCAACTAAAACCTCTAATTAGATAACTAAGAGAATATTCTAATCATGACTAAAATCACCAAGTCCAACTTAGCTTATTGGTTAAGCCTAACTTCTAGGTTAGGCCCAATCTAGACCTAAGACTAACATAGCACATAACAATATTTAATTAATATTAAATTCACACAAATTCCCATAAATCATAATAAATCCTAAAATGACCACAATACCCTCTAGGCTAAATTTTAATAGTTAAATATCCTAATCACATGGCTAGGCTCTAGCTCAACAGTCTCTAAGGTTACACTAGCCAAATACCAAATCATAAGTCATAACTTAAAATAGTTTTAAAAAAGTGATTTAAAATTCACTAAAAATCATATTATTATTTAAATATCATAATTAGATAAATTAAAACACAAAATTTCAAAATTAGCCTCATTTTGGAAACTGGGTGTTACAACTTCCTTGGATAAATTTAACTTAGTATTTGAATGTGATATCTAGTACATATAAACGTACACTCTACTTTGTTTGTGGTTAGATTCGTAGTCATGGATGTTCTTTTAGCGTATCATAAGCCTTGGTTGTGTAATTATAGGTATCTTGGACGGCGTGATTGAGGCAGAAGGGACCGGAGTACTGCTTGCGTACTGCGGAGTTGAAGGCAAGTATACCTTGCCTCGAATTATTATTTTTACATATACTTCATTTTGCTCTTATTAGTGTAGACTTAGTTAGTGGAGTCCGGGAATTGTCTCGAGCATAGTCGATGATGGAATCAACACATAAGGCTACCTACTTGACCTAGCTCTAAGCGACGTACCCTTAATTGCTGAGTTGTTGTTACAACTCCCTTGACCATGACACGTGTTACGACACAACACTGAGTGAGATCAAATCAAGACATGCGTTGTCGCTCTCGACTGACCATCAGTATGAGTGGCTCGTGTGACAGCACATATAGAGTAGTGATGGTTCTAGATAGCTGACACTTCCTAGAAAGTTGATGTTTGGGTCATGGATGCGACTTATACACCATTGGGCGGGAAAGACAAATGGCAGGCGTATGGGATAGACAGTTACATTATTCTAGCCTCACGGGGGACCTGGTTTGGGCATGATACCCAGTTTGGGCTATACATCCAATAGGGGATACATCCGGCAGCGGCCACTAGCTGCAAGCTAGATACGGTTGGAAGATATACTAGTGCTTGTATGTTCATATCGGCTCGTGCTCCGTTGCCATTCCCTTATCTACCCACCCATATGTTCCAAGTTGTTTTCATATGCATTCACTTAGACTGGTTAGCACACCCTTTATGCTTATATCAGTATTTACTTTATGGCATGTTCCTATTTGTATCTTGCTATGTCCCCTGAGGACCTGGTTCCCTTTCAGATCCCGATGAGCATCTGTACTCGACGATTTACAGTTCTAGAGCTGAGGCGGGATACATTGTAGAGGACTTTGAGGTACCCCATGAGGAGTTATCTTGATCCAGGATATGTTGCTACTTTAGCTGAGAGTTTCATTATCTAATTAGTTTTTACTCTTAGCTAGTTATCTTCCATTTCCTGTATTTCCATTCTGATGTACTGTGGGATTGTTTCCACCAGACTTGTATTTTTATTCAGTTGTATTTGGATAGTCATACTACTCTACATTTATTTAAGTACTTTCCTTTATGTTATCTGTGGATGAGATTTTAGATGATTGCTTGTGTTGGTTAGTTACTTTTACAACATAGTACGCCTAAGTGAGTCCATTAAATTGGACAGCTCACTCTAGGTCATATCAGCTGACCAGGTTATGCCATAATCCCTTATATTTGGGAGTGGGGTGTGACACAAGTAAACATAGACAATAAAGAGTCCAACAAGATAACATCTAAACAAAATGCATCACGTCTAGATTAAAAGTCCACGTAGTCATCATCATCATCAGCACCAGCAGTGCCACCATGTCTAGATGGACCAGCTCCGGAAGTGCCAGCTCCAGAAGGGTATGGAGTAGCACCAGAACCACGGTACCAGTCATATATGTTATCGGGCTGAAAGAAGGGTCTAACTGCTTCATCCTCATAGCGGTAGTCCGATACAACTGGATCTTGGGGAAGAGAACTGGTAGAATGACTAGTCTAAGCAAAATGTAGATCCGTAAAAGAATTTACAAGAGCCTGAAACTGACTGGCATCACGGAACTCATATTTCCTAGATGTGTCAGTGATAAAAGCTCGCAAATCAAAGAGATGTTGGTGGATACCCTCATAGGTTATAGGGTAGGTCTGAGAAGGTGGAGCAGGAGCAGTAGAAGGAATAGGAGGGACGGTTGTGCTGCGACGAGACAGCTGAAGATACTTGGGCTCAAAATCTAGAGCACAAGCGGATAAGTCAATCTCAAAATACTGAAAGATGATCGGGATAATCATCGGATAAGCAAGGTTTTTGTTCCATTCATGACAACGTCACATCATCTGAATAAATAGTTTGGGGACAGAAAAATGAATACCCTTACGAATATGATAAAGGGCAGACAACTCAAGTGTGGTAACATCATCTTTTGAAGTGGATTTCGGCAAGATGGTGGAATAGACGATGTAATGCAATTCATAGTTAAATAAATTTATTTTTGCAGCTTTGAACTTAGTAGAACAAACACGGTCAGGAGAACAAAGTTTGTTCTTGAAACTGCTTAAAGTTGTGCCTACAAAAATTCAATTTCGTGATATCATAAAGCTGAGCACCTTCGTTAGGGATACTAAAGATTTTCGCTAAACGGACATCATTGAATTCGAAATTAAGTCCATCGACACGACTTTTAATAGTGAAAGTGTTCAAAGTAAAATTGCAATAAAATAGACGAATAGCATTAGTTGCAATAGGATATTGGTGGGTGACAAGTTCGTGCAACCTTAATGCTTCAAAGTATGGATGATGCTTAGAAAATACGATCCATTTAGTCAGTGCGTAGGTGCATATTTTGCGAACAAAGAAATCCGCATACCATAATAGGGATTGGTCATGAGTTTCAAAGTAGAACTCATTTTATACTCCGTCAGCCGATTGAACCAGAGAAAAGAGTGATCTTTGAATAGGATCAGAAGTCAAGGCCTCTTCACTAGCCGTAATCTTCTTCCTCTTAAAGGGGTTTGAAATCCTAGACATTGTTTCTATAGAAAGATTAAAAACTATAAAATTGAAAGAGGGAGAAGGAGGAGGTAATACCTTCAAGAAATTGAGTATGTTGCAGAGGACAAGAATGTCTGTACGAATCCAAAGTTTGGATTGAAATCTCCATGAGGATTGGGAGCAATGGCATAGAGAAAAGCTAAGGTTTGGAGGGCTTGGGCACGGCTGCTGCTGTGATTTGAGGATATGGAGAAGATGAATAGGAAGGGGGCCACTCATTTCTAATTAGAAACATATACCACCAACAGAACTCGAGTCGAACTCGGGCTGAACTCGGACAGAATTCGGTACGAGTTCGCTTTGGGTTCTGTTGAGGTATTTTTCAATAGAAATAAATACAGGCCACTTACTATTCATCAATCCCTTTTCAATTATTTAATTCCAAGTTTAGTTATTTTAAATTTCAATTAATATAATTAATATTATTTTATGAATTATTTTTTTGTTATACAGCGACTGTCTCAGATTAGTTGTAGGGGTATTGTCCAGTTAACAGAGGTTCACCGGAGAACACTTAAATACCGTTTTGCTTTATTCGTAGCCGTGGTGACAGATAGACCCTTTGTAGGCTTGTATCAAAAATAGTGTTTGCATATTGAAAGATAATTGATAAAACAAACAAACTACACGTACTAGAAAATACGAATGAGCTTCTACCAGAAGTCTCTAGACTTTGACCTCTGGTCAATTGTTATCAGTGGCTACAAAAAGCCTACTATCATCTCTGTTCTCACGACCACTATTATTAATAAGCCTTATTATAGTTACACGGAGGAAGAGAAGAAGTTAGCTATGCGCAAAAGCAATGCATGCTTTTATTGTGCTGTAGACATAAATTTATTCAATCTTATTACTACTTGTACAACATCTCATAAAATTTGAAAACTTCTTGAAGGTACTTATGAGTGCAGGTACAAAAGCAAAGCTAGCAACTCCAGAGAAGAGGATAGTCCTCATAATGACACAAATGTGTGCATGTATGCATTGGGATTTGAGGTGCAACCCTTATTTTAAGAAGAGCTTATATGCACAACTGTAGAAGATTAGGCCACATGATGAAATATTGTTATACTAATAAAATGAATCACTGTGAATGATCAAAAGAAGGTAGATCATCGTTTCACAAGTATGGTAGTACGAGCATATGGGATGAAAGCGAGGCAAGCGACTCAGAAAAAGAAGAGAGCCCTCATCAAACTACAAATTTATGCTTAATGGCATTATCCAAAGAGGTACAAAGTAATCCTCTTTATAAAGAGAGTAAATTTTCTTATAATAAACTTTTTGATGCTTTCAGTGATCTTCTTGAAGAACATAAGAAAGTTCTAAATAAGTATAAGCAAGCTAGAAAGGATATTCTATCCTATAAACATGAGAATGACAATCTTACTTGCTTATTGAATGATGATAGAAGCACTTTTACTTCTGATAATTCTACTGAAATTTTCATACTTGAGTTTAGATTACATGAGGTACTTGATTGCATTGAGAAAAGCACCCAAGAAAATGCAAAACTTAAGGAGGAATTAGAATCAAAAAATAAAAAGTATTCTCTTGCTTCGTGTAGAATCGATACATTTACTGCTAAACACGATAATTTGATTGCATGCTATAAAAAGTTGGAGATAAAGTTGGGTAAATAAGTCGTTCAACCCAAGATACGGTCATACACAAGGCATATAACACAACCAAGATTCTAAAGGGATCTGGCACAGCTAAGGTTAAATATAACCATGCTTTTTATTATACTCAATCACATAAGACATATCATACCGAATCATGTTCTCATACTGCTACACAAAACACAAATGTTAATAGTTTTTATCATTATTGTGGTATGGAAGGACACATTTCTAGTTAATGTCATATTAGAAAAGTTGCTGATATAAACTTTTGCAAATGGGTTCCAATAGCTAACAAATGTGGATACAAGTTTTGGATACCAAAGTCTTTGCCTCTTAGTACAGGTGAAGCTTCTCATATCAAATAGAACAATAGACCATGTTGGTGGTTGCAAATCTACAGAGGTCATCTTTCAAGCAATTGCACCAACATAAGTGTGGTCACTAGAACCACTTTGGTAATATGCTAAATAATTCTTTCTAAATGGCGAAAGTTTTTAGAATCTTGCTTTCTATTTATTAATAGTTTGCTACTAGCTCTCATTTGATATCCTATAGTTGTTTTATCTTTTAATTATGATTTTGAGAGAAATTGTTTATTTGTATTTTGCATATAACCATATATATGGATATTTATTTATGAGCCACATCTTTTTGTGCATTATCTTGATATTTTTATTAGTGCAAACTTATACTATATATTTGTCTCTATAGTGCACTATGAAAACTTTTTGAAAACAAGTTTTTAGTATCTTAATCTTGTTGATAATTCTTTGCTCATTCTTTGGGTATTTAATACTCTTATATTTATGGATTCTAGATTTCGATGTTGTTTGATGATACTGTATATATTTCTTTAAATCTAAGTTCTTAAAAGTAGATATCATTTTGGGTATAAGCCGAAAGGGTCCTTCTGTTATACAGTTGTAAATAGCCTGAAGTAACACGGTGTACTAGTCTTCAGACTACTTCTAGCTGAGAACCAGCTCCTACAGCTAACCCAAAATGATCAATACTTTATAGACTTAAGATTTATTAAGGTCTACTTGCAACTATTATCTAGTTCTAAATTCGGGATATTGAACCCGGTCCCCTAGGTTCCAGAATACATCAGCGTATCTAGGCCCTAGATTTTGATTTATAAATACTTTATATTTTATTATTACCCTATGATTTTGTAGCACATATAAGGATACATGTAATTGATACATCTTATGCTTATAGCTATAAATGATTTGAATTTGTTTATTGTTTGAAATCTTTCAATTCCAGTACATACACTTACATCGTCATAATATTTTGTATTCACTAAATCGATCTATAATCTTTGATTGCTCTTATTTCTAAGCAAAGAGATATCGATTTCGTCTTTAGATTTTGACTTTCATTTTGATGGACAATATTATCTTTTAATAATATTTTCATAAATGGTAACATACATTGATCTTCCATAGGTTAATGTTCGTCATCTTTTAATATATTCATATTTTTGTCATACTATTCTATATTCATACTTGATTTGATCTTGTGACTACTCATTAAATATTATGTTCTTTTGATATGTTCTTTAACGTTTGAGTAATATTAATGATACTCGTCTTATTAAGCTTTTATTATTCTCTTCTTATTCAAGTTACTTACTGTCTATAGCAGTAATTCTTTGTGGGAGAGAAGTCAGGCAAATTAAATCTCTCTCTCAAAGCGTTCTTTTTCTTTAACCCTACGGTTATTAGTTGGATACTGTACTAAGGTTTTAAAAGGAAAAAAATAAACTTTGATAAGAAGACCTAATATTTTGATAAATTAGCTGGAAATATTTTTCTGGAATTTAAATATGTCAATACTATTAATTTTGGATATACCCATGTAAAGGGGAACAGTTAACTATTTCAAATCAATTATTCTTCTAACATGCTATATATCTAGAATACTATTTATGGGCATTTATCCAGTCCAACTTTATGTGTTAAAAATATGATATTTATGATTTTTGGATTCTTTTATTAAAGCTGTTTCCGTGATACAAAAATTTGAATTGTCAGCTATCAGTCTGAGGACTAAATGGACGCACTCGAACATGTATTAAGACAAATTTTCATAATAAATTCTGTATTTCAAAAGTCTTTTTGATTTCTCTTTGTTATTTTGAATATGTCCATTACTCGAATGCTATTATTAGGACAGTTTTCAAAAATTCTTTACTGTTTTAAAATCATGTTTATTATTTGAATATTTCTTATATTTTTTTAATTAGAGATATTTTGTTTGTTCATCTTTAAGAGTTTGATTTTGTGGTTATTTATTTTACTTGACTAAAATATGATATTTTGTTTTAAGTTTAGAACTTTATATGCATTTATCAAAGGGAAGAAAGATGCATATCATGGATATCACTTAGATCTTATGATTATTTATGTTATCTATTTTATACATATAAATGCTTTTGAGCTAGATACACATATTTTAAGGGGAAGCAAATCAATTGTTTCATTTCATTTATACCCATAATATGTGGTATACCTAGTTTAATCATGGACCTATTGTCTGTTACTTAATTCTTATCAATTGTATTCTTGACTTTTTGTCACGCCCCAAAACCAGAATACTGGAGAGCGGGGGCAGACATAGCCAGCTACGTATATTGAAATAGAATACATCTCAACTATACGGTCACGGCTGTCTAGATATGAGGGTTTACTACAAGCCAGCAGTCTCTTAAGGTCAAGCCTATTGTCTCAATCTCAAGCAATTAACAGAGTTACAAGATGTTAGAGCATCAAATATATATATATAAGGCGTCCCAAATATTACATATTGGATGATCATGAAGCTAGTCGTACAAAATGATAGGACTAGCAAGAGTTCAGTCATACATGATCAACCCTAGGATTTGTTAATCATGTTTACAGCCCGTAGGCAGATAGTAAGTAAATGTGCATCGAGCTAACAGGTGCTCGTCGGCTAAACGCCTCAAAAGAATAAATTTACATATAAGTGGGTGAAATAAAAAGGAAAACCCACTCTTGGCCTGGGTTCCGTCTAGTTGTCACCATTGGGCTGGAGGCTTGGTAGATCCTCGGGAGCTGCTCCGAAATCTGGCCACACAAAACCAGCTGGGTCAAACCCCAGAAAGAGCAAGTGCCACAAAGGAGGCCACAAATAAGAACAAAAGCCAGCATATCAGAACATAAAGAATAAAAGGAAAGTACAAGTAGTAAAGTACACAGGGCGATAAACGACTAGGGACGTGGAACCATTCCGGGAGCCAGGTTACAATCCTTAAACCAGACAAGGACCGGGATTGTAACCCTTCGCCTGAATAGCTCACTGTCTCTACTCATTTATCGTTAAGATAAGTAAAACAAACATGCTCAGGAGATAGCAGGTAGTGGAGCTAGACAAGACTTAGACAAGGCTGGACACCATCCATTCGCAATCGGCCAAACAAATACTACGGCTTACTGCTTTAACTAACTAGGGTTATCACAAGCCTAATTACTAACAAGATGCAAGTGAGAATTCCAGTCCCAAGCCCTGCAGACCATCCAGTTATCCTTCCGCGGGTTGAGAGTTATATGTGGGTACATTGCCCGGGAGACAAATGTACCCTTAGGTGACTTAGAGGGTGCAACACATGACAGTGTGCTGAAAATGTGCTCTACTCGTTGGCAAGCTACAAGTCCATTAAAGCGCCCAGATAACGAGATTGTCTGTGACTAGGAATTCTCCATGTTCTAGTTTGATCTAATCATTAGCCTAATCCAATTTAGCGTGAGTCCCTGGCCGTGGTACCCAGGAAGTCACGTCCTAGACATGATGCAAGACAAGACAAGTGGATTGTACAAGCAAGCAAGCAGGAACACCCACGGTGTCAAGTTGATTATACGAGTCAAGTTACAAGTCAAGTCAAGTCAGGAGTGCGCCGCCACGGGCCTCTATCAAGTTATCAAGATAATTCATGTCAGGGTACTTGTCAGGAGTGCGCCACGACGGGCCACTATCAAGTCAGGTTGGTCATGTCAGGAGTGCACCACTACGGGTCACTGTCGTTTTATGCTAGTTCCTTGTCATACCAGGCCATATACAATAGTCATTCCAAACATGATAAGTAAAATCAAGTTCATGTCAAAAAGACGTAAGGATATAAAATGGGTGTAAAATATCTAATAAAATACTAATATAAATAGGACTATAGAAGGGCCAAGATCAAGAAATAACAAATTCATCATAGACAAGTAGGTTGTGCAGGGTATGTACTGCGCAGGGTGCCAAGTGCGCAGGATGAGCTGCGCAGTGTACCAACTGCGCAGGATGCCAAGTGCGCAGGGTGAGCTGCGCAGTGTACCAACTGCGCAGGGTGCCAAGTGCGCAGGATGAGTTGCGCGGCAGATGGATTGCGCAGGAAATAGGTTGCACAGGAAATAGGTTGCGCAGACATGAACTGCGCAAGGGATGGCTTGCGCAAGGCTGGCTTGCGCATGGCTGGCTTGCGCCAGCGCAGTCCAGCGCAGCGCAAAGCACTGGCCAAGTGATTGTGCAATCGGCCATGCGCTAAAGAGCACAGGCCGGGGGTGCGCAATCGGCCATGCGCTAAAAAGCGCAAGGCAGAGGGCTGTTCTTCCTGGCCGAGAGCAAGTCCAAGAACACCAAGAACTTCAATTCTTCATAACTTAGCAAAATTAAAACCAAATCTAGATTTTCAAAGTTCTAACTTGAGTAAAATCGAATTCTCTTCCACATGGAAGCATCAAAACATACAAAAATAAAAGTTAAATAGATCAAAACCATGTAAATTCGAAAATAGTAAAAACCTAGATCTAGAACAAAGGAAACTCCAAATCACAAAATGCCAAGTTCTAAAGTTGATCTACATGTCCTAATCTAGCTAATGGACAAATAAAAAGTGGTACTTATTTGATGGCAAGGTGCACTTGCCTATGGGTTGGGGAGTTGTGGAAGAAGGAAGAAGAAAAAGAAATAAATGAAAATAATGAGGAGAGAGAAAAGTAGGTGGGGATTTATGAGGGTGGGTTGTGTTGTGTTGAGGGTAGAGTGTAGGTTAAAGTGTTCCACTCATGATAAACCAAACCAAACCAACTTCCACAAAATAAAACCAAGCCATGGTCCAAAACCCATTTACGAGAAACCAAAATCCGCAAGTCGAGAAAATTAAAATACGTGCCAAAAATCAATTACGAGTACAAATACGAAATACAGGAAATGGGGGTGACAACTCTACCCACCTTCAAAGAATTCCGTCCTCGGAATTTAATCAAGGAGCTAGAGATTGCCACGACAAGCTATACTAAGCACAGACAAGCTACACTAATCATTTCAATCATACAATACAAGCAAGGAAGGGAAAGCGTAAGGCATAAGAAAGATATTATACCTCACGAGTCAAAAAGGTAGGGATATCGCGATCGGATGTCGTCCTCACGCTCCCACGTTGACTCACCTAGGGAGTGATGACCCCAAGCAACACGGACTAAGTGAATAGTCTTGTTCTTGAGCATCTTTTCCTTTCGGTCCAAAATAGACACGGGCCTCTCCTCATACGAAAGGTTGGTACCAACAACCAATTCCGAATGATCTAGGATATGGCTCGGGTCCGGGATATACCGTCGTAATTGGGACACATGGAATACATCATGTACCTCACTTAGCGACGGCGAAAGAGCGAGACGATAGGACACATCGCCTACTCGCTCTAGAATATCGAACGGCCCTATATACCTAGGACTAAGCTTTCCCCGTACGCCAAATCGAATGACGCCGCAGGTAGGCGAGATCCTAAGGAATACATGGTCGCCGACGGTAAATTCTAAGGGACGCCGATGAGCATCGGCCCAATGGCGCTGGCGATCCTGAGCAACTCGGAGGTGATCTCTGACTTTTCTGACCACTTCAACCGTCTGTGAAATCAGTTCTGGACCGAGCATCTGCCTCTCTCCAACATCGTCCCATGCTAACGGGGATCTGCACTTCCTGCCATACAGAGCCTCGAAGGGTGCCATCTGGATACTGGCCTGGAAACTATTGTTGTACGAGAATTCCACCAGGTGCAGGTGATCCTTCCATGAACCACCGAAGTCAAGGGTACACGACCGCAACATATCTTCGAGGGTTTGTATAGTACGCTCTGACTGCCCATCTGTCTGCGGATGATACGCTGAGCTGAACTTGAGACGAGTCCCCAAACTTTGATGAAGACTGCGCCAGAAGTGCAATGTGAATCTCGTATCCCTGTCTGATACTATGCTAACTGGCACTCTGTGAAGTCTGACGATCTGCCTGAGATACATCTCTGCTAGCTGTGCCGTCGACTGTCCAACTCTAAATGGAAGAAAGTGTGCCACCTTGGTAAGCCTGTCCACAATAACCCAAATAGCATCTCTGCCTGCCGGAGATCTGGGTAACCCAGTTACGAAATCCATGGTAATGTGTTCCCATTTCCATTCTGGGATCGGCAAAGGTTGAAGAAGTCCAGCTGGCCTCTGATGTTCAGCCTTGACCTGTTGGCAAACCAAACATCGAGAGACATACCGGGCTATCTCTCTCTTCATACCATTCCACCAAAAGTGTTGACGAATACCTCTGTACATCTTCGTACTGCCTGGGTGGATGGAATACTGCGAACTGTGGGCCTCTGCCATGACTTCCTGTCTGATATCTCCACTGGGTACACAAAGACGTGTGCCGTATCGAAGTGTACCATCCTCATGAATACATAACTTTGGCCTTCTCCCTGCCTTGCACTCTGCTCTGAGCCGCTGAATCTTGGAATCTGCTAACTATGCTGTCCGGATCCTCTCAACTATGGTGGACTGAATCTGTAAGCTGGCCATCAAGGCCACACTGGAAGGAAGAACCACTTCAATTCCCATCTTCTGAAGATCTGCCAATAGCTCTGGTTGCGCCGTCAGGAAATAAACTCCGGCTCTCCGACTCAACGCATCTGCTACAATGTTGGCCTTCCCTGGATGATACTGCAAATCCACATCGTAGTCCACAAGTAGCTCGAGCCATCTTCTCTGCCGCATATTAAGATCCTTCTGGGTGAAAACATACTTCAGGCTCTTATGATCAGTAAATACCTCCACTCTGTCTCCGTACAAGTAGTGCCTCCACAACTTAAGTGCAAACACTACTGCTGCTAGCTCCAAGTCGTGGGTCGGGTAATTCTTCTCATGATCACGGAGTTGACGTGATGCATAAGCAATTACCTTCCCATGCTGCATCAAAACACATCCCAATCCTCTGCCTGAAGCGTCGCAATAAACTGTAAATCCTCCGATCCCATCTGGAAGGGTGAGAATGGGAGCCGTTATCAAACCTCGCTTCAACTTCTCAAATGATTCCTCACATTCTGCTGTCCAAACGAACGGCACATCCTTGCGGGTCAACTGGGTCATCGGCGCTGAAATCCTTGCAAAATCTGAGACGAACCGCCGGTAGTAGCCGGCCAATCCAAGAAAGCTGCGAACTTCTGCCACTGAGCTGGGTACTGGCCATGCCTCGATAGCCACAATCTTCTGGGGATCCACTTCCACTCCTCCTCTGGTAATGATGTGATCCAAGTAAGAAATGCGATCGAGCCAGAACTCGCATTTACTGAACTTGGCGTACAACTGGTGCTCTCTGAGAATCTGGAGGACAATTCTGAGATGCTGCTCATGCTCTGCTTCACTCTTGCTGTAGACCAGGATGTCATCAAGAAACACTATCACAAACTGATCCAAGTAAGGCATAAAAATACGGTTCATGAGGTCCACGAACACTGCCGGCGCATTGGTCGCTCCAAAGGGCATAACTAGAAACTTCCAATGCCCGTACCTAGATCTGAATGCTGTCTTCGGGATGTCTTGCTCTCTGACTCTGATCTGGTGGTATCCTGACCGCAAGTCTATCTTCAAGAAAACTGAAGCCCCTTTGAGTTGATCAAACAAGTCATCTATCCTTGGAAGAGGGTATCTGTTCTTGATTGTCACTGAGTTCAAGGTACGATAATCAACACATAGCCTGGACGTACCATCCTTTTTTTTCACAAGAAGCATCGGGGCTCCCCAAGGCGATCCACTAGCACGAATGAATCCCTTGGTCCTGAGTTCTTCAATCATCTTGTACAAAATCTCCAACTCTGAAGGTGCCATTCTGTAGACTCGCTCTGATACTGGTGCTGTCCCGGGAATCAAGTCAATGGTGAACTCGATCTCCCGCTCTTGTGGCATCCCTGGAAGTTCCTCTGGGAAGACATCTGGAAACTCTTCAACTATCCGGGGCAACTGCACTGATGCTACTGCCATCCGCAATACTGGAGGAGATGGCTCTACTGTGCCTCTGGAAAATGAAAACTCTGGCTCTCCGGGAATACTAAAGACAACTCTGCCAACATGGCAGTCTATCCTAGCATAATGGTTCCTCAACCAATCTATGCCTAGGACTACATCATAGTCTGCCATAGGGAACTCTATGAGCCTAGCGGGGAACTCTCTACCGCTAACTACGATCCGACACGAGGAAAACACTCGATCTACTCCCACAAGACCATTACCAGTAAGTATATTGAGCCTCACTGATAATGACTCGGGCTCCAATCCTATCCGTGTCGCGAATCGTGCAGACATGAATGAATGCGATGCACCAGAATCAAATAATACAGATGCTGGAAAAGTGTTGACGAGAACAGTACCTGCCACTACCTCATCTGGTACAACTTCTTCTTCCATGGTCATCATCATAGCCTGACCTCTAGCTGCGGGTCCTCTCTGCTGGAAACCCCTCTGTCGGTTCTGTGCTGGAGCCTGGGTGAACTGCTGCTGGTTCTGCTGATGAAAGGCCTGGGCCTGAGGCAACAATGGCCTCGGGTACTGCTGCTGCTGCTGCTGGACTGGAACTGGGGCTGGTCCTCTCACCGAAGAACTAGAAAGGTTGGATGATGATGGACCTCCCCTATTCGGGCAGGTCCCTATCTGGTGGTCTGCTCCTCCACAAGCCAGGCACAATCCCTGTGTCCTACGACACTCTGCCACTACATGGCCCGGCTTCCCGCAATGAGAACATCCCACCGCGAAAGGCTGCTTCTGCTTCTGCTACTGCGGGTACGTCAGGGTCGAATGCTGAACCGACGTCACTGAGGCCGCCCGCCTCGGAGTTCCAATGGTTATACCCCTAGCTGCCGGGGCTGGAGCCGAAGATTGGTGCATCTGGTTGTGGGACCGCTTCCTGCCTCCGGTCCTGTCCACAATTCTCCGGGAGGTATACTCATGCCTCCTCGCTGTCTTCAATACTGCATCGAACGTCTGGTGCTCGAACTGCTCCACAGCCAATAATATCTCTAAGTGCAGCCCTTGCTGGAACCGCTGAGCCCTATCGAACTCGGTTGTCACCAAGGTGGGGGCGAACCTACTCAGCCTAGAAAACTCGGTCGCATAGCCATCGACCGTCCTGCCTCCTTGCTTCAAGTTGGTGAATCTGGTCTGCAGGTCGTACCGTGCTACCGCATCAAAGTACTTCGTCTGGAACCTCTCTCTGAACGTTGCCCAAGTGACTGGTGCCGCTAACCCCATGGCCTGAGCTGCCCACCAATCGCGAGCCAAGTCTAACAACTGTAGGCGTACCACCGCCACCTTCTCATTCTCAGGTGTCCTAGCTGCTTCTAGAACTACCTCGATATCCTGAAGCCAAGCGTCCGCGGCAATCGTATCTTCACTGCCGTCAAAGAATGGAGGGTTCAAGCGCTTGAAACTGTTGGCCGCCTGATTCCCTTGGGGACCTCCTCGATTTAGTGCATCATGAACTTCCTGGTGCAAGACGTCGCCTCGACGATCTTGGGATGCAAGCAGTTCTCTGATAAGCCCGACCAAAGGTCCCTCATCCTGTCTAGCTGGTTGAACGGGCGGAGCTACCTGAACTGGAGGTACTGAGCCTCCGGAAAGCATAACTCGGGAGGCTACTCCAGAGTGCTGAGCTTGATCTTCCTGGCGCTGGGGTGCTTATCGAGCTTCCTCTGGCTGGTTGGCAGGTCCGGGAGTAATGCCGCTGAAGAAGACGACATAGGGAACAATAAGGAAAGGACCAGGACAGATCAATGATACAAGCAATGTGATCAGGTCGAGATTCTCAGGGATTTGAAGATACGAGCAGAGATCAAGGACGAATATTGATTGAGACATCTATTCGGTAAACCCTCACATTTCTTGAATGCCAAGACCTGCATGGGCCACCACTTAAACCGTGTCACACCCCAGAACCAGAATACTGGAGAGCGGGGGCAGACATAGCCAGCTACGTATATTAAAATAGAATACATCTCAACTATACGGTCACGGCTGTCTAGATATGAGGGTTTACTACAAGCCAGCAGTCTCTTAAGGTCAAGCCTATTGTCTCAATCTCAAGCAATTAACAGAGTTACAAGATGTTAGAGCATCAAATATATATATATATATATAAAGCGTCCCAAATATTACATATTGGATGATCATGAAGCTAGTCGTACAAAATGATAGGACTAGCAAGAGTTCAGTCATACATGATCAACCCTAGGATTTGTTAATCATATTTACAGCCCGTAGGCAGACAGTAAGTAAATGTGCATCGAGCTAACAGGTGCTCGTCGGCTAAACGCCTCAAAAGAATAAATTTACATATAAGTGGGTGAAACAAAAAGGAAAACCCACTCTTGGCCCGGGTTCCGTCTAGTTGTCACCATTGGGCTGGAGGCTTGGTAGATCCTCGGGAGCTGCTCCGAAATCTGGCCACACAAAACCAGCTGGGTCAAACCCCAGAAAGAGCAAGTGCCACAAAGGAGGCCACAAATAAGAACAAAAGCCAGCATATCAGAACATAAAGAATAAAAGGAAAGTACAAGTAGTAAAGTACACAGGGCGATAAACGACTAGGGACGTGGAACCATTCCGGGAGCCAGGTTACAATCCTTAAACCAGACAAGGACCGGGATTGTAACCCTTCGCCTGAATAGCTCACTGTCTCTACTCATTTATCGTTAAGATAAGTAAAACAAACATGCTCAGGAGATAGCAGGTACTGGAGCTAGACAAGACTTAGACAAGGCTGGACACCATCCATTCGCAATCGGCCAAACAAATACTACGGCTTACTGCTTTAACTAACTAGGGTTATCACAAGCCTAATTACTAACAAGATGCAAGTGAGAATTCCAGTCCCAAGCCCTGCAGACCATCCAGTTATCCTTCCGCGGGTTGAGAGTTATAGGTGGGTACATTGCCCGGGAGACAAATGTACCCTTAGGTGACTTAGAGGGTGCAACACATGACAGTGTGCTGGAAATGTGCTCTACTCGTCGGCAAGCTATAAGTCCATTAAAGCGCCCAGATAACGAGATTGCCTGTGACTGGGAATTCTCCATGTTCTAGTTTGATCTAATCATTAGCCTAATCCAATTTAGCGTGAGTCCCTGGCCGTGGTACCCAGGAAGTCACGTCCTAGACATGATGCAAGACAAGACAAGTGGATTGTACAAGCAAGCAAGCAGGAACACCCACGGTGTCAAGTTGATTATACGAGTCAAGTTACAAGTCAAGTCAAGTCAGGAGTGCGCCGCCACGGGCCTCTATCAAGTTATCAAGATAATTCATGTCAGGGTACTTGTCAGGAGTGCGCCACGACGGGCCACTATCAAGTCAGGTTGGTCATGTCAGGAGTGCACCACTACGGGTCACTGTCGTTTTATGCTAGTTCCTTGTCATACCAGGCCATATACAATAGTCATTCCAAACATGATAAGTAAAATCAAGTTCATGTCAAAAAGGCGTAAGGATATAAAATGGGTGTAAAATATCTAATAAAATACTAATATAAATAGGACTATAGAAGGGCCAAGATCAAGAAATAACAAATTCATCATAGACAAGTAGGTTGTGCAGGGTATGTACTGCGTAGGGTGCCAAGTGCGCAGGATGAGCTGCGCAGTGTACCAACTCCGCAGGGTGCCAAGTACGCAGGGTGAGCTGCGCAGTGTACCAACTGCGCAGGGTGCCAAGTGCGCAGGATGAGTTGCGCGGCAGATGGATTGCGCAGGAAATGGGTTGCGCAGGAAATAGGTTGCGCAGACATGAACTGCGCAAGGGATGGCTTGCGCAAGGCTGGCTTGCGCATGGCTGGCTTGCGCCAGCGCAGTCCAGCGCAGCGCAAAGCACTGGCCAAGTGATTGCGCAATCGGCCATGCGCTAAAGAGCACAGGCCGGGGGTGCGCAATCGGCCATGCGCTAAAAAGCGCAAGGCAGAGGGCTGTTCTTCCTGGCCGAGAGCAAGTCCAAGAACACCAAGAACTTCAATTCTTCATAACTTAGCAAAATTAAAACCAAATCTAGATTTACAAAGTTTTAACTTGAGTAAAATCGAATTCTCTTCCACATGGAAGCATCAAAACATACAAAAATCAAAGTTAAATAGATCAAAACCATGTAAATTCGAAAATAGTAAAAACCTAGATCTAGAACAAAGGAAACTCCAAATCACAAAATGCCAAGTTCTAAAGTTGATCTACATGTCCTAATCTAGCTAATGGACAAATAAAAAGTGGTACTTATTTGATGGCAAGGTGCACTTGCCTATGGGTTGGGGAGTTGTGGAAGAAGGAAGGAGAAGAAGAAATAAATAAAAATAATGAGGAGAGAGAAAAGTAGGTGGGGATTTATGAGGGTGGGTTGTGTTGTGTTGAGGGTAGAGTGTAGGTTAAAGTATTCCACTCATGATAAACCAAACCAAACCAACTTCCACAAAATAAAACCAAGCCATGGTCCAAAACCCATTTACGAGAAACCAAAATCCGCAAGTCGAGAAAATTAAAATACGTGCCAAAAATCAATTACGATACAAATACGAAATACAGGAAATGGGGGTGACACTTTTTTGATAGAACATTTGATTATTAGTATGTCTTCTTGATTCTCTCATTTCATGAGTTTTTAAAAAATTATCTTGCCAAAATATTTAATTATCTTTATTGATGATTCTTTTGAGTTTAAATTGATTTGGCTTTTATTGATTATCTTAAAGTTCATGATTATCGATATTTCGACAGGTCATACTTTGCGGGGAGCATTCAAGCTGACTGAATTTTTCCTTCTCGAGTATTTTGTCTCCATTACCTCCATGTTCATCTAATAGATATTCATGTATCATGATAAGTTAATTGAGTTCAAATGCATGAACTTAGGTAAGTAAATAGATTCTAATATAACTATTTTGATTTCTTTTTAATGATTATATTCTTTATGGAATCGATTCACTCATTTGTATAGGCAAATTATGAATCATATTATTTTGGGCTCATTGTTAAAAGTCTTATTATATTCTTTGATATTTTATATATTAGATCTGTGAATTTTTGAATCCTCATGGATTATTTATGGCCAATGATTGATTTCTACTATTTTGTTATCTATTTTTATTAAATCCTTTATTGGTCTCTTTCAAACTATAGTTATATTTTTCGTCAGATATTGGTTTGAACCCTGGTCGTTGCCCATGAGTATTTCTACATTCCTTCTATTATGATTGATTTATTTATTACGGGAGAGCTTATTTTTTATCATGTCAACGGAAAAGAAATAAGTTTAAGTTAGCACACAATATTATAGTAATATGTGTTTATTAGTGATACATGCATATATCGTATCTATCTTAAACTTAATCGATTTTCCATAATCAAAAAGGGGGAGATTGTTAGTCCAATGATTGTATCATATTTTTTTACTATGGATAATCAATTAATTTTAACATAATGATGTCACTAATATTCATGTAGTAACTATCATGTTGCTACTTAAACTTAGCATTGTCCTACTGTTCACTAAATGTTATCTTGTTTGCTACTGTATACTGCATTATTCGTCTAACATGTACTTGCAGACAAATAACAAGCATGATCAAACCAGGACATATGTAATGAAGAATTAATGACAAACCAAAGACGGTATTATACAAGAAGATATCTCTGAACCGCCCAACGATCGATCCTGGGCCTCACATCGGGGGTTCTACTGCCCAATCAGCGGAAAGGGGTCGAGGGGGTAGCACCCGAAAGGTATCTAGTTTTCCAGATCTGTTTATCTTTGGACGACTGCCATTAAAGAAAAATACATCTTCAAGTATGCTCAAATGTCAGAAGAAAGGCATCATTAAAGTTCCTATGTCCTTATATTTTATTCTGTATTTTATCTTTCTTTTATAGGACAATATGTGCATTGAGTCATGCTGGCACTTGGTTGGCTTCTTATACCCTACTTCCAAAAGTCTACCTATTTTTTCAGTCCATAAACCAAAAGACAGCCTACTAAAATATCAAAAACCCAAAGCCCATTCTTCATAATCTTGCCTGGTACAGGGCAACGAACTTAGACCGAGCTCTGCCCGAACTCGGACCGAACATGGTCTTCCTAAATTTCCCTTTGTCAGAATGATTACCTATTATTTTGGCTCACAACGTTCGAAAATTTGAACGTTATACAACCGAGTTCTGCCCGATCTCTGGTTCTAAAACTCTTATAAATAGAGAAGAAAATCTCATTCATTTCATCTCACCCATTCTTTTTTCTTCTATGTATTCAAGAGTTCTACCTGAGCTTTAACCTTTTTATCTACCAAGTTTACAACCCTTAGCCAACTATATGCCAATGCAGTCTCACTACAAAAAAACACCCTGTTATAATACCTGAAAAGAAGCTATTACAATGGTTCATATATAAACGTCACAGGATTTCAGCAACACCATATAATATGACAATTTTGAAGGATTTTTGGCCTATTATAACGATTTATAGTGCTAAGCATTATATATTGTTCACACATATATGACATTGTTACACGCAGTCGTTATAAAAGTGCTTAAAAAAATAGAATCCCGCGCTCAAACCCGATCCCTGAATCAAAATCTTCGTTCTTCGTCCCTTTTATTTCCTTCTCATCTCCTTCCTCTCGCTCTCCTCATCTCATCTTTTCCTCCTACCACCGCCACCAGAGTTGAAAACTTATCTACCTCTCCCTCATTTCCCATTGCCTCACCAAAACCTACTCCTCCCTAAATTCTCCACCAAAACCTACTAATTAAAACCCTAGCTACAAACCCTAAAGCTAACCCCTAATCTCCTCCATAAGAAAAAGAAAACTATTGTTCCGAACATGTACGTAACAATACTCCCCAAATCTAGGGTTTCTCGATCCATCTAGATCTAACCCATCTCTACAACTGATTGCTCCGGTCGTCTTCTCGTAAATGACCGAAGATGAGGAGCAGTAGTAGCATAGCCGAATCCCCTCCCTCGTCGTCATCCTCGTCGTCATCGGCGCCATGTTTGCCTTTAATTTTGTTTGGTTTCTTTTTTTCATATTTCTCTCTCTATTTAATTTATGAATTGGGGGTTTTGGATTTTTTTCTTCCAATTTTATGAAATTAGGGTTAGGGTTTGTTCAGGATGGTATAACTTTCGATGAGCAGACTTTTGAATTTTTTTTGGGTTAGGGTTTGTTTCTTCTTCTTCCATCTAGCCAGAAAGAAACAAAGGTGAGCTTTCAGTATCTTGAAGCCGGTGTTGCCCCATAGCTGGCTGGCGATGAAAGTTTTTGAAGCCATGAAATCTTAGGTGGTAAAAGTTTTTTTTGTTAATAGTGTTGATTGCGAAAAATATGCAATATAACATTCATCAAAAACTGGTTGATTGGTCCCATGGAGAACACCTAGAGCATGGAGGAGCAAGGAACTCTATAACTACATTTGGGTTGATCGCTAATTCTTTTTTACCATAAAAGTCTATTTCATATATAAATTAGAGACCGATGAAGTTCCTCTTGTTATTCATAATCTCTTATCTCAGGAGTTACTTCTGACCTCTAGTCTAGGATACTCGATTACTTCACCTCTAGATAGGTTTATGAGAACAAATTTGATGCTTACAATCTGTCGATTACTTTTTTTTACGGTATCGGATATTGGAAATATATGTCGCAAATCAAGAAAATGGTGCCAGTCTTCATTCCGACACCTCTCATGGTATTGTGGATGTCGACGATGTCGATGTCTTGGACTGCCATGTTGGAGTCATATGCAATGAAAGCTTTAGTGCCGAACCCGACCCAGGCAGCAATCTTTGGTGATTTGAACACACATAATTGTTCCGTAAATTTTACCAGGAATATGAGTTTATTTTCTTTTGAATTATATTCCTATTGAAACCTAGTTGAACTTGGTTTTAGTTGTATTTCATCTTGGAGTCCTTATTGAAATTGGATTAGTAGTTTTGTTTCTATTAAAAAGTCATGGGTGAAGTTATAATAATACATCAATAGTATAAGTTTTCTAAATAGAAGTTTATGAATAAAAATAGAACTTTATGAATAAAAATAAAAGTTACAATGTTCTAATGGTTAATTTGGGTAAAACCACTTTATCTTTTAAATTAAAGTGCTAGTTCAATGACTATTATTATTATTTTGTTATAAAATGCTCTGAAGTAAGGAGTTGCCACTATTAATTTGGGAATCCATGTCATTTATCCCCCCATAGGTGTGTGACGCAACAAAATCAACTGTACAATATGTAAGACTTAACATTAATGAAATAAGAACATGCTGTAAATGGAGCATCAGTAACATAAATAAATAGGGACATCTCTCTTACAAATATAAAATGGTGTGCTAATAATCTCAAGAAAATGCAAATATTACTAGATTCAGCTTAAAGTCATACCTATAATAAGGAATGCAGTTAGTCTTTTCCAGTTCTGAGCGTTGGACTCGAGCTTCTTTACTTTGTTCAGTTTTCTAACAGCCTGGATATCAACAAGAAAATATGATGAATACATTCAGAGGTTGTTCATCTAAAACGTGTTCATCTAGTCAAGGATAATATTGGAAAAATTAAACATGGATTGGTATAATGACCCCTCTTTCTTTGTGAAGGCACTTTCAGAATTGGGATTCCAATGATGACTGAGCAACTTTTTACCAAAATTCTACTAGGATTTATGAGTTATGTTAATTCAAATAACTTGTTACTACATCCTTATTGTTGATTGGTGTTATATGTGCTGTCCAGAACATTAAAAACACTAGAATAGAAGAAGTCAACTTGACAAAATATCAAAAGATGCCTATTTATTTTATCGTTCATTGGAATGGGAAGTAACCTTGATGTTCGATCATTATGTTATATTGCACATTGTTTGCAAAGAACAAAAATATGCTTCTTTATTACAAACTTAGAAAAGAGTACAAGAGTACAATTGATTTTTGCAGAAGTACAACTATAGGAATCTGATCAAAAGACGATCACTTTATCCCTTAGACGATGTGATATCGAAGACATGAGCCCCTGAAGAATGCAACAACACTTTAGCAGGAGATTATGATCATTCTTGATGTTTTGAGACTGATTTAAAACTCTATTTATAGAGTTCTCGAAATAACTGTTTAGCAGTTATTCTGGGTTGCACGTATTTTAGGTTGTGCGTATCCCGTTCACTTGTTCGAACGGTTGTACTAACTGTTGTGGATACGTGGCATCGTTTGATTGAGATACGTTTGGTCAGGTGCAGTGTAGTTGGCACGTTTTACGAAGTTAGTGGCTTGCGCGCTACGTCACTCTGTTCTGAACACTGTTTGATCACATTGTGCGAGCTTCATCAGGTTGCACGTGGCACAATATAGCAACTTGTGCGAGCAGTTGCACTAATTACTGTAGACGCGTAGCATCCTTTGATTGAGAAGCGCGTGGCCGTGGACAGTATAGTGGGCATGCTCTGCAAAGTTGGTGGCTTGCGCGCCATGTCACCCTTTTTAAAATAAAAAGTTGATCAAGTGGCGCCAACTAGCCAGGCTGTGCATGGGCACAACTCAACAATCTCCTGTGTTGTGCTGATTAATTCTTGCGCCACACAATGACTTGTACGAACCAGCTGTCAGCATTAATTATATGCTGACAAAATCTTCTCGAGCGCCGCGTTGCTCGAGATTCGAATGGATTTTCCTTGATCTTCGTGCTGTCAGCTGTCAGGAAAATGATGATGCCGTTACAGGTTCTCGAGAAAGTGTGACACGTGTCGTTTGCACAACCTGACTCCTGTGCAACCTGACTCCTGGACAACCAGATGTCGGTGTAACCTGATGGTTTGGCGCAGCATGATTTTTAGCCTCTACAAGACCCTCTCCAAAGTTTTCGAAACTTAAAAATACTTCAAAGTTTTGAAATTTTAGGAATTATGCTAGTTTTGTTTGGATTGTGTCAGTCAACTCGAGCCCGCTTCTTCAGCATAAATTGTGCAGTTCAGCCTCATTTATAAAGCTATAAATAGCCGTACTCTTTGGATTTTTCATTCTTCACCATCGTCTTAAGATAACTCGAGAGAAACCCCATCTTCTTCTCATTTTCCCGTTCTTTGAGAACTTCGATCGACAGTAATGGCACCCAAGCACTCTGCTGTTGAGAAGGATAAGACTATGGTCGAGTCATCCATGTGAGTTCCGCCTTTGTTACGTCGAAAGACGGCCAGCCCAGCCATGGAGGGTAAGCATTTGACTATAGACCCGATTATCGACCAACCTACTGATCATCGGCCTTGTCTTCGACTATAGACCCAATTTTTGACCACCCTACTGATCATCGACCACCTTATTTAGGGTTTGGCTTGATTCTGACAATGTGCGCCTGCTCCTTTTAGAGTTGGGCATACTCCATAACTGGCGCCTCCCTTATTAGGGTTTGGTTGTTGTCGACACGCATTGTGCAGCATTTCAAAAAGTTGTGCTACCTTTTGAGCACAATTTTGATGTATTGTGCTGCAAGATACGGCACAATCTGATTTCTACGCAATGTGGATGGTTGCGTATGGTGTGTGCGGTACAATGTGAGTGTCGCACAACATGAAAAAATAGAGCATTAAATACTCGGTTCATTCCCAACGATAAACCTATTTATGGGGCATTCTTTTCCAAAACATCTTTTTCCTTTCTCCCTCGTTAAGTGATACGCTCCCATTTATAGGGAATACGAAGTGTTGGTGGGGGCCGATCTCTGCTGTATATATATGAGAATAAAGTTCAACCTTCATCTTCATTCACTCTCATGGCACCTAACATGAAAAGGGGACAAACAACCATGACAACGGCAAAGCTTCTAAAAAGAAGTTACACTCTGTGCCTGTGGAGTATTTGCTGGAAGCTGACCCATCCCTGAGGACGGAGAACTTTCTCGACTGTTTTGGCCTGACCCCAACAGTCTTCGCTCATTCCAGAGGTAGACCATCGTCTTCTTCCGAAGAGCGTGGCGCCTTAGAACATAGGAAAGGATTCCTCCGTTTGATGCATCCTTTGGAAATCCATAACATGGAGGAATTGAGCACTGCCTTGTGTTAGACTGATGACGGGAAGAAGAAGTGACGTGATACGAGAGCGTTATTTTGCATAATGGCCATAGCGCCTATGTCTGTAGTGTCTGTCTACTTTTCTATTATGAAATAAAAAATTAGACTTTATTAAATCCTGGCACATTTGAGCTTTGTTGTGTAACTGTCTTGACACGTCCCACATATTTTTTAAACTTTTCTCTGTTCTGATAACACAAACTTCTGAATGACATATGGCGTTTCTCGTGCTTTCTTGCTTCATTCATTCCGAAATATATGCCTATGGACGTGCATAATATTTCAGCTTCCATTGCATATGAATAGTTGCGATAAGAAAAGAACTTTTACTGTATTCTCTTCTTCTTTCTGATATTTGCAGGGGACCAACTGACAAAACTCCCCAGAATTGGCATCGGTGATCTTGGACGCTATGAAGTTGAATCACTTTGATACACACATCGGAGAGCTCAGAACTCTTCATGCTTAAAATGGCTTGCTCGAGATGGTAGGAAGGGCCTTTATACATGAGAGTTGGACGGTGGAGTCACAAAATTAGGAATCGTATCACAAGGGTGATCTCATTCCTATTTCTCATGAAGGGTCGCCTCTTCTCCACCAGTTATATTGACATCAACTTTTCTTCGAGCTACTGCACTATATGGTTCTCCTCTCTTCTTTCTGAGAGAGAAGACCAGAGTTGATTTTGTTACCTTGCTCGCTGCTTCAGGTCGAGACGACAAGGAACTGGCACCAACAAGAAGATCCAAAGATGTAATAGACCTTCAATTGTTAAATTTAGAATAAAAATCCGATATGTAATAAATTTCCATTAAGATGCATCTATGTTTTTAAAGAAGGAATAAAGAATGATTTTCTTTCTTTATTATTTGATTTGATGTGATGATATAGAAAATAGAATCCAGATGTAATGTGGACGTGAACTCATTTTTCTATAAATGATCTTCAAGTCCGTTGGGCCTTAATGACAGAAGATCGTGTCTAAAAAGACAATATCTGGATTCATCATAAAAAAAGACATCTTTTAAAACAGCTAGATTTTGAAAGACGGAATTGATGATTTGGATAGACTCCTCGAGAATTTTGAGTTTTTATTATCCATAGCTTTATTTACGAAAAAGTAAATAAATGATAATAAATGTAGGCCCATTTCCGCAATAAAGTAGAGATGAAAAGACTGATGAATAAGCATGCCTTTTCAAGGAAAAGGTCACTTCAGTTCTCGAGATAGACAACAAACAGAGACCTATTCAAAAGAGATGAAATGAAAGAACATGCATTTTCGAGGAAATGTGGCTTTGGTTCTCGAGACAGAAAGTTTGGCTTTTTTGTCTATAAATAGTGTGAAACTTTTCTGAGAGCATCAAAATGTCTTCAGAAGATTTGCCTAAGTAGACGGAAGTTATCTCGAAGATCAAAGCCACCCTTGACACTCCTTCCGATGAGCCTCTGCCGCCTACTCAGCCAGAAGTCGGAGAATGCTCGGCTGTCCTTGGACAGAAGCAGGACATTCTTGCCAAGCTGGTTGAGCCTGGGAGTACTGTCGAGGAAGAACCTCTGAGGAAAGCTGCATGTAAATTGTTGGTGTCGTCCAACAATAGTGTATTCGAGCTCCTTGTAAAATTTATCTTCGATCAGGAGGGCTCTGGTCCTTGTTAATTTTATGTATTTCCTTCCGTCTGAATTATGCAATAAAAGGAATTTTATTTACATTTCGAGTCTCTGTGTTGACATCTCTTTGTCTTTAAACATAATATTTTTTGAGAAAATTGCCATTGATAGGCATCATGGAGACTCGACCATCCATACCAGTCAATTAATAAGCTCCGTTGGAGAAAACTTTGCTTACAATTAAGGTCCTTCCCACTTTGCTTCGAATTTGCCTCTGCTCATATGCATCATAGTCATAGGACGTCTAACGGTTAGAACTAATTCTCCTTTCTGAAATGTTCGAACATTGAGTTTACGGTTGAAGGCTTTTGATAGACGAGCTTGGTATAACTCAATATGTTGTTGAGCTAGGAGCCGTTTCTCGTCAAGCGCTTCAAGCTCCTGTAGTCTCCGACGATCATTGTTTTCGGTTGTGAGTTCATTGGCAATATCAATCCTTAGGAAAGGGATCTGGATTTCCAATGGTAAGACGGCCTCGCATCCGTATAACAAAAAGAACGGTGTGCAGTCGGTAGGAGTACGTACAGTAGTACCGTAAGCCCATATACATTCTCCAAGCTTTTCACTCCAATTCCATTTGTTGGTAAAAATAAACTTCTTGAGGAGTTTGATGATGATTTTGTTAAATGCTTCTGCCAAACCGTTAGCTGCAGGATTGTAAGCTGTAGAAGCAATATTATTGATCATGTTGTTATCGCAGAATCGAGTGAACTTCTGACTGAGAAATTGTGGTCCATTATCATGAATGATTCGCTGAGGAACACCGAATCTGTAGATCACATGATGCTTAATAAAATTAATAACGCTGCTTGTCTTGACCTCAATTAGAGGTATAGCTTTAGCCCACTTTAAGAAATAATCAGTTATGGCTAATATGAACCGATGTCCTCGAGACGAGGGAGGGTTGATAGGACCGATGACATCCATACCCCAAGCTTCAAAGGGCCAAGATGCTGCCGTCGGGTGAAGAAATTCTGATGGTTGATAGTTAAAGTCAGCATGGATTTGACATGCTCGGCACTTCCTTGCATACTCAATTGTATCAGATATCATCGAGGGCCGATAGTAGCCCATACGGCGAATACGATCCTGTAATTTAGGACGAGGTTGATGTGCACAACAAACACTGTCATGAGCTTCACGAAGTATTTATTTTGCTTCTTCTCCCGTAAGACAGCGTAGGAGTAAACTGTCAAACGTTCGTCGGTAGAGTGTCTTTGTAGTATGATTATAATAAAATCTGAGTGACCGCCGTCGAATTGTTGTAGCCTCCTTAGGATCCTTGGGTAAGATATCATGGACCAAAAAGTCTATGAAATGAGTCCTCCAGTCTTCATTGATGGCACAAATTTCAACTGAATTGTTGAATTCCATGTTTGGGTTGTTAACTTCAGTATTTAAGTTATTCTCAACACAAAATAACTCTCTATTAGTGATGACGATCATTTGTTGCCTTCTTACGAGAATTGCTAATACTGCTGCAAGATTAGCGAGTGCATCACCTTCCGTGTTACATGCTCAGCATACATGCTCGATGAAGAAGCCTTTGAATGAAGTAGCCATCTTGGTCGCTACCTCATGATATAGAACCAGATCTTGATGTCGAACTTCGTATGTGCCTCTAACTTGATTGACAATCAGTTTGGAGTCTCTGTAAACTTCAAGATACTCAATATCTAATTGTTTAGCCAATTAGAGACCAATAAGTAGAGTGTTGTATTCAACCACATTATTAGAACACGATTCATCTAAAGAATAAGCTCTTTGAATAGCTAACCCTTCTGGTGAGACGAGGACAATTCCAACTCCAGCAACAATAGCACCTTTTGGTCCAATTCTGGATTCACCATCAAAGAATAAACGCCATGTAAGAATTTCTTCTGAAATCATGTTGGACTCCAAAGTTTCATCTGGAATCTCGTCGTAGAGTTTAGACGTTTCGAAAATTGGATGAGCAGCCAGAAAGTCAACAAGGGCTTGACTTTTAAAAGACTTTTGAGGAACATAAACCATATCATATTGTGCTAACAATATGTCCCATGTTGCAAGCCTGGAATTGAGTGTACTGGGCTTTTTCATTAGGTCCCGGAGAGGGTTAACTCTAGAAATAACTGTCACTACCATATTTTATTTTGAGGGTATTTTGGTCATTTTGTTTTTTGTGAATTTTTATTATTTATTGTATTGGTGCTGTGATTTTTGACTTTTGCTAGTTGTGACTTTAAAGACTAGCCTAGAGTTTGATTTTGACTTTGGTGACTTAGTTAACATGGTGTGGGACCCTACTCTAACTTAAGTTGGTCCTAGTTGACTTGAGTGTGGCTAGGTCTCATGAGAGGATTGGGAGAGTTTTGTATTTGGACTTAGGCTAAGGAGTTGAGCTAGCTACCTAACAATCTTGGCCCAAAGCCCACCATGAGAAACACTAACCCTAGCTCTTCATTTGGCCAGCCACCACAGCCACATATGACCTAATTTTTCTCCTTTAAAGTCTCTCTTCATGACCACTTGTCTCTTTTAGAAATCCCCCTTTAGGAAACCCTAATTTCTTCCCCCTTTCATCATTCCTCACCATTCCTCCACCAAATTGACCCTAATCTTTTGCAATTGGTTCTAAATCTGGAATACAGGTTGAAGGAGGCTAGCTTGCAAGGAGGGGAGCTCATTTGGACATTGCTTGAGAAAGAGGACTTCACAATTTGGGGCTTTTTTTATTAAGATTGACTCTCAAAAGGTAATCCCTTCAAATCACCTCTAAATCCTGATTTCTTTACATAGATGCGTCTATCTAGGTGTCCCCTAGCTGTAGAGTGAGTTTGGTGAGAATTTGTATTGATTTGGTGTCTGTATCGAACATGTATCGATGTGTGTGCATAGGTGTTCGATGGAATGCCACAATAATTTTATTTTGTTATTTTCAAATTGTATTTGAACAATTTTGTAGATATTCATGTTTTGATTTTCGTGAGGACTGAGCACACTTTCGAGTCGGATTCGTGTCCAAAATTGGACACGAACCTGTGCACGATGACCCCGTACTGTGCCCTGCTACCCGATATAGTATTTGGACACGACACGCCACGTGGTGGCCTGACACTTGGCCAATAGGTCGGGGCAGTGACTGACAGGTCACCCCCCAAGCCTCGCTTGGCCACATATCGTATCGGACACGTTCTCACGCACGCACACGTTTTACACTATCACTGTGCAGTCGGTTTTTATGCTCTGATACACCTCTCGTGTCCTGTCCTAACACGACGAGGACACGAGTCAGGGCAACCAAACTCGAGCCCTTGTCACCCTCGACTACTACGTACGAGCACGGGCTGTTCGTGACATGTCATGTGGCATGTCCACGAGGACGTAACACCTCAGCAGGTGGCTGTCTGATTCAGTTTCTGATACCAATTTGATTTCACACGATTGTGTCCACTTCATGGACATGTTTAGGTTTGTATGGACACATGTGACATGCCCCAACCTCTGTACACTATTTATCCATATTATATTTTGGATTTTTATTTAGATTTTGGGTTCGATTTTGAAATAAACTATGGGTTAACTGATACTTTGAAACTGAATAAAAATTAGACTTTGGGGTTTGCATTTTGAAATGTTTACTGTTTTTAATGTGTAAACTGAGATGGGTTGTTTGGATTTGAATAACTATATGTATGCCTTTGTTAATGTATATAAAACTGAGTTCATTTCATGAAACTGACATTGTGATCGAAATGGGATTTTGGGATTTATATTTGGATGTTATTATATATTAAAAACTGAGTTTTAATTGGATGTGTATAAAACTGATTTTGATGTTTGATAGATAACTAAGGACGGAGTTTAATAGGAACTGATTTGTATGTACACATGTATGTTTGTATATGCAATATGTAAAATGAAATGTGTTTTTTAACTGAAACTTTACTTATGATAGAACTGAGTTTTAGGTTTCAATTTGAAACAGGATTTAACCTGAGATAACTAACCTGAGATTGAGATGAAATCTGAACACACACACACCCTATTACTACTGTTCACTCACACTCATTTCCCTTCTCTTTTCCTTCACCCTCTTTCACTTTCCTTTCCCTCATTATCTAATGTAATGAATGCATGGATGAATGTAACATGTATAGATATATGAATATAGTGTGATGCAATGTATAATGTAATTCATGCATATGTGATACGAATACATATATATATATATATAGATGTAAAATGTATAAATATATATATATATATATATATATATATATATATATATATATATATATATATAATGTATATATATGTATATATAATGTATATATATGTATATATAATGTAATGTATGTAATACATGAATATAATGTATATATATAATGTATATATGTATATATAATGTAATACATGAATACATGAATACTGTAATGTATGTAATATATAGATGTAATGTAAGAATACATGTATGAATGTATGTATACATGTATTTAGATATAGTATATAGACTTGTGTGGTTCATCTTGACTTGGTAATGTGTTTGATGGCTAGTATAGGCTTGGTTAGGCCTAGAATGACTTGTTAGACTAGGTTTAGACCTAGAATGGCTTAGTTGACCTAGTTTGACTAGTATAGTTGACTAGAGGTGACCAAGAGTTGACTTTAGTCTAGAATGACCTAGAAATCATATAGAATGCATTGTAAAGTTCAATATTACCATTATGGATATGTTGTGACCTGTGTTGCTCTAAATATGACTCATCTACTCTGTCTGGACATCTACACTTACCAGATTCTTAGGATATCAGGCGAGTACATTTTCTGACCGTTTCATACTTGCTAGAACTTATATTCTTGCTCTATATTACATTACTTGATGTTGTCATGTTGGTAACACGGATTGGTACTATATGGATCGTTTTATGATATGTTGTCCCCCTCGGGAGCATCGGATACTTCATGTCGTTTGTATTTCACTTACATCATGTATCTCTATGCTTTCACTATTCATGTATACTCTTGTTATTCATGTACTCTCTCATGTTCACAGAGCCCTTATTGTAGAAGCATAAAAAATTTTCAACAAATATAGCTCCATGTGCCCAGTCAGTGTGACTCCATGCGTCCACTCAATGAAGCTCCATGCACCCAGTCAGTATAAACTCCATGTGCCCACTCAATGAAGCTCCATGCGTCCAGTCAGTGTAACTCCATGCGCCCACTGAATGAAGCTCCATGCGCCCAGTTCAAGTGTAGCTCCATGCGCCCAGTTAGTAAAGCTTCATGCGCTAATACTAGCTCCCCCGAATGGAGGGCGCATAGCCTGAGACATGGCTATGCGCCCAAGCCTGACTCAGTCAAAGCCATGATCAAAACGTGCACCGAAGCGCATGGCCACGTCCGTCTCCATGAGCAGTCATGCACCAAAGCATGTGACCACGTCAACACCACGACTAACCCACGATCTCGCAACCGGTATGTGCCTACATATTATGTGCCAAAGCAGGACTATGCGCCCACATAAGAACAAGTGTGTCTCCTCATGTGGACGCATAACATCATTCCAGCTCGAGAACGACTATAAAAGGGGGGCCTCATTCCTCTTCAAAACAGAGAATGAAGTGCATTTTCAAGAGCCAAATTGCTGCACTTCTTGACAGTGAGCCAAGAGTTAACAATTTTCTTAGGTTTTCTCCTACTTTTGTAATCGAAGTGTCAACAGAGTAAAGGAGCAACTGCCGCTCAATCTCCATTGTCCCATTCCCCAAAATTCTTTTTTGTACTCGGGGATCCTCAGCGCAAGATCTCTCAAGCGTACTCGATTTGTGGTGCCTTGCGCCAATAAAAGAAAAAAATAGCATTTTATTCTTCTTTTTTGTGTGTCCACAAAAATGACGACCCTGCTGGGGACTACATTTTCCTCTTACGAGAAGGTGGTGACGAAATTCGATACCGACAAAGTGGGGGGTACTCAGAAGATGCTGATCGTAAAGTTCGATTAGCAGGCGTTCGAAGAGATGCTCTCGAGGGACGGCTGTACTCCCTCAAAATCAACGAAGCCAAACAAGTCTCGCAAAACTTGGCTTCTGAAGGCTTGTTGTGCATATCATGCTAGTGTCATAGCAGATATACAACTGGAGGACTTTGTCTCATGGGCGCATGACTCTGCCACCAAAGCCCCCCAAACGGAGAAGGCTCACACCGTTCCGGGCTCTACTAGCCCAATGACTTCTTTCCTGTACAACCAACAACAGGGTGTTCAACACCCGAGACTTGGCAAAGAAAAATATACGATACCGAGAATCGGGGTGTGTGACACTCTGGCCGAAACTGACAAGGCTCACAAACGAAGGAGGCCAAAATGGAGGAAAACAGCGCTGCTCCACCAGGCATGTGTAACACCCATATCTCAGAACACGTATTTTGTTAAGCCTGCATGTATTTTGGTCCTATATTTTATTTTCTCAGATTCTGGCCCGTAATTGTATTTTGGCTCAGCTTGCAGATTTTAGTTTTCTCGTAAAATAGGTTTTGACATGGCTTGGTTTTATTTTGTGGATGAGGATTGGTTTGGTTTGGTTCAATATGCATTGGGACACCTTAGCCTATGTTCCACCCTCAACACATCACAACCACCCTCATTTAAACCCTACCAACCTTTTCTCTCTCCTCATAACTCTTTTATTTATTTTCTCCATCTCCTTCTTCTTCCTTCCTCTACATAACTCACCAACACCCATAGGCAAGTGCACATTGCCACCACATGAGAACCCTATTTTATTTGTCCATTAGCTAGATTAGGCCATAGAGATCAACATTAGAACTTGACATTTGTGATTTGGAGTCTCCTTTGTTCTAGATCTAAGTTTTCTCTATTTTTAGATTTACATGGTTTTGATCTATTTTAGTTGGGTTTTTGTGGGTTTTGATGCTTCCATGTGGAAGAGAACTCAATTTTACTCAAGTTAGAACTTTGAAAATCTAGATTTGGCTTTGATTTGACCAAGATATGAAGAATGGAATTTTTGGTGTTCTTGATGCTTGTTCTCGGCCTGGAGACGAAGACTGCAGCCTGCGCTCTTTAGCGCAGTGCTGGACTGCGCATCCCCTCTCGGCCTGCACTCTTTAGCGCAGCGCCGACCGCGCTGCTTGCCCCTTGGCGAACTGTGCTCAGCCCCATGCGTCATCCATCCATGCGCAGTCTGCTCATGCGTAGTCTGCTCATACGCAGCCTGCTCATGCGCAGTCAGCTCATGCGCCATCCATTCATGCACAGTCTGCTCCTGCGCCACCTATACCCCTGCGCGGCTCACCCTTGCGCAGTTGGCTCCCCGCGCAATCTAACCCCGCGCACTTGGACCCTGCGCAATTCACCCCTGCGCAGTTCAACCCTGCGCCATCTATCTCCTGCGCCAACCATTCCTGCGTCATCTACCCCTGCGCAACTCACTGGCCCATGATGATTTGGTTTTATTTCTTGGACTTGGCTTCTCTTTTATGGATTGGGTTTTGTTATCTTGTTCCACACAGCACGACTATCTTGACACAACACGACCGGGCATGATTTTCAGTAATTGTATGACTAGTACGGTTTTTATGATTTCTGTGATTTATGATCCTAGTACTCCCTAATTTTCTGGAAAATGACCCGGTGGGGTGCATTCTTGACTTGTAACCTGATAACTTGATAGTGGCCCGTGGCGGCGCACTAACTTGACTTTACTTGTAACTTGTAACTTGACTTGTAACTTGTAACTTGACTTGTATAACCAACTCTGACACCGTGGGTGTTCCTGCTTGCTTGCTTGTGCAATCTACTTGTCTTGTCTTGCATCATGTCTAGGACGTGACTCCCTAGTTTTCCACGGTCAGGGATTCGGACTGAACATGGATTAGGCTAATGACTAGATCTAACTATAGTTCATGGAGAATTTCTAGTCACAGGCAGTCTCGTTATCTGGGCGCTTTAATTGGACTTGTAGCTTGCCGACGAGTAGAGCACATTTCTAGCACACTACCATGTGTTGCACCCTCTACGTCACCTAAGGGTATATCGTCTCCGGGGCAATGTACCCAACCATACTCTCAACCCGCGGAAGGATAACTGGATGGTATGCAGGGCTTGGGACTGGGAAATTCTCATTGCATCTTGTTAGTAATTAGGCTTGTGACAACCCTAGTTAGTTAAAGTAGTAAGCCGTAGTAATTGCTTGGCCGCTTATGAATGAATGATGTCTAGCTCTGTCTAAGTCTTGTCTAGTCCCTGTACCTGGTACTCCTGAACATGATTGTTTTACTTGCTTTAACAATAATTGGGTAGAGACAAGGAGTTATTCAGGCGAAGGGTTACAACCCCGGTCCTTGTTTGGTTTACGGGTTGTAACCTGGTTTCCAGAATGGTTCCACGTCCCTAGTCGTTTGTTGTCCTGACGTGCTCTTCTTACTTGTACTCTTATTTTATTTTTTATGTTCTGATATGCTGGCTTTTGTTCTTATTTCGTGGCCTCCTTTGTGGCACTTGCTCTTTCTGGGGTTTGACCCAGCTGGTTTTGTGTGGCCAGATTTCGGAGCAGCTCCCGAGGATCTACCGAACCTCCAGCCCGATGGTGGCGACTAGAAGAAACCCGGGCTACGAGTGGGTTTTCTATTTTGTTTCGCTCACTCTATTGTAAATTTATTCTTTTGAGGCGTTTAGCCGACGAGCACCTGTTAGCTCGATGCACTTTTACTTACTGTCTGCCTACGGGCTGTAAACATGATTAACAAATCCTAGGGTTGATCATGTATGACTTAACTCTTGCTAGTCCTAGCATTTTATACGACTAGCTTCATGATCAGTTGATATGTAATATTTGGGACACCTTTTATTGTATATTTGGTGGTCAAACATCTTGTGATTATATTATTTGCTTGAGATTGAGACAGTAGGCTTGACCTTAAGAGACTGTTGGCTTGTAGTAAACCCTCATATCTAGACGGCCGTGACCGTATAGCGAGATGGACTTTATTTCAATATACGTAGCTGGCTATGTTCGCCCCCGCTCTCCAGTATTCTGGTTCTGGGGCGTGACATGGTTTAAGTGGTGGCCCATGCAGGTCTTGGTATTCAAGATATGTGAGGGTTTACCGGATAGATATCTCAATCATTACTCGTCCTTGATCTCCTATCATATCCTCTGAATCTCTGGAATCTTGACTTGATCACATGCTTGTATCGTTGATCTGTCCTGGTCCTTCCTTATTGTTTTTCCTGTGTCATCTTCTTCAGCGGCATTGTACCTGACCCCGCCGATCAGCAAGGTGGAGCACCTCCCGTGGACCAGCAACCAGGAGATCAAGCCCAACACTCCGGAGTAGCCTCCAAAGTTGAGAGCCCCAAGTTCAGCCTGTTCAGCCTGCCGAGCCGGATGATGGCACTTTGGTAGTTCTTATCAGGACCTTGATAGCTTCCTAGGATCGCAGAGGAGACACCTTGCACCAGACTGTGGCAGATGCTTTGACCAGAGACGGTCATCCAGGGAACAGCGCGGCCAACAGCTTCAAGCGCCTGAACCCTCCCTTCTTCGACGGCAGCGATGATGCGATTGTCGCGGACGCTTGGCTTCAGGATACCGAGGTGGTTCTGGAAGCAGCAAGGACCCCTGAGAATGAGAAGGTGGCGGTGGTACGCCTGGAGTTGTTGGACTTGGCTCGCAGTTGGTGGGCGACGCAACCATGGGATTAGTGGCACCCATTGCTTGGGCAGTGTTTAGAGAGAGGTTCCAGACGAAGTATTTCGATATTGTGGCTCGGTACGACCTGCAGACCAGATTTACCAACTTGAAGCAAGAAGACAGAACGGTCGATGGCTATGCGACTGAGTTTTCTAGGCTCAGTAGGTTTGTCCCCACCTTGGTGACGACCGAGTTTGATAGGGCCCAGCGGTTCCAGCAAGGACTACATTTGGAGATTTTGTTGGCAGTTGAGCAGTTCGAGCACCAGACGTTCGATGCAGTTTTGAGAGCAGCTAGGAGGCATGAGTATACCTCCCGGAGGATCGTGGATAGGACCGGAGGTAGGAAGCGGTCCCACAGTCAGATGCACCAATCATCAGCCCCAGTCCCGACAGCTAGAAGTTTGACCATTGGAACTCCGAGGCGGGCGGCCTCAGTGACGTCGGTTCAGCATTCGACCCCGACGTACCCGCATCAGCAGAAGCATAAGCAGACTTCCGCGATGGGATGTTCTCATTGCGGGAAGCCAGGCAATATGGTGGCAGATTTTCGTAGGGCGCAAGGATTGTACCTAGCTTGTGGAGCGGTAGATCACAAGATAGGAGCCTGCCCGAATAGGGGTAGTTCTTCCTCTTCCAACCTAACCAGTCCATCGGTTAGGGGACCAACACCTGTGCAGCAGCAGCAGTACCCGAGGCTATTGTTGCCTCAGGCCCAGGCATTTCACCAGCAGAACCAGCAGCAGTATACCCAAGCCCAAGTGCAGAGCAGGCAGAAAGGTTTCCAGTATAGGGGACCCGCAGCTAGAGGTCAGGCCACGATGATGGCTATGGAAGAAGAGGTTGCACCAGGTGAGGTAGTGGCAGGTACTATTCTCGTCAACTCCTCTCCAGCATTGGTATTATTTGATTCTGGTGCATCGCATTCATTCATGTCTGCACGATTTTCGACAATGATAGGATTGGAGCCAGAGTCATTATCAGTAAGACTCAATATACTTACTGGTAATGGTCTTGTGGGAGTAGATCGAATATTTTTCTCGTGTCGAATCGTAGTTAGCGGTAGAGAGTTCCCCGCTAGATTTATAGAATTCCCAATGGTAGACTATGATGTAGTCCTAGGCATGGATTGGTTGAGGAACCAGTATGCTAGGATAGACTGCCATGTTGGCAGAGTTGTTTTCAGCATTCCAGGAGAGCTAGAGTTTTCCTTTTCCAGAGGCGCGGTGGAGCCATCTTCTCCAGTATTGCGGATGGCAGTAGCAGCAGTGCAGTTGCCTAGGATAGTTGAAGAGTTCCCAGATGTCTTCCCAGAGGAACTTTCAGGGATGCCGCCAGAGCGGGAGATCGAGTTCACTATAGACTTGGTCCCCAGAACAGCACCAGTATCAGAGCGAGTCTACAGGATGGCATCTTCAGATTTGGAGATTTTGTACAAAATGATTAAAGAATTTAGGACCAAGGGATTCATTCGTGCAAGTGGATCGCCTTGGGGAGCCCCGATGCTTCTTGTGAAAAAGAAGGATGGTACGTCCAGGTTATGTGTAGATTATCGTACCTTGAACTCAGTGACAATCAAGAACAGATACCCTCTCCCGAGGATAGATGACTTGTTTGATCAACTCAAAGGGGCTTCAGTATTCTCGAAGATAGACTTATGGTCAAGATACCACCAGATCAGAGTCAGAGAGCAGGACATCCCGAAGACAGCATTTAGATCGAGATATGGGCATTGGAAGTTCCTTGTTATGCCCTTTGGAGCGACCAATGCGCCAGCCGTATTCATGGACCTCATGAATCGCATTTTCATGCCTTACTTGGATCAGTTCGTGATCGTGTTCCTAGATGATATCCTGGTCTACAGCAAGAGCGAAGCGGAACATGAGCAGCATCTCAGAGTCGTCCTTCAGACGCTTAGGGAGCATCAGTTGTACGCCAAGTTCAGTAAATGCGAGTTCTGGCTCGATCGCATTTTGTACTTGGGTCACATCATTACTCGAGGAGGAGTGAAAGTGGATCCCAGAAGATTGTGGCTATCGAGTCATAGCCAGTACCCAGCTCAGTGGCAGAAGTTCGTAGCTTCCTTGGATTAGCCGGCTACTACCGGCGATTTGTTTCAGATTTTATAAGGATTTCAGCACCGATGACCCAGTTGACCCGCAAGGATGTGCAGTTTGCTTGGACAGCAGAGTGCCAGGAATTATTTGAGAATTTGAAGCGAGGTTTGATAACAGCTCATATTCTCACACTTCCAGATGGAACCGGAGGATTCACAGTTTATTGCGACGCTTCAGGCAAAGGATTGGGGTGTGTCTTGATGCAGCATGGGAAGGTAATATCTTATACATCACGTCAACTTCGTGATCATGAGAAGAGTTACCCAACCCACGACTTGGAGCTAGCAGCAGCAGTGTTTGCACTTAAGTTGTGGAGGCACTACTTGTACGGAGATAGAGTGGAGATATTTACTGATCACAAGAGCCTGAAGTATATTTTCACCCAGAATGACCTTAATATGCGGCAGAGAAGATGGCTCGAGCTACTGGTGGACTACGATGTGGATTTGCAGTATCACCCAGGGAAGGCCAACGTTGTAGCAGATGCGTTGAGCCGGAGAGCCGAAGTTTATTTCCTAACGGCGCAACCAGAGTTATTGGCAGATTTTCAGAAGATGGGAATTGAAGTGGTTCTTCCTACTAGTGTGGCATTGATGGCCAGTCTACAGGTTCAGTCTAGCATAGTTGAGAGAATCCGGATGGCGCAGTCTACAGATTCCAAAATTCAGCAGCTCATAGCAGGGTGCGAGACAGGAAGAAGGCCAGAGTTGTGCATTCATAAAGATGGTACACTTCGGCACGGCACTCGTCTTTGTGTACCCAGTAGAGATATCGGACAGAAAGTTATGGCAGAAGCTCACAGTTCGCAGTATTCTATTCATCCCGGTGGCACGAAGATGTACCGTGATATCCGTCAGCAATTCTGGTGGAATGGCATGAAGAGGGAGATAGCCCGGTTTGTCTCTCGGTGTTTGGTTTGCCAGCAGGTTAAAGCTGAACATCAGAGGTCCGCTGGACTTCTTCAGTCTTTGCCGATTCCAGAATGGAAGTGGGAGCATGTGACCATAGATTTTGTGACTGGATTGCCTAGATCCCCAGCTGGTAGAGATGCTATTTGGGTTATAGTTGACCGGCTCACGAAGGTGACTCATTTTCTTCCATTCAGAGTTGGGCAGTCTACGACTCAGTTGGCAGAGATGTACCTCAGACAGATTGTCAGGCTTCACGGAGTGCCCGTCAGTATCACCTCGGACCGAGATTCAAGGTTTACATCACACTTTTGGTACAGCCTGCAAAAGAGTTTGGGAACTCGTCTACAGTTCAGCTCAGCTTATCATCCGCAGACAGATGGCCAGTCAGAGCGCACAATCTAGACCCTTGAAGACATGCTGAGATCTTGTACCCTTGACTTCGGTGGTTCGTAGGAAGATCACCTGCATCTGGTGGAGTTCTCGTACAAAAATAGCTTTCAGGCCAGCATCCAGATGGCACCATTTGAGGCTTTGTACGGAAGGAAGTGCAGATCCCCGCTAGCATGGGATAATATTGGAGAGAGGCAGATGCTTGGTCCAGAAATGATTGCCCAGACAGTTGAAGTGGTCAGAAGGATCAGAGATCGTCTTCGAGTTGCCCAAGATCGCCAGCGGCATTGGGCCGATGCTCATCGGGGACCCCTAGAGTTTGCTATCGGCGACCATGTATTCCTTAGAATCTTGTCTAACCGCGGCGTCATTCATTTTGGCGTACGGGGAAAGCTTAGTCCTAGGTATATAGGGCCGTTCGATATCCTGGAGCGAGTAGGAGATGTATCCTATCGTCTTGCTCTTCCGTCGTCGCTAAGTGAGGTACATGATGTATTCCATGTGTCCCAATTACGACGGTACGTCCCGAACCCGAGCCATATCCTAGATTATTCGGAACTGGCTGTTGGTACCAACCTTTCGTATGAGGAGAGGCCAGTGTCTATATTGGACCGGAGAGAGAAGATACTCAAGAACAAGACTATTAGTTTAGTCTATGTTGCTTGGGGTTATCACTCTCTAGGTGAGTCAACGTGGGAGCGTGAGGACGACATCCGATCGCGATATCCCTACCTGTTTGACTCATAAGGTATAATGTCTTCCTTATGCCTTATGCCTTCCGTCCTTGCTTGTATGCATGATTGTTTGATTGACTGCTTAGTATAGCTTGCATGTAAATAAGTATGACTTGTCCTTGTCTCTCTAGCCTCTTAAATTAAATTCCGAGGACGGAATTTTTTTAAGGTGGGTAGAGTTGTAACACCCATATCTCAGAACACGTATTTTGTTAAGCTTGCATGTATCTTGGACCTGTATTTTATTTTCTCAGATTCTGGTCCGTAATTGTATTTTGGCTCAGCTTGCAGATTTTGGTTTTCTCGTAAAATGGGTTTTGACATGGCTTGATTTTATTTTGTGGAGGAGGATTGGTTTGGTTTGGTTCAATATGCATTGGGACACCTTAGCCTATGCTCCACCCTCAACACATCACAACCACCCTCATTTAAACCCTACCAACCTTTTCTCTCTCCTCATAACTCTTTTATTTATTTTCTCCATCCCCTTCTTCTTCCTTCCTCTACACAACTCACCAACACCCATAGGCAAGTGCACCTTGCCACCACATGAGAACCCTATTTTATTTGTCCATTAGCTAGATTAGGCCATGGAGATCAACATTAGAACTTGATATTTTGTGATTTGGAGTCTCCTTTGTTCTAGATCTAAGTTTTCTCTATTTTCGGATTTATATGGTTTTGATCTATTTTAGTTGGGTTTTTGTGGGTTTTGATGCTTCCATGTGGAAGAGAACTCAATTTTACTCAAGTTAGAACATTGAAAATCTAGATTTGGCTTTGATTTGACCAAGATATGAAGAATAGAATTTTTGGTGTTCTTGATGCTTGCTCTCAGCCTGGAGACGAAGACTGCAGCCTGCGCTCTTTAGCACAGTGCTGGACTGCGCATCCCCTCTCGGCCTGCGCTCTTTAGCGCAGCGTCGACCGCGCTGTTGCCCCTTGGCGAACTACAATCAGCCCCATGCATTATCCATCCATGCGCAGTCTGCTCATGTGCAGTCTGCTCATGCGCAGCCTGCTCATGCGCAGTCGGCTCATGCGCCATCCATTCATGCGCAATCTGCTCCTGCGCCACCTATACCCCTGCGCGTCTCACCCCTGCGCAGTTGGCTCCCCGCACGCTTGGACCCTGCGCACTTTACCCCTACGCAGTTCAACCCTGCGCCATCTATCTCCTGCGCCAACCATTCCTGCGCCATCCACCCCTGCGCAACCCACTGGCCCATGATGTTTAGTTTTATTTCTTGGACTTGGCTTTTTTTTTGTGGATTGGGTTTTGTTATCTTGTTCCACACAGCACGACTATCTTGACCCAACACGACCTGGCACGATTTTCAGTAATTGTATGACTAGTACGGTTTTCATGATTTTTGTGATTTATGATCCTAGTACTCCCTGATTTTCTAGAAAATGACCCGATGGGGTGCATTCTTGACTTGTAACCTGATAACTTGATAGTGGCCCGTGGCGGCGCACTGACTTGACTTGACTTGTAACTTGACTTGTAACTTGTAACTTGACTTGTATAACCAACTCTGACACCGTGGGTGTTCCTGCTTGCTTGCTTGTGCAATCCACTTGTCTTGTCTTGCATCATGTCTAGGACGTGACTCCCTGGTTTCCCACAGTCAGGGATTCGCATTGAATATGGATTAGGCTAATGACTAGATCTAACTATAGTTCATGGAGAATTTCCAGTCACAGGCAGTCTCATTATCTGGGCGCTTTAATTGGACTTGTAGCTTGCCGACGAGTAGAGCACATTTCCAGCACACTGTCATGTGTTGCACCCTCTAAGTCACCTAAGGGTATATCGTCTCCGGGGCGATGTACCCAACCATACTCTCAACCCGCGGAAGGATAACTGGATGGTCTGCAGGGCTTGGGACTGGGAAATTCTCATTGCATCTTGTTAGTAATTAGGCTTGTGACAACCCTAGTTAGTTAAAGTAGTAAGCCGTAGTAATTGCCTGGCCGCTTGTGAATGAATGATGTCTAGCTCTGTCTAAGTCTTGTCTAGTCCCTGTACCTGGTACTCCTGAACATGATTGTTTTACTTGCTTTAACAATAATTGGGTAGAGATAAGAAGTTATTCAGCCGTCGATCACAGTATCCGATCAAAAACTATTCTATGTGAAAGATGCCTTGCATATTCATCACAGTTATACAGCGAAAACAAACATCGATGCTAAAGACTGGAGATTTCCCTCATAGACTATGCTGTCTATGGAATCCTTTCCGGGGACCCGAAGGAAGCAGTATCCATCCAAAGGCGATCCCTCAAATTTTACTACGACATAACTACCAAGATGCTGTACCGATGCTTTTATGACGGGCTACTGTTACGATACTTATCAGACACAAAAGCCAAACATGCACTCCGGGAGGCTCACGATGGAGTTTGTGATGCACATCAACCAGGCCCTAAGTTACAAGATCGTCTCAAACGAATGGATTATTACTGTCCCACAATGATAGCAGATTATGTTGAATATGTAAAGAAGTGTAGAGCTTTCCAGTTCCATGCTGATTTCATTCAATAACCCTCGGAGTTTCTACACCCGACGGCAGCATCTTGGCCATTTGAAGCCTGGAGCATGAACGTCATAGGACCAATCAGCCCGCCATCCTCCAAAGGACATCGGTTCATCCTAGCTATAACCGATTACTTCTCCAAATGGACGGAAGCTATACCGCTCACCGAAATGAAGACATCAAACATGATCAGTTTTATCAAACATCATGTCATCTATCGCTTCGGCCTACCTCGCAGGATCATCTACGATAATGGTCCACAGTTCGCAAGCCATGCATTTTATCGGTTCTGCGATAAGAATCGAATCCAGAACGTAGCCTCTACGGCCAACAATCCAGCGGCTAACGAGCTAGCAGAAGCCTTCAACAAAACCATCATAAAACTTCTCAAGAAGTTCGTGTCTTCAAATAAGCGTGATTGGAATGAGAAGCTCGGTGAATGTCTATGGGCCTATCGTACAACGGTCCGGACTCCAACAGGCAGTACGCTATTCTCTCTGGTTTATGGAGCGAAGCAGTTCTTCCCTTAGAAATCTAGATCCCTTCCCTTCGAGTAGCCCAAGCCAGCGAGCTGACTACTGAAGAGGGCTACCGTCTGCGACTCTGAGAGCTCAAAGCGCTAGACGAAAAATGTCTATTAGCTCAACAACGTATTGAGCTATACCAAGCACGCCTTTCCAGAGCTTTCAACAAAAAGGTGAAGGAAAGGATCTTCCAAGTTGGTGATCTGGTCCTAGCAGTGAGAAGACCGATGGTCATGACGCACAAAACAAAAGAAAAATTCTAGCCTAAAATGGGAAGGTCCTTTCGTCATAGAATCGGCATATTCTAACGGTGCGTACCGGCTGACCAAGCCTGACTGTGACTTGCTCATGATGCCTATCAACGGCAAGTTCCTGAAGAAATACTACGTGTAACCTCTTTTACATAATGTTCATATATGTTCAGTCATGTAAATATACAGTACGATGTTTATGTGATTCAAAAAAAACTATCTAACTCTTATCCGTATTTCAAGAGTCTTGAATATGCCCTGGATAATAGGTCCTCTAAATATTTTCCCAGTGGAATCATTTCCGTTTTTGACTCCGTCCAAACCTGGTTTGACAAAAATAATTCTCGTCCCGATTACCTCTGAATTATTTTTCGATAATTATTTCTCCAGCGGAATGATCAAATATTTTGCCACGTCCACATAACCTCTGAGCAAAGCATTCATCAAAGATAGTCATGTCCACACTACCTCTGAACTAACCACTCCTCCCTAATGCTATATATCTTTCCACGTCCATATTACCTCTGGTCAGATATAGAACATCCTCTGCTATTACGTCCATATTACCTCTACTAGCAGCTTCATTCAACTTATTATCTATATTCGAATCACTCGAATATAAAATGGATAATAGGTCCACATAAAATTTCCCCAGCGGAATACCCACCAGAAATGTCCTTGTTACGTCCACATTACCTCTAGCATCGATATTTCACAAAACCACATTCACTTCTGAAAAGATTCTTTATTCAGTACTTAAACGTCTATCAAAAGGCAGAAAAAAGATACAAGAGCCGTGACGGCCAACCAAAAAAAAGAGTTACAAAGATCTACGGGATACACAGGCGATTTATGCTATCCCTCAGAGCAACAGTTTCGGCTTCAGATTTCACAGTAGCTCGGCGCCGTGCCTCTTCTTGGCGAGCGGCTTCATCTTCAAAGAGGATCAGACTCTGATGCTCCCCCTCCAACCTCGCCAGCTGCTCTTCTAAACGGGTAGAAGCTATGGCAGTCATGGAAGCCTGGGACAAATAATCCTCTTGTTCAGATGACGCCGCCCTCAAGTCAGCTTCCAACTGGGCAATCTTATTCCTGATCTGCACAATATGATTGTGCCTCTTAGTGATCTGCATAGTCGTCCTGTTCTTCGAGGCGGCACGTGCCTCATTTGCGGTATTGAACTGGCTGTACTGGTCAGCCAGCTTGCCAATCTCCTCAACGAGGGTGACCTTCCTTTCCTGAATGGTAGCCTTCTCCTCCGTAAGAGCTGTCATCAAAGCCTCGTCCTCTGCACGGAACAGTGACGTCGGACTCCGCTATTTGATTTCTGGGAACCTGGCCACCTGACCCTCCAGGTCATTCAAGACCTTCCTCAGAGTGTCGGCCCGCTCCCCATACCTGGATATGCTTTCGAGGGCAAAAACACTCCTGATAATCATGTGTCATGTCCATATTACCTCTGATACCGATAGTCTTCCGACTCGACACCTATACCCAATCTGTAATAAAAAACATGGTGTCAAGATCACAAAACCTATCACAACCATGTTATCTCTGTTGGGTTTCATTTCAAATCTTTTACCCGCACCACCGGTGTGTCAAAGGACAATAGGTCCACGAAAGTATCATTCCAATCTATTTGCTCCCATTTTCGGATGCACAAAGGGGCAATAGGTCCAAACAAAAAAGAGAGAGGGGGGTCCCCCAGCGGGATATTCTTTAAACAAATGCGGTATTTGGCTCTCTAACACAAGCACGACAGATACCACAAGCAAAGAATAGAGCGAATGTATTCTGTTTATTCAAAATCAGTTACATTCACATGACTACACCTTATGAGCAAAACAGAAGGTTCTTCATCTCTTCATCTGGAAAAAAAGTAAAAGGTTACATTGATGTCCAAAAGAAGGAAGAATCTACTACTCATCAGCAACACATAGCTTTGTCAGTTCGGCAGCACCATGCTTTCGTCGAAGGATGTCACGGCACGCACCCTAGAGTAAGGGCACGAGACGTGGGTACGTCCAGCCTATGCCGTAGTGTCGGCGGTAGAACGCTGTCATAGGTCTCATGCATATAACAGTATAAGGCTAAGCAGTTTATACTCCCCGAATGGAGGTGACATAGCAGAATGTAAACTCAATCACAACTACGAAAGAAGAAGCACGATATGATATAGAACTCAAAATGAAATACAGATGATCAGAAGGGTCTAAGTGTCTAAGATAATAACTCAGCAAACATCCAGAAATACAAAGTCTCAACTACAGAATATGAAAGAACATATACAATCCATATCTCAAATGACAGAAATAAAGCCTAACTAAACTAGTCTAGGCAGTAGGGGTAATGTCATCAGCTAGAGCTGGGTCCTCCTGAGAGTCCAGCTCACAAGTGTCGTCTAGGGCTGTCCCATAAAAAGTGTCAACACCAACCTCATCCTGGTCCACTGTAAACATATCAATGGTGCCCAATCAGGACGGAGCGAGCACAATACATCTCAACAGATCATAGCAGGTTAGAAAATATAATCATGCAGTAAAGTAAGATACAGGATCTAAAAAAAAGTACAGAATGTAAAGGAGATAGTTGTAATGGAAATATCTACTATAAATAGAGAACTAATAGTGGCTAGTGAGTCAGAGTACAATATAGACATGTGAAATGATATAGGATGATTCCGATGCTACACTACGGAATGATTCTTATGCCACACTACTTGGATATTATTCACATGTCCACTTCTACTCCCCCGTACCCCCAATCAATACACAAGGATCCAGCCAGGTTATGTTATGATTCATGTAACGGCCCCCGAAGGATGGTACATGATAGTCCCATAAATGGGGATTCTAGGAAATGCCCATAAATGGGGGATTTATGGAAGACTCTGTGATCATGAGAGTACACGTCACAAGTGATTCAATAAACCATGAAGCATAGTGATACACAATGTAAGTGAAACGCACAGAACATGTAGTATCCGATGCTCCCTGAGGGGAGAACATCTCAAGAAAGGATCCATATAGTACTAATCCATGTGACCAACGTGACAGCATCAATTAAAGTAATTTAAAGCAGGAGAATAATTCTAACTGGATATGAAATGATCAGAGAATATACTCGCCTGTATTCTGAGTATATGAAGAATATCTACTGTCCGAGGAGTGGTGTTTGTCTCCTATAGAACAGTATAAGTCACTATAAGTATAAAATGATAATAAGATGCAATTCAATACATTCTATATGAATCTAGGTCAATTTAGACCAAAGTCAACTCTTGGTCAACTCTAGTCCTCAATACTAGTCAAACTAGGTCAACTAGGTCAAGCCTAATCCCAGCAAGTCTCACTAAGCCTAACCAGTCTATCCTAGCAAGCACACAACAACACAAGGCTAAACAAGCCATCACTCACGTACAACCATCTATATATATTTATCATATATATATATATATCCAAAATAGGTTAAGGCATCTATAGATATTAGGCTATAACAAGGCAATATATATCACACAACAAGTCATGTATTAAGATGCTAAGAGATAGAGTGTGATAGTGTTAAGTGTCAAGTGTGCATGTGATACATCATGTGAAACTAAATCAGCATTAAGACCAATGTGTAAGTGTTAATACCAGTGTTTGCATTATCTAGATTCATATTTTCAAGAAGGGGTTATAGTGTACAAGTGTGTTCAGATTTTATATCAAGTTAAAGGGGTTGCATGGCTTGTCTAATATACATCTCAGTTAAGGATTATAAGTTATACATTTCAGAATTTAAAACATCAGTTCAAGGGTGTTATAATACCATGTATAGGAGGAGGGAAAGGACTATGAGATTGTGTGTGTGCTTAAAGGGGAAACATGTGTGTTAGAGTGTGTGTGTCATACAATGTGTGTGTGTGTTAATGAGCTCACAGGAACCCAAGGACAGGGACTGGACAGTGAACCACTAAGGTAAATCACATATCCAATGTGGACAAATCCTTTAATAACAGATGGACTGCACAGGGAAAAATCTGAACTAGCTAATGTGTGTGCACATGAATTGTAAAACAGTGAACTATTAGCTAGTGAAGGAAACCTGTGTGTGTTCTCAGGTTCCCAATTCCAGCGTGTGTGTGTGTGAAAGGGTATACATGGTGTAGTGTTAGGCAAATGTCATAACATGTGTTCAAGGTATGTGGCATATTGTACATGGCAAGGTAACATATGAACTAATTCAATATATATATAGAAGTATGCCTTAGCCAACAGTTCAGTCACAACATATAGTGCATCACATATAATTTGTAGTACAAGGAGGTTAGATGTTCAAGGAAAATCATACCTGTGTCACATAGGTGTGTGTCTGTTACAGGAATTTAGTTTAAACATTTGAAAACAATGTGTGGGAGGAAAATAAAACAATTTCAGTTTCAGTCCTCTCAAAACCAGTCTACAACATTTCACCATTCTTGAAATCTCAGGTTTTTAACACATTCAATACTAGGAATCAAAACCTATTCACATATATATATACCATTCTCAGGTAGTGACAAGGCCATAGAAGAATCCCAAAAATCATATATGTAAACCAGATTTCATTCTCAGGTTTACACTCAATTTAAATCTCATTTCTCATTCTTGAATTCTCAGGTTTACACAAATCAGAAATTTCTTAGGTTTACATTAATGTTGAAGCATTAACTAAACAACTAACTCACATGTGAACTTGAATCAATCAACTCAAATCAATACCCAAATGAATCCCAGTTATACTAACACATGTATGCAGCATGTAGTTAACCAATTAACTCATAGTTAACATTCCAAAACTTCACGAAACAGTGATTATCTAGGTATCAGTATTTGAAAGTAGAAAACCTGCTCAAATATCAATTTGAATCAAATTACAAGGTGTGACCCTAAAACAGTGTGTGCAGACACTAGATATACATGTACTCATATCCAGGAAGTGGTTCGTGTCCACAAAAGTGGACACGAAGTGTCAAATAATCGGATTACATAAGTATCAGTGAATTCACTGAACACAGCCTCGTGCGGGCGTGTCACAGGCTCGTGCACCCGACACACGACACCAGTGTCCTCGTGAACGTGTCCCTGTGTTCGCCCATAGTAGGGCTACATCGTCGTGTCCCTGTAACACCATCACGACGTATCCACGAAGGACACGAAGCTCGTATCGGACAGCACTTGCACGCTCGTGCAGTGCAGTACAAATCGCGTGCTCATGCGATTGCGTGTTCGATACGATACGAGACCCTCTAAAAATTTATGGGTGGCACGTCAGACATTGCCCCTAGGTGCTGACCAAAAATGGTCGTGTCTTGTTTCGTGTCCAGCGAGAACTGGACACGAGGTAGCAGGACAGTGAATCGTGGCCTCGTGCACGTGTTCATATCCAATTTTGGACACAAAAAATAATCAGAAATCAACTCAGTCACTTGCAAAATTAATCCCCATATATAGGGCTATAAATCCATGAAATTAGTTTTCGAAATTACAATGTTTTAATCCATTCAAGCAATTCATCAAACACTTAGCAATACACATAGACACGTGTCCGATACGGACACCAAACGGACACGAAATTGGCTCAAACTTTAGGGACAGCTAGGGGACTCCTAGATCTAGCCCTAAATGCAAAGAAAACAAAATATTAATACAATTTAAGGGATTTTACCTATAGGTGCAATTAGCAAGAAAAAGCTACAAATGGGGGATTCTTCCTTGCTAGCCAAATACTTCCAAATTGTTCCAAAGCTGGGATTAAACCCCACAATCAGAAAATAGGAGAGTATTAGGTTCTAATATAAGAAACTAGAGTTAAAAAGGATTTAAAATGAGAAATCTATGGATTGGGAAAGAATGGACAAACCTTTCTTTTCCTATGTGTTGAAATAAAATAAAAGAGGCAAGAACTAATGAATAAGTGTTTATATAGGGTGAGGATCCCTATGTGGCTGGTCACTTAGGGTTTGGTTAGGGTTAGGGCTTCTAGTTATGGGCCATGGGCCAAGTCACAAGTCATTAAGTCCTAAAATCATAAGTCATTTCATTAAACCACAAACCATGAAATAATTTCACTTAAACTAATCCTCCTAATCCAAAATTAGTTTCTAAGTGACTAAGCTAGGTTAACCTAGGTTAGATTAGGGTCATCATGGCTAGGGTTAGCTTTTAGACTAGTCTACAAGTCTCTATAAGTCAAAGCCCAAACTAGGAATCACCAATTCAATAAATCATCAAATAATTCAATTAAGTCAAAATGACCAAATTACCTCTAGACTAAAAATGATAATTAAATCATCCTAATGACATGGTTAGGCTCTAGGTCATGCAGTCTCTAGGGTTTCACTGGCAGGACACCAAAATCATAAGTATTGATTTTAAATAGTTTTAAAATGATTAAAAATCACCAAAAAATTATAATATCAAATAAATATCAATAAATAACAATTATAATTACAAAATTTCAAAATTATCCTCATCTGGAAAACTAGGTGTTACAATCCTACCCCCCTTAAAAAAATTTCGTCCTCGAAATTAAGATGATCGCACCCCTTCTAGGTCAAACCCCCATAATCAAAGTCTCAGAACTTAAACAAATCATACGATTTAAAAGGACGACATACAGGGTCATGGCATACGGTGGTAGTGAAAGTCTCATCTAGGTATACTAGTCATGCTAAACCAAAACGGTCATAGGGTATCAAAACATACAAGCAATCAGGGGTGTTAAACTGGAAAAGATACAGAAATAACAAATCATCAAAACTGTAAGGCAGTCTTCCATCCTATATGAAAACAGGTACTTATCAGAAAATAAAATAAGATAACTACAAATGATCTATAAAGGGGTACTATTCAAAAAAAAATCAAAAGTTAAAGAATGAAAGTCAATTGCATTGAAATCCAATCACAATATATATATATATAGAGTGTTAGAGAGGGAAAAGCTAGCATTATGTAAATGTTATGTGGTTCGTGTATGTATAGGTGTATGTGGACATGTTCATATGGTTAGATAGTAGGCATGTGTGTATATGAAATATACATGAAAGTGTATATGAGGATTTGGGTTTCAAAACAATAGCTATCAAGTTACACTACTCATGGCATGTTGGTTAAACAATCTACAATACACAACCTATTTACTCATAACATGCATGGCTATATATATATATATATATATATATATATATATATATATATATATATATATATATATATATATATATATATAAAGAGGTAGAAATTTAGTTATGTATCTATATACATTATAACATGTATGCATAAACTCTATATATATCTATATAGATATATGAACATAACATAGAGAGGAAGGGTTATATTTACATGGCAGTGTATACTAAGTTAGGGTGTGTGTGTCCTTGTACAGGGTGATAGCTTTAGTATTGAAAGGTTAAACCTAGTTTTAGTTCAGCATTTTCATACAAAGTCTGAAATTAAGCTAACATTTAAACCAGTGTAATATTAACATAATGCAGGTTCAGATTTTAGGGGTTTGAAATATCACAACCAACTCAATGCACCCAACACATCCTAACATGATAGAGATAAAACCCTACATACTATCCATACATTTAGCTATACATACAGTTCAATATTACATATTAAATCTGAAATTGAACTAAATATTTGAAATAAATGTGAAAATGTTAATATGTATTCAGTTTTAGAATTTTGGAGAAATTTGAACATCAAACCAACCCAATGTTTATCATAACCTAACAAGTAAGAATATGAAACCTAACATTATATCCCCACATACAAAAATGTATATAGCTCAAAATATTACATTTAAAAAAACAGCAAATTGAACTAATCGTTTAGAATCCAGTATTAAGGGTTAATATGCACACAGTCTCAGATTTGACCAATTCAAACACAAAACTCAACCAATTTCTTTAAGAAATGAAATCCTGTATATAACATACATGTGCAGTGATGTAAACAAAACTAATAACATAAAATTTATATTTAAAATTACGAATTTAAACTGGAAAAAGCAGAGAACCAGCCTCTGATACTGTACTGTATCAGAATATTAGGGTTTGAGAATTTAACATCAACAACATATTAATATGTATTTAGATAGGTTGGTAATCAAGGTGTAGCATGCATACGTATCAGGCAAAGTGTCTGTGTCCACTATATATATTCTCATGTCCCAATATAAAAATCAAATTCTATATCAAGACCAATATTTAGATTTCTACCAAGATTGCAAAGTAGGTGATTGATGTAATCAAGACAGTTTTATTATTACCATTATTATTTAATACAAGAATAATAACAAGAAAGAAATAACGATAAAATCTAGTCTGCATATCTATTTAAAAGAAGGAACCATTTTGAAACCTGAGCTATAATATCAAATCCAGGATAAGGTCTAGCAAAATCATCGATTCATTGTATTATGAAGAAACTCATAACAAGAAGTTACACAAGGTTTATAATAATAGCTAAAGCTACTCCTAAGTTAAATAATGAGAAGCAAAACAAAACAAAACAAACAATAATTCCTCCTTTTTTTAGAATGACTGAAACAAAAGTAGAGAAAACATGTTCAAAAGCATTTAAGGTACAATCTGATAATCATATACGTCTATACAAAATCATGGTACTCTAAATTCTCGTCATACTAGTAAGCAAGGCTACGATAATCATAGAGTCCTCGACTAAGGCACATACCTTTAGAATCATGGTATTTAAAATTTTTGCGATGCCGCTAGCTTGGCTGCAAAAACCTTAAATTTCCACACCCGAGAAATATATCCAAGTCAGACTATATGTCCTCACCATGCTGGCTAATGTGACTGTAGAAGACTAGATTCCATAACTTAGATGACCTAGCCCATATAATTTCATCTTGACAAAAATTAAATTAAATCAACAATGGATACCCAAAAATCAAATTCATTAACTAACCAAGAAAGATAAATATAAACTATTAGAATCAATTTTCGAGATATTTTATAATGAGATTCTCAAGGGTCATCCCAGGAAACTCTCAAGGGATCCTAACTGTGATTGAGTATCTTCAAAAATATATCCTAATCCTACTACAGGCTGTAGTAGTACTCTAGTTCGAATACCACTAAACAAACTCGACCTGCATGGACCACCACTAAAAATATGTCACGACCCGCACCCTAGAGTAAGGGCACGAAACGTGGGTACGTCCAGCCTACACCGTAGTGTCGACGGTAGAACGTTGTCCTCGGTCTCATGTATCTAACAGTATAAGGCTAAGTAGTTTATACTCCCCGAATGGGGGTGACATAGCAGAATGTAAACTCAATCACAACTAAGAAAAAAGAAGCACGATATGATATAAAACTCAAAATGAAATACAGATGATCAGAAGAGTCAAAGTGTCTAAGATAATAACTCAACAAACATCCAGAAATACAAAGTCTCAACTACAGAATATGAAAGAACATATACAATCCAGATCACAAATGACAGAAATAAAGCCTAACTAAACGAGTCTAGGCAGTAGGGGTAATGTCATCAGCTAGAGCTGGGTCCTCCTGAGAGTCCAGCTCACAAGTATCGTCTAGGGCTATCCCATAAAAAGTGTCAACACCAACCTCATCCTGGTCCACTGTAAACATATCAATGGTGCCCAATCAGGACGGAGCGAGCACAATACATCTCAACAGATCATAGCATGTTAGAAAATATAATCATACAGTAAAGTAAGATACAGGATCTGAAAGAAAGTACAGAATGTAAAGGAGATAGTTGTAATGGAAATATCTACTATAAATAGAGAACTAATAGTGGCTAGTGAGTCAGAGTACAATATAGACATGTGAAATGATATAGGATGATTCCGATGCTACACTACGGAATGATTTTTATGCTACACTACTTGGATATTATTCACATGTCCACTTCTACTCCCCCGTACCCCCAATCAATACACAAGGATCCAGCCAGGTTATGTTATGATTCATGTAACGGCCCCCGAAGGGTGGTACATGATAGTCCCATAAATGGGGATTCTAGGAAATGCCCATAAATGGGAGATTCATGGAAGACTCTGTGATAATGAGAGTACACGTCACAAGTGATTCAATGAACCATGAAGCATAGTGATACACAATGTAAGTGAAACGCACAGAACATGTAGTATCCGATGCTCCCTGAGGGAAGAACATCTCAAGAAAGGATCCATATAGTACTAATCCGTGTGACCAACGTGACAGCATCAATTAAAGTAATTTAAAGCAGGAGAATAATTCTAACTGGATATGAAATGATCAGAGAATGTACTCGCCTGTATCCTAAGTATATGAAGAATATCTACTGTCCGAGGAGTGGTGTTTGTCTCCTATAGAACAGTACAAGTCACTATAAGTATAAAATGATAATAAGATGCAATTCAATGCATTCTATATGAATCTAGGTCAATTTAGACCAAAGTCAACTCTTGGTCAACTCTAGTCCTCAATACTAGTCAAACTAGGTCAAGCCTAATCCCAGCAAGTCTCACTAAGCCTAACCAGTCTATCCTAGCAAGCACACAACAACACAAGGCTAAACAAGCCATCACTCACAACTATCTATATATATTGATCATATATATATATATATATATATATATATATATATATATATATATATATATATATATGGGGAAAATGTACCTATGGTCGACCTTAGGTAAGTTACCTAAGGTCGACCTCATTTTCCTCACTTTACAACATTTTTTTCTTGAATTTTTTTTATGGGATTCATCTACACCTTATTGATTGGCAACATACCAAATTTTAAGAAAAAATAATATTGTTTAGCCCCCTATCTATCCCTTGCAAAATCGACGGTCTAAAACTTTGCTGCTACACCGTCGATTTTGCACCTTATTGATAGGGGGCTAAACAATATTATTTTTTCTTGAAATTTGGTATGTTGCCAATCAATAAGGTGTAGATGAATCCCATAAAAAAAAAATTCAAGAAAAAAATGTTGTAAAGTGAGGAAAATGAGGTCGACCTTAGGTAACTTACCTAAGGTCGACCTTAGGTACATTTTCCTCTATATATATATATATATATATATATATATATATATATATATATATATACATCCAAAATAGGTTAAGGCATCTATAGATATTAGGCTATAACAAGGCAAAATATATCACACAAGTCATGTATTAAGATGCTAAGAGATAGAGTGTGATAGTGTTAAGTGTCAAGTGTGCATGTGATACACTATGCGAATCTAAATCAACATTAAGACCAATGTGTAAGTGTTAATACCAGTGTTTGCATTATCTAGATTCACATTTTCAAGAAGGGGTTATAGTATACAAGTGTGTTCAGATTTTACATCAAGTTAAAGGGGTTGCATGGCTTGTCTAATATACATCTCAGTTAAGGGTTACATGTTATACATTTCAGAATTTAAAACATCAGTTAAAGGGTGTTATAATACCATGTATAGGAGGAGGGAAAGGACTATGAGATTGTGTGTGTACTTAAAGGGGAAACATGTGTGTTAGAGTGTGTGTGTGTCATACAATGTGTGTGTGTTAATGAGCTCACAGGAACCCAAGGACATGGACTGGACAGTGAACCACTAGGGTAAATCACATGTCCATTGTGGACAGATCCTTTAATAACAGATGGACTACACAGGAAAAAATCTGAACTAGCTAATGTGTGTGCACATGAATTATAAAACAGTGAACTATTAGCTAGTGAAGGAAACCTGTGTGTGTTCTCAGGTTCCCAATTCCCGTGTGTGTGTGTGTGAAAGGGTATACATGGTGTAGCGTTAGGCAAATGTCATAACATGGGTTCAAGGTATGTGGCATATTGTACATGGCAAGGTAACATATGAACTAATTCAATATATATATATACATATATATATATATATATATATATATATATATATATATACATATATAAGTATGCCTTAGCCAACAGTTCAGTCACAACATGTAGTGCATCACATAGAATTTGTAGTACAAGGAGGTTAGATGTTCAAGAAAAATCATACCTGTGTCACATAGGTGTGTGTTTGTGATAGAAATTTAGTTTAAACATTTGAAAACAATGTGTGGGAGGAAAATCAAACAATTTCAGTTTCAGTCCTTTCAAAACCAGTCTACAACATTTCACCATTCTTGAAATCTCAGGTTTTAACACATTCAATATTAGAAATCAAAACATATTCACATATATCTATACCATTCTCAGGTAGTGACAAGGCCATAGAAGAATCCAAAAATCATATATGTAAACCTGATTTCATTCTCAGATTTACACTCAATTTAAATCTTATTTCTCATTCTTGAATTCTCAGGTTTACACAAATCGAAAATTTCTCAAGTTTACATTAATGTTGAAGCATTAACTAAACAACTAACTCACATGTGAACTTGAATCAATCAACTCAAATCAATACCCAAATGAATCCCAGTTATACTAACACATGTATACAGCATGTAGTTAACCAATTAACTCAGTTAACATTCCAAAACTTCACGAAACAGTGATTATCTAGGTATCAGTATTTGAAAGCAGGAAACCGGCTCAAACATCAATTTGAATCAAATAGCAAGGTGTGACCCTAAAACAGTGTTTGCAGACACTAGATATACATGTACTCATGTCCAGGAAGTGGTTCGTGTCCACAAAAGTGGATACGAAGTGTCAAATAATCAGATTATAGAAGTATCAGTGAATTCACTGAACACAGCCTCGTGCGAGCGTGTCACAGGCTCATGCACCCGACACACGACACTAGTGTCCTCGTGAACATGTCCCTGTGTTCGCCCATAGTAGGGCTACACCGTCGTGTCCCTGTAACACCATCACGACGTGTCCACGAAGGACACAAAGCTCGTATCGGACAGCACTTGCACGCTCGTGCAGTGTAGTACAAATCGCGTGCTCACGCGATTGCGTGTCTGATACGACACGAGACCCTCTAAAAATTTGTGGGTGGCACGTCAGACGTTGTCCCTAGGTGCTGACCAAAAATGGTCGTGTCTTGTGTCGTGTCCAGTAAGAACTGGACACGAGGTAGCAGGACAGTGAACCGTGGCCTCGTACACGTGTTCGTGTCCGATTTTGGACACAAAAAATAAGCAGAAATCGACTCAGTCACTTGCAAAATTAATCCCCATATATAGGGCTATAAATCCATGAAATTAGTTTTCGAAATTACAATGTTTTAATCCATTCAAGCAATTCATCAAACACTTAGCAATACACATAGACACGTGTCCGATACGGACACCAAACGGACACGAAATTGGCTCAAACTTCAGGGACAGCTAGGGGACTCCTATATCTAGCCCTAAATGTAAAGAAAATGAAATATTAATATAATTTAGGGGATTTTACCTATAGGTGTAATTAGCAAGAAAAAGCTCCAAATAGGGGATTCTTCCTTGTTAGCCAAATGCTCCAAAATTACTCCAAAGCTGGCATTAAACCCCACAATCAGAAAATAGGAGAGTATTAGGTTCTAATGCAAGAAACTAGAGTTAAAAAGGATTTAAAATGAGAAATCTATGGATTGGGGAAGAATAGACAAACCTTTCTTTTCCTATATGTTGAAATGAAATAAAAGAGACAAGAACTAATGAATAAGTGTTTATATAGGGTAGGGATCCCTATGTGACTGGTCACTTAGGATTTGGTTAGGGTTAGGGCTTCTAGTTATGGGCCATGGGCCAAGTCACAAGTCATTAAGTCCTAAAATCATAAGTCATTTCATTAAACAACAAACCATGAAATAATTTCACTTAAACTAATCCTCCTAATCCAAAATTAGTTTCTAAGTGTCTAATGTAGGTTAACCTAGGTTAGACTAGGGTCACCATGGCTAGGGTTAGCTTTTAGACTAGTCTACAAGTCTCTATAAGTCAAAGCCCAAACTAGGAATCACCAATTCAATAAATCATCAAATAATTCAATTAAGTCAAAATGACCAAATTATCCCTAGACTAAAAATGATAATTAAATCATCCTAATGACATGGTTAGGCTCTAGGTCATGCAGTCTCTAGGGTTTCACTGGCAGGACACTAAAATCACAAGTCATGATTTTAAATAGTTTTAAAATGATTAAAAATCACCAAAAATTATAATATGAAATAAATATCAATAAATAATAATTATAATTATAAAATTTCAAAATTATCCTCATCTGGAAAACTGGTGTTATAAAGGAGGTCATGTTTTACTATTGAACAAGCAAATAAGGCTGTTGAACCTTCGAAAAGCTACACGGAGGAGGACAAATATAGCATGCTAAAACACCTACAAATGGTGATCTCCTCTCCTCTATATGGTGGACGTCGTGGGTCTATTTCTTCAAGAGACCATACCTTCAAAACAACATCCCAAGTGTTGCTTTTGCTTACTTGAAGAACCGTGAAAGCAGAACTTTTACGGTAATGCCCAACTACCGTCCGACTCTTCGATTTATAAAGGTTCTTCCTACCATCTGAGGAAAACCCTTCCAAAACACGAAGAGTCCTGAGTTCTCTTATGTGGGTGTCAAGTGTCGCATCTTCACCATGCCCAAAATTGTCGATACCAGTCCTGGAGAAATTTGCTAGCCAGATTCCTACAGAATATGAAAAGTGGCAGAAAGACAGTCAGACTTAGAAGACCGCAGGAAAAACTATGTTCTGAAGGGCTGTTATGCGCCCAAAAGGCTATGCACCCAAAGAAATATATGCCAAAAATAAGACATGTGGGCGCATAACACACGAACAGTAAGTGGGTGCATAATGTGCCACAGCTTAAAGGGCGCATAACATGGCAATACGTGGGCGCATAGCACACCACAGTGTTGGCGCATGATTTCTGTTGGCGCATAGTAATGCTCACAGAAGTATGTTGCCTTAGACGCAAGCGCCCAGGCAGAAGAGAAGTTCTAATGTCGTAAATTAACGCTTGAGACTTCGTTTTTTTAAGCATGCCCTCACCCAAAATCGGGTCCTGGACTGCTGAAGACTCTACTGCAGGAGGAGAGCCACTCGACGAAGTCCCATTGCCCTTCGCAGATCTCTTGGTGGCCTTGGGAGACATGGTTCTCAAAGAAAGAAGATGAAGAGTTTTCTAAAAAATTCAAAGAGAAAGGAATAATGAACTTTCTCTCTCCCCCAGGGTCTATTTATAGGCACGGGCCACTTCCTATGCGCCCACATACTGTATGCGCCCATTGTAGTGTATGCACCCACTGCAGCCCATGCACCCACGTGAAGGATCAGCTCTTTGCATACTATGCGACTGTCTTCTGCTGACGTGGACGACGTATAAAGGATGGAACGCTTCAAATTTTGTTCCGACGAATCTGCCAGTTCAGATTTTGAGAAAAATCTCAATAGTCGTATCTTCCTGACAGGCTAGCCAAATACTATGCACCCAAGGAGAGGGTCGTGCTATGCGTCCATTGCCTCGCGAGAAGACGATCCATGCTTCTTTCAAAGTATTTCAAACTTGTTCAAGTATCGAAAACTTTGAAGGGGGTCCTGTAGAAGCATAAAATTTTTCAGCAAATATAGCTCCATACGCCCAGTCAGTGTAACTCCATGCGCCCACTCAATGAATCTCCATGCGCCCAGTCAGTGTAACTCCATGCGCCCACTCAATAAAGCTCCATGTGTCCAGTCAGTGTAACTCCATGCGCCCACTGAATGAAGCTCCATGCGCCTACTGAATGAAGCTCCATGCACCCAGTTCAAGTGTAGCTAAATGCGTCCAGTTAGTAAAGCTTCATGCGCCAAGACTAGCTCCCCCGAAAGGAGGGCACATAGCCTGAGACATGGCTATGCGTCCAAACCTGACTCAGTCAAAGCCATGATCAAAACGTACACCGAAGCACATGGCCACGTCAGTCTCCACGAGCATTCGTGCATCGAAGCATGCGGCAACGTCAATACCAGACCAACCTACGATCTCATAGCCTGTATGCGCCTACATACTATGCGCCCAAAGCAGGACTATGTGCCCACATAAGAACCAGCATGTCTCCTCATGTGGGCGCATAACATCATTCCAGCTCGAGAATGACTATAAAAGGGGGGCCTCGTCCCTCTTTAAAACAGAGAACAAAAAGCATTTTCAAGAGCCAAATTGCTGCACTTCTTGCCAATGAGCCGAGAGTTAGCAATTTTCTTAGGTTTTCTTCCACTTTTGTAATCGGAGTGTCAACGGAGTAAAGAAGCAACTGTCGCTCGATCTCCATTATCCCATTCTTCAGAATTCTTTTTTGTACTCGGGGATTCTCAGCATAGGATCTCTCAGGCGTACTCAATTTGTGGTGCCTTGCGCCAATAAAAAGAAAAGATAACATTTTCTTCTTCTTCTTTTTGTGTGTGTCCACACTTATGAATCAATTTCCCGTGCTCTCATTTATGAGGTAGTGAAATCATGAATCTTAACATAACTTGTCTCGATCCTTGTGTATTGATTGGGGATGAGGGAGTAGAAATAGTCATGGGAATAATTTCAAAGTAGTGTAACCATGAATCAACTCTGTAGTATAGCCATAAATCACATCCAGCTGTTCATATGTCTATCTTGTACTCTAAATCACTAGTCACTGATAGTTCTTTACTTATAGTAGATATTTCTATTACAGTCATCTCTTTTACTTTATGTACATTCTTTCAGTTATTCATGTAGCTTATTCTATTGCATGCTTTATATTTTTTGACATGATATGAACTGCGTGAGATGTATTATGCTCGTTCCTGTCCTGACTGGACCTATTGATATATTATAGAGGATGAGGACGAGGCCTTTTGTACCACGTACTATGGAGCAGCCTTAGAAGACACCTGCGATTTGGACCTTCAATATAATCCACTAGTAGTAAAGGATGATACCCCCATAGTTTAGGCTTGCTGGCTTAGACTTTATCTTATTTTTTTGTCTTATCTCATTTGGATACTTTATTGTTATTTGGGATCTTGTGTTATTTGCGATGTTATGGAGATGTTACCTTAGACACTTGGACTCTCCTGTTTGTAGTTCATTTTGTGGATTCATATCATATTTATCTATCTTATCGTATCTTCTACCTTAGACTATGATTGAGATTGTACCTACCTTATCGTTCCTCCGTTCAGAGAGTATATCTTTACAGTTATATTTCATATTGTGTTAGATGTTGTGACCTAAGACAGCGTTCTACCGTCGACACTGCGACGTAGGCTGGACGTACCCACTTCTCGTGCCCCTACACTGGGTTCGGGTCGTGATACGTTTTTAGTGGTGGCCCATGCAGGTCTAGATTTGTAGTGGTATTCGAACTAGAGTATTACTATAGCTTGCAGTAGGATATAGGATATAGTTTTGAGGTACTCAATCATATTAGAAAAACTTTGATCCAATACTTGCCATCTAGATTCTTGTTGATTAAATACTTTCCTTTGAATAAATAAACTATCATCCTTTGATTTTTTGCTTCATTCTCAGTAATAACTTCTTTGATCTGTCTTCAGGATGGTTATGGAGACACAATCTCATCGCTCCGATCCAGGGGATACTATCGAGAGGTCGGCCACCTCTCGTCCTGTTCAGTAGGGCCTCGAGACCGCAGCTCCTATTATGCCATCTCAGGTTGGCGTTTCTGCTGTATTTGAGATTGGCGTTTCTGCTGTATTTGGAGGTACACCTCTGCCTGTACAGAGACCTTCCCCCGTTATTCCTGATTTCTCTCAGCAGCAGCCGCCTTCGGGATCGGTTGATGCAGTGTAGCTATTCGCCTTCTTTCAGAGGATGGTGGAGGCCCAGCGGCAGCAGTCCGTTCATTTTCAGTAGGGTATAGAGAATGCCCATCAGCTCGCCCTGACGGTGGAGAGAGTTACTTTGCAGCCCCAAGCAGCGCAGATGTAGCAGTATCAGCCGAGGACACCAGGGATTCAGGACTTCTAGAAGATTCGTCCGTGGGACTTCTACGGCACAGAGGGGATTCTGTATGTGGATGACTGGATAGAGCACATCGAGGAGATCTTCCAGCTGGTAGAGATTCCAACGTGACTGTAAATTGAGGTGGCAGGTAGTCAGATGCAGGACCTGGCCCGCATATGGTACCAGATGGACCAGAGGGTCGGTACAGAGGGACAGACTTGGGCAGCCTTCAAGAAGCTGTTCAAGGAGAAGTTTTTCTCTGACATAGCTCTTAGCGCCATGGAGACGCAGTTTGAGAGCTTAGTTCAGGGCAGTCAGACTGTCGAGGAGTACACTGGGAAGTTCTGCCGTCTGGGCAGATTTGTTGAGGGACTTAGTGAGACAGCGATGGCTCGGAGATTTCAGAAGGGATTAGTTAAGGAGGTCAAGTCCCTGACCAAGAGTGAAAGGAGTACCACTTTTGAGAAGATTCTGGTGGGTGCCCTAGCAACGAAGGATAATCTTGAACTGAAGCTCAAGAGGGGACGAGACACTCATAGAGCCAGTGGCAGCAGAGGACTGGCCAAGAGGCCCCACATTCAGCAGCAGTTCCAGCAGAGGCCATTTCAGCAGCAGCATCAGGGGCAGGCCCGTGCACCTTTTCAACAGGTGCAGCAGCAGCAGCCGAAACATCAGCAGCAGGCTCCGAGGCAGCAGCCCACCAGTTGTGCCTACTACAAGAAGCCGGGTCATGGGTGGAATGACTACAGGAAGAGGCTAGGCAGGTGCCTACTCTATAGTTCAGCGGACCACCAGCTGAAGGAGTGTTCCCTATTCATGGAACGAACAGTACAGGAAGCAGGAGCTAAGGCTCAAGCAGGGCAGCAGAAGGGACCTTTGCAGACTCAGCAACAGAGGTTCGTACAGCATCAGCAGCAGACCAGGGGACGTCAGCAGGGACGAGCTTTCGCCATGGCAGCTGAGGACGCAGAGGCTATCGGAGAGCTGATCGCAGGTTCTATTCTTCTCGACTCCGTTCCAGCTTTTGGTTTGTTCGATTCAGGGGCTCTCCACAACTTCGTGTCTGTATCTTTTGCTATTAGACACCACCTTGTACCTGAATCGTTGCCTAGAACTTGTATGATCACGACCGGGGGTGGTATTATCCTCGTTAGTGATATTTACAAGGGTCAGAGAGTTGATTTGGGAGGCCGAGAGTTGGATGTGAGTCTGTTCGTGATGCCGTTGTCAAACTACGATAATGTACTCGGTTTGGATTGGTTGAGCTGGCACTATGCCAGCATAGATTATCGCAGGGGTAGAGTTCTTTTCAGAGCACCCGGAGAGCCAGAGTTCCAGTTCACCCGACGACAGACGGAGCAGAGCAGCAGAGTATCAGTTGAGGAGTAGGCAGTGCCACACCCGTTGATAGCGGAGTTCATGGACGTCTTTCCGGAGGATTTGCCAGGACTACCACCGGACAAAGACATGGAGTTCTCTATAGACTTAGTGCCCAGTACAGAGCCGATATCTCAGTACGTCTATAGGGTGAACAACAGCGAGCTGGTAGAGTTGAAGAAGCAGGTGGATGAGCTGCAGGACAAGGGCTTCATCCGAGCGAGTTCTTCACCATAGGGTGCACCAGTATTCTTTGTACCGAAAAAGGGTAGGTCGGTCAGGATGTGTATCGACTATAGGGCATTTAACAACCTCATGATCAAGAACATGTACCGTTGCCGAGGATCGATAATCTCTTCGATCAGCTGAGTGGGGCGAGGGTATTTTCTAAGATTGATCTGAGGTCGGGTTACCATCAGGTGAAGGTGAAGGAGGATATCCCGAAGACAGCATTCAGGACACGGTATAGCCAGTTTGAGTTCATGGTGATGCCATTTGGGTTGACTAATGCTCCGACAGTATTCATGAACCTGTTGAACAAGGTGTTCCACCAGTACTTGGATAAGTTCGTGGTGGTGTTCATCGATGATATCCTAGTGTACTCGAAGACCAAAGAGGAGCATGAGGAGCATTTGAGAGTGGTTCTAGAGACTCTTAGGAGGGAGGAGCTTTTTGGCAAGCTCTCGAAGTGTGAGTTCTTTCTGGACAGAGTTGACTTCTTGGGTCATGTGGTGAATGGAGATGGGATCTCAGTTGACCCGAAGAAGATCATGGCTGTTGAGGCTTGGACAGCACCGGTTTTAGTAGCATAGATCAAGAGCTTCTTGGGATTGGCAGGCTACTATAGAGGATTCGTGTAGGATTTCTCCCGGGTTGCAGAGCCATTGACTAGGCTGACCCGGAAGGACGCAAAGTTTATCTGGTCGGAGGAGTATCAGGTCGCTTTTAATGAGTTGAAGAAGCGGCTGACGATAGCTCTGATTCTGACATTGCCATCAGGATCAGGAGGGTTCACTATCTACAGTGACGCCTCAGAAAAGGGTTTGGGTTATGTCTTACAGCAGCATAGGAAGGTGATTGCCTATGCTTCCAAGAAGTTACGTTTCTATGAGAAGAACTACCCTACCAATGACTTGGAGTTGGCAGCAGTTATATTTACTTTAAAGTTGTGGAAACACTATTTATACGGAGAGCGGATGGAGATCTTTACAGATCATAAGAGCTTGAAGTATGTGTTTGCACAGAAGAAGCTCAATATGAGATAGCGGATGGTTGGAGTTGATGAAGGACTTTAATATTTCCTTACAGTATCACCCAGGGAAGGCCAACGTGGTTGCCGACGCCTTGAGTAGGTATCCGATAGCCATATGTTTGATGATGGATCATAACTTGCTAGCAGATTTGGAGAGACTAGGGATTGAGGTGGTTGTGCCAGGAGTTCAGATGCAGATATGGGGCCTTCAGATTCAATCAGACTTGATGGAGAGGATCAAGTTGACTTAGTTCGAGGATGTTGCTCTATGGTGTATCCGAGAGCAGGTTCGAGTAGGATTGATGGATGATGAGTTTATTCTTGAAAAGGATGGTGTATTAAGGCACGGTTCCAGACTGTGTGTGCCCAGTGGAGAGCTTCGAGAGCAGGACATATAGGAGGCCCACCGATCACAGTACTTTATACATCCAGGTACCAATAGGATGTATAGGGATCTGAAGGAGCACGTTTGATGGTATAGGATGAAGCGGGAGGTAGCTCACTTCGTAGCCAGATACTTGATCTGTCTGCAGGTCAAGGTAGAGAAACAGAGGCCAGGAGGTTTGGTGCAGGCATTACCTATTCTAGAGTGGAAGTAGGAGCACATCACGATGGACTTTGTTTCTGGATTGCCGCGTACACCAGGAGGGAAAGACGCGATTTGGGTGATCGTAGACAGGTTGACCAAATCAGCTCACTTTTTGCCATTTAAAGTGGGTACGTCTACTGAGAGGCTAGTAGAGATGTATATGTGAAAGATTGTCAGGATACACGGAGTTCCGGTGAGCATTGTCTCCGATCGAGATAGCCGCTTTACTTCCCATTTATGGCGGAGTCTGCAGACTAGTTTGGGCATTCAGCTCAAGTTTAATACTGCATACCACCCTCAGACGGATGGACCATCAGAGAGGACTATTCAGATACTCAAGGACATGCTGCAGACTTGTGTCTTGGATTTCAGAGGATCCTGGAAGGATCACCTGTACTTAGTGGAGTTTGTATACAACAACAGTTTTTAGGCCAGCATTGAGATATTACCATTCGAGGTACTGTATGGGCGCAGATGTTGTACACCCTTATCTTGGGATGACGTTGGAGAGCGAGCTTTATTGGGACCTGACATTGTTGTAGATGCAGTCGAGAAGGTAAAGCTCATCAGATATTGGCTTCGCGTGGTGCAGGACAGACATCGGCACTGGACCGATAGCCACCGTATACCTTTGGAGCTTAAGGTACAATTTAGAGATAGGATTAGAATTAGGAGTTATTTTGTTTGTGATTTTGTTTGATCATGTTTGAATATATTAGTAATTGAGACCTTGTTTATGATTAGGTTGGAGATCTGGTTTTCTTGAGGATATCTCCGACACGTGGTATGATACGTTTTGGTGGAGGTGGAAAGCTTAGCCCGCGATTCATCGGATCTTTCGTGATCAGCGGGAGAGTCGATAACGTGGCTTACAGGATAGACTTGCCACCTGCACTAGTGGGAGTCCACAAAGTATTCCACATATCGTAGTTGAGACGGTATGTGACAGATCCGAGCCATGTACTCGATCACTCAGAGATTGAGGTGGCACCTACTCTTAGCTATCCAGAGCAGCCCGTAGAGATTCTGGATCGACGAGAGAAGGTTCTGAGGAACCATGTAATACCCTTGATTTGCGTCGCATGGTGGCATCATTCTCCAGGAGAGTCTACCTGGGAGCGGGAGGATGAGATGCGCGAGCGATAACCATATCTTTTTGGACCTTGAGGTATGATTGTCTATCCTTCTCATCGGTTCAGTTTTGTCTTTCAATTTTGAGGACAAAATTCTTTTAAGGAAGGTAGATTTGTCACTACCATATTTTAGTTTGAGGGTATTTTGGTTATTTTAATTTTTGTGAATTATTTATTATTTATTGCATTGGTGTTGTGATTTTTGACTTTTGCTAGTTGTGACTTTAGAGACTAGCCTAGAGTTTGACTTTGACTTTCGTGACTTAGTTAGCATGGTGTGGGACGCTAATCTAACTTAAGTTTGTCTTAGTTGACTTGAGTGTGGCTAGGTCTCATGAGAGGATTGGGAGAGTTTTGCATTTGTACTTATGGCTAAGGAGTTGAGCTAGCTAGCTAACAATCTTGGCCCAAAGCTGACTATGAAAAACCCTAACCCTAGCTCTTTATTTGGCCAGCCAGCCACATATGAACTAATTTTTCCCTATAGAGTCTCTCTTCATGACCACTTGCCTCTTTTAGAAATCCCCCTTTAGGAAACCCTAATTTCTTCCCCCTTTCATCATTCCTCACCATTTCTCCAACAAATTGATCCCAATCTTTTGTATTGGATCTAAATCTGGAATAGAGGTTGAAGGAGGCTAGCTTGCAAGGAGGGGAGCTCATTTGGACATTGCTTGAGGAAGGGGACTTCACAATTTGGGGCTTTTTCATTTAGATTGACTCTCAATAGGTAATCCCTTCAAATCACCTCTAAATCCTGATTTCTTTCCATAGATGCATCCATCTAGGTTTCCCTTAGCTGTAGAGTGAGTTTGGTGAGAATTTGTATTGATTTGGTGTCCATATCGGACACTTATAAGTGTGTGTGCATAGGTATTCGATGGAATGCCACAATAAATTTTATTTTGTTATTTTTAAATTGTATTTGAACAATTTTGTAGATGTTCATGTGTATTTTGATTTTCTGAGCACTGAACACACTTTCGAGTCGAATTCGTGTCCAAAATTGGACACGAACCTGTACACAATGACCCCGCACTGTGCCCTGCTACCCGACACAGTTTTTGCATACGACACGCCATGTGGTGGCCTGACACTTAGCCAGTAGGTCGGGGCAGTGACTGACAGGTCACCCCCAAGCCACGCTTGGCCACGCGTCGTATCAGACACATTCTCACGCACGCACACGTTTTGTACTGTCACTGTGCAGTCGGTTTCTTTGCTTTGATACACCTCTCGTGTCCTGTCCTAACACGACGAGGACACGAGTCAGGACAACCAAACTTGAGCCCTTGTCACCCACGACCACTGTGTACGAGCATGTGGCTGTTCGTGTCCTGTGGCATGTCCACGAGGACGTGACACCTCAGCACGAGGCTGTCTGATTCAGTTTTTGATACCTATTTGATTTCAAATTTGTGACACAATTGTGTCCACTTCGTGGACACGTTTAGGTTTGTATGGACACATATGACATGCCCCAACCTCTGTACACTATTGTCCATATTATATTTTGGGTTTTCACTTAGAATTTGGGTTCGATTTCGAAATGAACTATGGGTTAACTGATACTTTGAAACTGAATGAAAATTGGACTTTCGGGTTTGTATTTCGAAATGTTTACTGTTTTTAATGTGTTAACTGAGATGGGTTGTTTGGATTTGAATACACATATGTACGCTTTTGTTAATGTATATAAAACTGAGTTCATTGCATGAAACTGATATTGTGTTCGAAATAGGATTTTGGGATTTATATTTGGATGTTATTATATATTGAAAACTGAGTTTTAATTGGATGTGTATAAAACTGATTTTGATGTTTGATAGATAACTAAGGACCGAGTTTAATAGGAACTGATTTGTATGTACACATGCATGTTTGTATATACAATATGTAAACTGAAATGTGTTTTTAAAATGAAACTTTACTTATGATAGAACTGAGTTTTAGGTTTCAATTTAAAACAGGGTTTAACTTGAGATAACTAACCTGAGATTGAGATAAAATCTGAACACACACACACCCTATCACTACAGTTCACTCACACTCATTATCCTTCTCTTTTTCCTTCACTCTCTTTCACTTTCCTTTTCCTCATTATCTAATGTAATGAATGCATGGATGAATGTAACATGTATAGATATATGAATATAGTGTGATGCAATGTATAATGTAAATTATGCATATGTGATATGAATACATATATATATATATAATGTAATGCATGAATGCATGAATAATGTAATGTATGTAATGTATAGATGTAATGTAAGAATACATGTATGAATGTATGTATACATGTATTTAGGTTTAATATATAGACTTGTGTGTTCATCTTGACTTGGTAATGTGTTTGATTGCTAGTATAGGCTTGGTTAGGCCTAGAATGAATTGTTAGACTAGGTTTAGACCTAGAATGGCTTAGTTGACCTAGTTTGACTAGTGTAGTTGACTAGAGTTGACCAAGAGTTGACTTTAGTCTAGAATGACTTAGAAATCATATAGAATGTATTGTAAAGTTCACTATTACCATTCTGGATATGTTATGACCTGTGTTGCTCTAAATAGGACTCATATACTCTATCTGGACATCTACACTTACTAGATACTCAGGATATCAGACGAGTACATTCTTTGACCGTTTCATACTTGCTAGAACTTATATTCTTGCTCTAGATTATTTTACTTGATGCTGTCATTTTGGTAACATGGATTGGTACTATATGGAATGTTTTATGAGATGTTATCCCCATCGGGAGCATCAGATACTTCATGTCATATGCGTTTCACTTACATCATGTATCTCTATGCTTTTACTATTCAAGTATACTCTTGGTTTCATGTACTCTCATGTTCGCAGAGCCCTCATGAATCATGTTCACGTGTTCTTATTTATGAGGCAGTGAAATCATGAATCTTAACATAACTTGTCTCGATCCTTTTGTAATGATTGGGTATGGGGGAGTAGAAATAGTCATGTGAATAATTCCAAAGTAGTGTAACCATGAATCAACTCTGTAGTATAGCCAAGCATCACATCCAGCTGTTCACATGTCTATCGTGTACTCTAAATCACTAGTCACTGATAGTTCTTTACTTATAACAGATATTTTTATTACAGTCATCTCGTTTACTTCTTGTACATTCTTTCAGTTATTCATGTATCTTACTCTATTGCATGCTTTATATTTTTTGACATGATATGAACTGCGTTAGATGTATTGTGCTTGTTCCTGTCCTGACTGGACCTGTTGATATATTACAGAGGATGAGGATAAGGCTATTTCTACCACTTACTATGGAGCAGCCTTAGACGACACCTGCGATCTGGACCTTCAGCAGGATCCACTAGCAGTAGAGGATGATACCCCCATAGTTTAGGCTTGCTAGCTTAGACTTTATCTTATTTCTGTTGTCTTATCTCAATTGGATACTTTATTGTTATATGGGATCTTGTGTTATTTGGGATATTGTGGGGACGTTATCTTAGACACTTAGACTTTCTCCTGTTTCTACTTTATTTTTTGGATTTATATCATATCATATCTATCTATCTATCTTATCGTATCTTCTACCTTAGACTGTGATTGAGATTGTATCTATCTTATTGTTCCTCCGTTCGGAGAGTATATCTTGTACAGTTATATTTCATACTGTGTTAGATGTTGTGACCTAGGACAACGTTCTATCGCCGACACTGCAGCGTAGACTGGACGTACCCACTTCTCGTGCCCCTACACTGGGTACGGGTCGTGACAATAACATGAATAGTTTAGCCAGTGATATAATATCTTGTCTTTTGAACAACAAACATCAAAGCTAAACATTCATTTTCTACTGGAGTGTATCGACGCTCAGCTCCAATCATTGTATGGCTAAGGTAATAGATAGCATGTTCATGACCTTCTTTATTCTTCTGAGCTAATAAAGCACCTAGAGAATGGTCCATTGCTCGAACATACATCATGAAGGGTATTCCTGATACTGGAGGCACTAGAACTGAGGGTTCATCAAGTACTGCTTTATGTCTTCAAATGCTTGTTGACATTCTTTAGTCCAAATAAAAGGCACACCTTTCTTCATGAGTTGAGTGAATGGTATACAACGTCCAGAGTGTAATGCTTGTGGTCCGTATTACGTATTTCTGGAATACGTGTACGTATTTTATTCTGTATGATTCCTTGTTAGCTTATATCTTGGCTTGGTTATTTCTTGGCTTGGTTCGGCTTGGCTTGGTTTTCTTTGGTTCAATATGAACCAATGTGAACCCCCTACCTACCACCACCATTGTATTTATTAATCCATTCTCTCTATTCTCTCTCTTCATTAATCATCTTCTTCTTCCCCATTACTCCCTACCTACCAGAGAGAGGAGAGAGAGGTCTAGGCAAGTGCAACTTGCTTCATGGAGGAACTCTGATTTTATTGCTCCATTCTCTTCTTTATTACATTCTAAAGCACTTTAGCATTTGACATTTCTCATTTCCATGGCTGGATTCTTGTAGATCTAAGTTTATTTCATTTTCAGATTTCTTGGGTTTTGATCTATTTAATCCTGCTATTTCTGAGTTTTGATGGTTCCATGTTGTAGAGAATTTCGTTCTACCCCATTTTGACCTATAGAAGTTCGGATTTGGGCTCCAGATGAAGATTTTATGGAGCTTGGAAGCTTGGGTTCATGGTGTTCTTCTTCTCTGAAATTTGGGGAAGAAGAACAGTGCTTGACTTGACCGCATGACAATTCATGCGGCAAGTGAATTAGCCGCATGACATTTTCAGCCGCAGGGACTGAGTCTCATTCTTAGACCGCATGAGGCCCTTGCTTTCCAGCCGCATAAGTCTGCCTTCATCCTTGGCCGCATGAATATGAATTGAACCTGACCGCATGAGTCCTCAGTTCCTTCTTGCCGTATGGAGTCCCACTTGCCTTCAGCCGCATATGCGCCTATCTTCTTGAGCCGCATGAACTCTAGTACTTGCGGACCGCATAGGCTTGGTTCCCCGCTAGCCGCATGTGCCCCTACCCCGAGAGCCGCATGAGTCCAATTCATCCTGGCCGCATGGAGCCTTCCTTTCTGCTTGCCGCATGGGAGCTAGTCCTACTCTCAGCCGCATAAGCAGCCATGTTGACTTAACCGCATGCGCCTCCTTCTATACCCAGTCGCATGAACTCCACACTTCCGCTGGCCGCATGAGGCCCAACGTCTTGGAGCCGCATGCGCCCTTGCACTTCCAGCTGCATGCGCCCCCTTGTCTTGGCTGCATGTGATTCAGTGACCCTGGCCGCATGCGTCCTCCTAATTGGGCCGCATGATTCTACCCTTTCCTGACCGCATATGCTTAGCCGCATGGCTCTTCTATAGCCCTGAATATTGATATTTTATTAGATATTTTACGTCCATTCTATATCCTTACGCCTTTTGTCATGAACTTGATAATCATGGATTTATTTAATATGTTTAGAACTGATAACTGAGCACGACCTGACAGTGACCCGTAGTGGTGCACTCCTGACATAACCAACCTGACATGATAGTGGCCCGTCGTGGCGCACTCCTGACTAGTACACCTGACATGATATATCTTAAGAAGCTGTTGCGACGGCTACCTGACATGACATGACCTGTATAAATTATATGGACACCGTGGGCGATTGTGTTTGTACAAATAAACCAGTCCTGTCTTGCATCATGTCTAGGGAGGGACTCCTGAGTACCACGGTCAGGAGTACCTATTGAAATGGACTAAGGTTAATAACTAGATTAACACATTAGTCATGAAGAGATTTCCCAGCTACAGGCAATCCCGTTACCTGGGCGCGCCTGGGATCTGTAGCCTGCCGTCGAGTAGGGCACATTTCCAGCACACTGTCATGTGTTGCACCTTTCAAGCCACTTAAGGGTACATGCGTTTCCTGGACGATGTACCCACCTGAATTCAACCCTAATCTTTCGTCCTGGGTAACCTGGATGGTCTGCAGGGCTTGTGGCTGTGGAATAATCTCACTGCATCTTGCTAGTAATTAGGCATGCGATAACCCTAGTTAGTTAAAGTATCAAGCCGTAGTTCTTGCTTGGCCGTAAAATGATTGGATGGAGTCCAACCAGTCTAGTCTTGTCCTGATCCTGTTCCAGACTACTGCATGACCAGAATGCCTGTATTTATTTTACCGATAAATGGTGAGAATTCCAAGTTCTGCTCAGACGAAGGGTTACAACCCCGGTCCTTATTTGGTTTACGGGTTGTAACCTGGTAATCTGAATAGTTCCATGGTTATCTCGTCGTATATCATCCTGATGTGTTTTCTTTATTTCCAGTACTTACTTTTATTTATATCTTGTGCTGATTGCTGGTTTTAGTTCCTAAGTGAAGCTTCCTTTGTGGCACTTGCTCTTTCTGGGATCTGACCCAGCTGGTTTTGTATGGCCAGATTTCGGAGCAGCTCCAGAGGATCTACCGACTTTCCAGCCAGATGGTGGCCACTAGACGGAACCCTGGCAACGAGTGGGTTTATTTTTGCTCTCCCACTTTATTGTAAAAATATTCTTTTGAGGCGTTTAGCCGACGAGCACCTGTTTAGCTCGATTGCACTTACTTACTGTCTGCCTACGGGCTGTAACATGATTGACAGATCCTAGGGTTGATCATGTATGATTAAACTCTTGCTAGTCCTGACATTTTGTAACGACTAGCTTCATGATCAGCTGAATATGTAATGTTTGGGACGCCTTATTATTGTATATTTAATGATTATACATCTTGTAACATTTACTTACTTGCTTGTGATTGAGACACTAGGCTTGTTCATGACCATAAGAGACTGTTGGCTTGTAGTAAACCCTCATGTATCTAGACAGCCGTGACCGTATAGCGAGATAGAATCCATTTCAATATACGTAGCTGGCTATGTCTGCCCCCGCTCTCCAGTATTCTGGTTCTGGGGCGTGACATAGAGAGATTTGAGATAAATCTCCTGATATACGCAAGTCATTCCTGGAATCCTCGTAGCTCTTTTAGGTTGCATGGAGGATGCATCTCTTGAATGGCTTTGATTTTCTCAGGGTCAACGTGTATACCTTTAGAGGTAATAACGAATCTAAGAAATTTGCCACTAGAGACTCCCAAGAATGACTTGGTGGGATTCATCTTGAGTTGATGCTGGCGCATTAGATCAAAAATAGTTCTCAAGTCCTGAATGTGATCTTCTTTTAGACAACTTTTGACAACAATATCGTCAACATAACATTCAACAGTCTTTCGTAAATGATCAAGAAAGATGGTACTCATGGCCTGCTGATAAGTTGCACCAGCGTTCTTGAGACCAAATGGCATAACGGTGTAGTAATAAACTCCAAGGGGAGTGCAAAAAGATGTATGTTTATCATCTTTTGGAGGTATTTTGATTTGATTATATCCTGAGGATCCATCCATAAAGGACATACGTTCAAATTTGCAAGTATTGTCGATCATGACATCAGTGATTGGAAAAGGCAATTCGTCTTTGGGACAAGCTTCATTAAGGTCTCTAAAGTCGATGCAGACCCGGACTTTTCCTATTTCTTTCAAAACTGGGACAACATTAGCCACCCAGTCCGAATGTTGTTCTTCTCTAACGAAACAGCAGGCGATAAGTTTTTTGACTTCAGCTTCTATGGCATCCATCATGTCAGGTCAAAACCGATGTTGTTGATGTTTAACTGGCTTCGCATTTGACAGAATGTTGAGCTTATGGGTAGCGATCTGAGGATCCAATCCCGGCATGTCTTCATAGCACTAGGCGAATACATCAACGTATTCCCTAATGAGCTGGATCAGTTCCTCTTTATCTATTTCGGGGAGGCTTTTGCTGACAAATATTGGTTTTGGGAAAGTTTCATCTCCAACATTGACTTGAACCAACTGATCTTCAGTAGGTGGCTCACGTTATTCAAAGCAAAGCTCCCATTGAGTATCCATCCTTTGTGCCCAAGGATCAGATTTAGAGACTTCGACAAAGTCTCTGTCATCTTCTGAGAACTCAGCAGTTACCATATTGGAAGATAGAGTCACTCGATGGACGTGCCCTACACTGGTGTCTGAATCCTATGAGACAAAATCAGAAGAGTTAGATCGTTCTTCTTCATTGGATTCGGAGGCTTTTGGAGTCGGAATTGGTGAAGTATAACCTAATCCCCACTTTATTTTGTTGTAGTATTGTTGTGATTTTCCTTTCAGAGCAGGAATAAGAATAAGAGTTCGCCTTTCTTTGCCGCCATTGAGACCAGCTTTAAAGTTGTAGCCCATCTTTTAAATGATATCTTTTGATTGCCGACTATAACGACATAGTTGAAGTCTTCCGTTATCGTGATTTTCTTCTTCACTATCGGACGTGAGCTTCTGTTCCGTTCCTTTACTAAAAAGTATAGGAAGTTCATCTTTCTTCCTACAAGGAACTAGAAAGAAGGAGTCCTGTATTGGCTCGAGCAGTACTTCATTTTGGGAAGCTTCAACTGCTTCTATGGTAAGTGGTTCGAAGTTATCTAGCATTTTTAAATAACATCGAGTATAATAAAGGACATCAGTACACTATAAAGGAGATGCTACTTTATTGACTTGTACATCATCATTTATAACATGATTCTTAGCCTTAACAGAAGGCTTAGTAAGGTTGATGACCAGAGGAGGAGAAGGAGAAGGGAAAGGTGATAGTATGTTACGACGAAGGTCGATAACAAGAGGCTCAGAAGAGGTGAGCTCCTTTTGTTCCCTTTCTACAGCAGGAGGCTGTTTATTATGAGAGGAAAGATGTATAGTCAACGTCTGAGAAGAAGAGGGACAAGTAGCACGTCCTTTGACGGGGATCATGAGAACATCTTTTAAAGTACGTTTCTGATCTTCCTCACTATCCATCGCCAATACAACTTTCATGAACTCCTTCTTGTACATCCGAGAGTCCATAAAATATGCTTCAATGACCCTGAAAAGATTTAAGCCGGCTACTTCCTTTTGGACTTCTCCATGGACATTCACATATTTGAAGCATTGATGTAAAGTTGATGGTACAATGTTATGCTCATGCAGAAAGGGTCTTCCCAACAAAGCATTGTAAGAGCCGTGATTATCGATCACGTAGAAAGTAACCTCTGTACGAAGATTGCCTATTTGAACTTTCAGGCGAACCTTTCCCAAAGGTTCACTTCTTTCAGAATTGAATCCCAAGATTATCGTGATGGTTGTTGAAAGATTATGTACATGAATATTTATTGCATCTAATAGAGTCTTTGGCATAATGCTAAGTGTAGCCCCAGGATCGATCAAAATACGATCAACCTTTATGGTATCGACATACCCCGTGAAGTAGAGGGGTCGATCATGACGATATCTTCCAACAATATATCATCTTGTGTAAAGGTGATATTTGGCATCAGTTCCATCATACTATGACAATGAAGGCATGTTATAGGCTCATCCTCTGGCTTCTTGAGAAGTGCTAGACAAGTATCAGCTTGCGTCAAAGCTTCACTCAACGTTTCTCGAGTTTCCTTCGAAAGACGGAGTAGCTCAAAAATTGACACTCTTGCCGGGGTATTAGCCAGCTGAGCCAATATATCAAAGTTAAACGGCTTCTCAAGTCCCAAAGTTGAAGCCTTCTTCAATACTTTATCAAAACGGACAGACTGTTTTCCTTTATCGTCTGTTGTCGGTTTGGGAAGAGTTGGCTCTATTGGAGGTGATGAAGCTGATGGATCATTTACACTAGAAGAAATGGTGCTTGAGGAGCCTCCAGAGCTAGAGCAAGGTTTTCTTGACCTTCTGAATAGTCTCTTAGGTAAGGTTTCCCAGACCTGGTACAAGTTAAGACTTCTTCTTCGGATACAGGCTCAAAGGATACTATCTTGCAACTCTTTGCCTGGATCTTATTTCTAGTAGGTTTCTTTTGGTAAGATGGAAAATTGTCCAGTAACCCAAACCAACCCGAGATTGGTTGTGAGAAAGACATAGAAAAAGAGGTACAAGAGATCCCTTTCCATGATTCAAACCAGAGGCCTTTTGTAGATCATATCCCATTTTTTCATGAGTTTACGAGACTATAGACTATACTGATGGAAAGCTGGTTAGTATTTGGCTTTTGATTTTGACATTGTTGTCTCAGCAGTGGAAGAGGGAGAAGGATTATCTGCTACCGAGATGAAGATATCAGTTAGAGGTGGAAGACAATGTTTACCAATTGAAATCATATGACATGATTTATTTTTAGTGGCCTTCTTAGACTTGGTGGAAGAAGATGGTGTTTCGAATTCCGCCACTAAATCTGGATGGATCCATATAATTTTCTCTTTATCAGTAGACAGAGGAACAAGACCATCAGTTCGTGCAGGTGGAAGATTAACAATCTCCAGAGTAGTTCTTGGGATGGGGATGACACTGTCCTACACAAGTTAAGCTGAAAAATCTCCAAACTGTAAAGAGATAACATTAGTCGTTACAGTTTTCTCGTCTTATTGGAGAGTGATTGCACCGAATTTGACCATCTCCTGAATTTTACCTTTGAGCACATAGCACGTTTGAGTTGGATGTCCAATAAACCAGTGGTAAACACAATATTTAGGATGGTCAGTCTTACCAACTTCATCTTGTCGTTTTGGTTCTGGCAGTTGAAGTTTATTGCTCTTGATGAGGCAATAAAAGATACCCATGATATCATCTTCATCAAAAGAGTATTCTTCTTTTGGACGTAGTGTCCGTTGTGGTGGTGCTGTTGGGATAGATGTTGGCTGATTTACATTATTGGCTAGGGCTTCTTTGCCTTTGAGATTAATGGACAAAAGTCTTCTTGCTCTTGCGATTGTTCTGACGGCCACTATTATTTGGTGTAGCGTGTTCATCTTTGTCAAGATTAGGCATTTGAATACCTAATTATTTGAACTTGTCAATGCTCTCTTCTGCTACATTGGTGTTCACTATGAAGGAAGGCCAATCCTGAAATTGTGTTGATCCTATCCACATGCTGATTATAGGCAACATGTTTGATTTGGAAGTGTCCATAGTCAGAGCATCTAGGGTTCCGAAGGCATTTTGAGTGCTTCACGGCAAAACCGTTCAATAAAATGTTCAGTAGTTTTATTATGTCGTTGTTTGATTTTGATGAGAGCAGGCATAGTCATGTCATTGGTTTCCTCATAAAATCGTTCCAAGAACATTTGTTTGAAGCCAGCGAAAGAGGTTATATAACCATCTGGTAAACTACGATACCAGTCATATGCTACACCAGCTAAACTGTCGACAAATACTCTAGTAAGAAGATCATCATTTGGTTGAAGTTGATCAGTCATTACTTCAAAATAATTAAGATATTGACTTGGAGACATGCTTCCATCAAACAGCATAATAGTAAGGGGTTTTTATCTAGGAGAAAATTGGACATCTTTCCATTCTATAAGATAGGATATTTGATCCCAAGCTTCTACAGGCCATCCTTCTGTTTGAAAGCTTCAAATTGAGTATTCAAAAGTTTTACGGCCTCATTGGTATCTCCTGTTGATTGTGGAGGAGTAGATTAATTTGATATGTTATGAGGGGGTACTGCATTATAGGTACCACCCCCGGCACCAGATTGACTTGGAATAGCCTGTACAGGAATGGAAGCGGTGTGAGGAGACTGTACCCCCAGATCAATATTGATGGGAGCTGATGTTGTTACAGGTTCCTGAGTCAGAATAAGATTCGTGGTCGATGGAACTGTATATTGTGCCATGATCACAGCATGCTTGCATGTCATCATCTCAGCCATGTTCTTCAAACCAGCCTCCAATGTAGCAATTCTCTGCTCTTGACTGCTAGAATTGGAAGTATCTTGATCTTCTGTGATGGCATAAACAGTCACTTCTTAAGACTTTAAAGACGAGCTAGTGGAGAGAATGGTCCTTTCAGAACTTTCTCTGTCAGCATCAAAGTCACATAAAGAACTACCCCCAGAATAAGTGATAGGGATGTCTTTTTGACTAAAGGAATCTTGGTTAGAATCAAGAAGATTCCTTTGACCGATTATTTCTTGGCTTCTTGATCTAGTATACTGATAAACTTCTTCACTAGATTCCTGAATCCGACCTAAGTACTATTGACAAGGATTGTGGTATACATTATGTCTTGGACGTTTTCTACCCTAGTGCTTCGAGATGCCATGTTGATAGGAGCATAGAGTAATTCATCTTCGTACACTAGGATTGGTTCAGGAGTCTGAACATAATTCAAACGGTCAAAGACGGACCGCTTGGCTGACTGACAGCAGCATTTGATGACAACTTCATGGTGGTGATTGCAATGATGTTGTTGGTCCACTACTGGATGGGATGGATTTGCCACCTTCCGCTTCTGTATTAAGAGTTCACGGAGGTCACTAACAAGATGAGAAGAAGTGGCAGGAATGTAGTCCTTGACGATATTCGGGACATGATTCCTGTTCTTGAGGTATCCCGTACCTTGAGTTGTACAAGGACGTGCTAAGCTAGTTAGCATAAGTCATAGGATCTTTCACCTAAGAATTCTTCCTCTAGCGCAAGTTAGCAACTGGTGCAGGTTGCGCTTCATATATCTTGTGATTTCTCGAGGTTGACCATAATTGGCCCCTTTTGATATAGGTGCGCAAATTTGATAGGGGAGCTACTTGTGCATCTACTTGAGATACTAGCAGTTTGCCTTGTCGGGATCTTGAAATACATAGGGTTGGTAGATCCTGCCTGACCCCTTTAGAGTAGGCATAATACCCTTTTACGGGGAAAGTTTATTCTGTATAGAACCCATCTTCCCGACAGAGATTTGGTTCTCTGTTAAGGAGAATAGAATTCCTATCTGAATTAGCAGTACTTTCCACCCAGTCAACGACTCGAGCAGAATGAGGAAAAGCTAAAGAGCGTTTTCTTAGATTTAGTGATTTCTTACTAAACTTCTGGTTTGGTGGCAAAGAGGGAATCACTAAACAGTGTTTCTCTTTACGTTACGCTAGTTCAGAAGTATATGCAGGTTGCGCCAGAGCATGAACATGCGCAAGTTGTGCCAGAGCAGGAACATACGCAGGTTGTGCCAGGAAGGAAAAGGTCAAGGGGCGCTTTCCTTTGTTTTGTCCAGCAGTTTGTTGAGACGAAGTCTCTTTTAATTTTGGAGTTGAAGAAGTAGAAAGGTTAGCCAAAAGGCTGTTTTCCTTAGGTTGTGCCAAGGCAGTGATAGGCGCAAGTTGTGCAGGGCAAGAACAGGTGCAGGATGCACCAAGGAAGTAAAGGCCAAAGGGCACTTTCCCTTGTTTTGGACAGCAGTGTGTCGAGACAAAGTCTTCTTCGATTTCAGAATCGGAGAAGTGGAGGAATTAGCCAAAAGACTGTTTTCCTTAGATTACGCCAAGGCAGTGATAGGCGCAAGTTGCACAGAAGCAGGGGATTGAGCCGTCGAGGACTGAGTCCAAACAGAGCGCACCTTGCTCTTAACAGTGGCAACAGTGCGCTTGGCACCCCCAACTTGATCATGGCCTTGTAGGCTGTCTGGTCGACTTGAACGATTAGGGTCTTCTGCATCTCGTCGATTAACGCGGTATCACATTGAGTTGTCACTTTCTCGTCGGAGGAGAAAGTCGTCCCCAGCAGAGTCGCCATTTTGTTTGCAAAAAACAAAAATATGCTTCTTTATTACAAACTCAAAAAAGAGTACAAGAGTATAATTAAATTCTGCGAAAGTACAACTATAGAAATCTGATCAGAAGACGATCACTTTATCCCTTGGACGTTGTGATATCGAAGACACGAGCCTCTGGAGGATGCAACAGCACTTTAGTAGGAGATTATGATCATTCTTGATGTTTTGAGACTGATTTGAAACTCTATTTATAGAGCTCTCGAAATAATTATTTAGCAGTTATTCTGGGTTGCGCGCATTTTAGGTTGCGCGCCTCCTGTTCACTTGCGCGAACGGTTGCACTAACTGTTATGGACGCATGGCATCATTTGATTAAGATTCGCACGATCGTGGTCAGTGTAGTGGACACGTTCTGCAAAGTTAGTAGCTTGTACGCCACGTCACTCTATTCTGAACACTGTTTGATCACCTTGCGCGAGCTTCATCAGGTTGCGTATGGCACAATGTAGCAACTTGTGCGAGCGGTTGCACCAACTGCTGTAGACGTGTGGCAACGTTTGATTGAGATGCACGTGGTCATGGACAGTATAGTAGGCACGCTCTGCGAAGTTGGTGGCTTGTGCGCTACGTCACCCTATTTTAAACTAAAAAGTTGATTAAGTGGCGCCAACTAGCCAGGCTGCGCATGGGCGCAACTCAACAACTGGTGCCTTTGACTAGGTCTCCTGTGCTGTGCTGATTAATTCTTGCTCCACACAATGACTTACGCGAACCAGCTGTCAGCATTAATTACATGTTGACAAAATCTTCTTGAGCGCCGCATTGCGCGGTATTCAAACGAATTTTCCTTGATCTCTGTGCTGTCAGCTGTCAGAAAAATGATGATGCCGTTACAGCTTCTCTAGGAAGTGCGCCACGTGTCGTTCGCGTAACCTGACTCCTGCGCAACCAGATGTCGGTACAACCTGATGGTTTGGCACAATTTAATGATTTGGCGCAGCTTGATTTTTAGCCTCTACACACATAATATTGTTTACCATGTACAACAAGATGCAAATGGAGAATATCTTGCATCTATTCGCCATGATGCTGTAAAGGTGCGGTTTATGGTATCTGGAGATAGCATTCATGAGGTGAAATCCAACGTGAACAACTTCTATTCATGTATTTTCCATCTAACCTTCCCCAAGCTATTGCTTATCGGAGGATGTCAGGTAAACTAGTGTATACTTGTCTTCTTTTCTTGAATTATTTTAAAAATTTTGTAGCAAAAAGATGGGATACATGCTTGAGAACTTGAAGAATTATAGCCACAAACTTGAATCCAATACGAAGTCATGACAAGAAATATCATTTCTCTCAGTTTCATATGGATGTTTTTCTTTCTCTAACTGCTTGAATGAATTCTTCTCCACTTCAAATGACGCTTTAGAACGTATCACAACATCTAGGGTCAATTTTTACTACCTTTTACAACTTTTTTTTATAGAGAGAATGCCATGAGAACTCTCCCATTGCATTTCATTATAAAGAATTTTATGGAGAAAAAGAAAAACGAACTTATGAAATCAGCCTCAAGTGTTTAACGTTTTCTTTTTATTCACATCTTTCTCTGAGAACTATGTATTATAGGTTTTAGGGGGGATATCAAATAGAGAAATCATATACATGAGAGTAACTTTTAAATCAACCTCTACAATGTTGGTAAGCCAGGCCTAGTTTATTCTGCACTCTAGGGTAAGCCTGAAGTTAAGTAATAGTTCACAATCTAATCAAAACTATTGATCAAGTATTGGCATGCCCATCATCGTTCTCTTAGTTGTGGTTCAGTTTCCAATCGAAATTATCAATTAAAACCTAGTTTGATCATGTGATACACCAACCAGCGATATCGTGGAATATGAACATGTTTTAAATATGGATATGTTGCCTCCATTTGTACAGCAAACATATTCCTGAATCTGTGCTTTGGTGTATTAGATCATGGGTAAGTGCCTTGCATTTGTAGACAACAATCTTTATAAGATAAAGGTTTTCTGATGTGTATCTGCAGAGGGTTCATTTTGTGAAAAATGTGTATGTGTGCAGCAAATGTACAATTTGACAGGTATCTGCAGAAAGGTTTTCTGAAGTTTGTCTTCTTATTTGTTTGAAAAATCAATAATTTTGTTTATACTACCTTTATTTGTAGGGTACAGTGTTGACTTTTGAAGAAAGATACAATATTAGCTTTTGAAGGGATGTCACTATTTGGTGTTGGTGAATGTTTCAATGTTTTGAGGCTGGTTGCCCTAAAAGGGAAAGATGTAAATATTTTTGGATTTTGAAATGTAATGGTGATATGTTGGTGAAACAAAAGTTGGAAAAAGGTGATATATTTTGAAATGTAATTAAGATGATGCGATATTTGGATATTTTTAATGAAATGTTTTAAATGTTAGTTAAATTTCATATTTCTGTAGTCTCGAAAAATTAATATGCTTTTTATAACGCATTGAATTATAAGCATTGACATGTGATATATATGTGTGTGAATAACCAAAACTGGACGTTAGAAAGTGTTATGTATAAGTTCTTTTTATAACGTTTCATGTACGTTTTATGAATAGTTTCAGAACCAGATCATTTTAGCAAGCGTTATGTATATGTATCTTAGTCATAATGCTTTCGGACAGATATGTTATATATAATAATAATATTAATGTCGTTTTCAAATTTAGTATTATATATAAATGACTTAATTATCTCATTTTTTATTAAAAAATGTCATATAAGTGTATATCATATATAATGGCTTTTCTAAACTTTTATGACACGTGTTCATGACGGTTGCCTGCTTCAAAAAAGCCGTAATAAATTATCATATATGACGGTTTTTATCCGTCATAAAAAGATATTTTTCTTGTAGTGTCTTGATTTAGAAGTTGAATCGAGTTGTGAAGACTTGGATTTTAAAGTGTTCTCTCTACACTTGTTGTTGTGAAGTCATGAGTCCTTCGTATTAAAGCTCGTGGTTGAAGTCATCGTGTCACTACAAGAATAAGGACTTTTCTTGACGGTGATTCCCCGTCAAGAAATGGGTATCTTGACGGTTGCAGATCCGTTAAGTAGGTCAGAGTCAAGAAAATGGCCCCCCTTTCTTGACGGTCGCTGGAAGAACTTTTCTTGACGGTTTTTGGCCGTCATATAAAGTAATTTTTTTGACTGTTTTTAGCCGTCAAGATAGCATTTTTAAAAAACCGTCAATGTAGGTGAAAACTTTTCTTGACTCCGACCTAAATGACGGTTATTAGCCGTCAAGAAAATCTTCAATGAAAAGAGCAGTTGCAGCAAGATTGAGCTAATTGTTGACAAGATTGAGCTAATTGTTGACGTTTTATAACCGTCAAGAGAAGCTAAATTTTGTATAGCCAAAATTTTATTTATAATTATATATAATTAATCGAACACACACATAACATCAATAATCCAGAAGATATACACACATCAAATAACTGTAATATCCAATTTTTATATTAACAAACTATATTGTTCATACACCACAAACTTCCAACACATCCAACCACAAACATTCAACACATGTCTAACCACAAACATATCCAACTAATGTATGTATTTTTCGTACATCTTAAACATCAAGAACCTATATTTATATAAGTCAAACCAGACTATGTAGCGAACCGGAGCACATCCCTCCCATATTCACAACACCTTCATTTCCATATAGTTCCTCAGAGAACAAGAGCACAAATTACCAATTTATTTTAATGAGCTTGTTAACCAACAAGAAAATAAGAGAACAATATCCTGGAGAAAATAATTATTTATGTTTGCACAAGAGAAATAGATTTAATTAGTATGTGTATTTGTACAAACTGATATCAACTGTATTGGAGAACAAAAAGTTTAATTTTTCTTAGCATATATCAATTGTATCAAAAAAAAATTAATTAAAGGAAGATTGATTGCTTGTGTGTATGTGAAAGGTTTGTACAACAGTGTGTGTTTAATGAGAGTGTGAACCTCTGTCTCTGTGTGTGTGTGTGTGTGTGTGTGTGTGTGTGTGTGTGTGTGTGTGTTAGGATTCTAAGTGCATGTAAACCAGGCAACGATCGGTATCATACCCGTGTGTGTGGCTTGTGAACACATCAGTATATGTGGCTTGTGAACACATCAGTGTCTTGAGTGCAGTAGGGCTACAAACTATATGGCTACAAACAGCAGGGCTACAAACTGCAGCAGGGCTGTGTATGTGGCTTGTGAACACATCAGTGTCTTGAAGGCAATCTAGTATCGAAGATTTGTAGTGCCTAGGGTGTCTCGAGATGCAAGTGAGGGTATGTGGTATTTGGAGTTACTACTGTGTATATCATGTGAGTGTAGGTATCTTGTGGTATTTGGAGTTACTACCTTGAAATTCGATATGGTTTTGAGTTGTGCATCAGAACTAAAAGGACAATATCATCAGTATATGTGTTAGGATAGTGTATATAATTGCACATTTTTTTATTCAAATTACCTATGAGTGTGTATGTCTTGAGTGTACATTAGAGGGTGTTACTGTGCCTGTATTATGAGTACATCAAGTGTACCTATGTGCAGGGTTTCCTAGATGGAACTGCTGTAGAATCTATTACAATAGCTAGGATAGAAAACTGCTAGCAGCAAGAATGCATTTTCTGAATGCTACGATCTCATACCTTTATTTGGTTCCCATGTAATATGACAAAATTCTTTATTCTAATCTGCTATGGGCCATGTCACTTTAATGAGGTTTTAGGCAGTGTGGAGGTGAAGAGATGTAGATATCCCTAAGTTTGGAGAAGAAAATGAATTATTATTGTAAGAGGAACATACCTCCATGAAATTAATTCATTCTTATTTACAATGAGGAATACAAGTAAAAAAAAAGTCAAGGAAAACCCAAAGATAACTTCTAAATTCGTTGAAAATCTAAATCCAAAACAATATCAGTACAAATGCTTCTATATAGTTGCCATAGCATTTTCCATTCTGGTGATGCTACGTCCTAACATGCTTCCCTCTGAATTGTTTCCCTAGTAATAAATAAAAGAACTATAAATAAAGTTTTACAAGCAGGAGATGAAAATGTATACTGGGAAAAAACTATACAAAATATGCCCAAAGCATTTTCCTCCAATCTGATAACCATGGGACCCTAATGTGCTTACAAAATTGTCTCTCGAGTCAAATTAAGAAAGAACTATATATATATATATATATATATATAACAATGCATTTCAAAATAGAACTTTTGGGGCAACTGAAGTAAGCTCACCATTGTATGCGAGTCTAACCCATCATGATCCTTGTCTTGTGGAATGCTTCCTGCAACCACTATATAATAAAGGTAAATCAAGATTTGCAATATGAATAAAAAATGTTTAGGACAAAATAAAATTGGGAATCCAAAGTACACTTCCAGATTACACTATGCCATTCCTAAGTTGGTAAGAATGATAATTCAAGCAATTTGACTGTACAATGTCGTATTCTTGAAATTTTATTTTCAACCAAACCCCTTTCATAACCATCCGTATACACAAGTTTGTCCAGATCTCCTTCAAATTCTATTAATTTTCTGGAAAACCAGCTGACCAATTCATTAGTCTTCCTTTTATCCCCTCCCTAGGATATGGTGCTTATTAACAACCATCTTTATAAGGGATATTTTAGAAAATGTCCCATTACAAATATATAAACTAGCACATACCATAACTTATTTAAAAAACTAACAAATGCTACAATTATGATCAAAATTTTGGTTAAATAGTAGGGGTATATCTTAAATTATTAAATGTTGTATATAAAAAAATGGTGTGTCCAAAATTCTGCTGCATTGAATTAAACAAACCAAAAACAAAACTAACAAATGCTCCAATTATGATCAAAATTCTGCTGCATTGAATTAAACCAAAAAAAAAAACTAAATACCAACATGTGTCCAAGTGTCTGGTGTCTTTCCTATCTCTGGTTTAACTTGACCATCTGCCAGCAGTTGGACATAGTAAAAGACCAGATCTAAGCACAACCAAATCGGTCTAAACCCCAAATAAGGCCAGCTGCCTAAAACAAGAACAGGAGTAATTGTGTTTCTTACCGAAGATTTCAATTGAAAATGTTACTAGTTCCTGTCATCCAAACCTTTTCCTATCAAAATAGTCATCTACGAAGCATAAGAGAGTTCCATAGAGAACTTTGACAAAGACTAATTAACCCTGTATAGCTAGCTAGCTAGAAGGCAGAATTGCATGAGTAAAAAAATGTAAAAGCTAGAATCCAGTATGAGAAAATTTCTCCATGGTTGCATTTGCTTAAGGATAGCAGCAAACCAACAAAAATATGTAAGGCGGGGAGCTCCTTATAGTTTAACCAGCCAATTGGTCCATTTCCTTTCTATACAAACTATGTCATTCCAAAGTTGGTGCCATGTCCTTTAGATATATTCCTATAGATATACACTTCCAGAATATTCCAGCTTCTTTGATCATGTTAAAATATTGTTCTATTAGTTTCCCCGATACAAAAATCTCAACAAACATTCTTTGTGGAAACATTGTTTCCTCAAAAAAATGAAAGATATAGATACATTCACAATCAAATAACATGAACCATACAATTTTAAACATCAGTTCATTTGTTTTTTTTCTGGTTTAAATATTGTAGCAGTTGATTATGTTTACATACAATTTTAAACATCAGTTCATTTGTTTTTTTTCTGGTTTAAATATTCTCATTATGATTTTTCCTCAGTACCATCATTCTAATGCCAAGTTATAATTTCTTTTTTGATGCCAAGGTAGCTAGGTCGTTGTTTTGATGTTAAAAGAGAGAAGATTATTGAAGAAGTCTATGCGAAATCAATGCTTATTATGAATTATTTTCCTCAATGCCATCATTCTAATGCCAAGTTATCTTTTGTTTTGATGCCAAGTTATCATTTTTTTTCCCTCAGTACCATCATTCTAACGCCAAATTTTCAAATTTTTCCCAAATTCTTCGTGCACACCAAATTTCTAAGCTTCGAAAGAAGCGTACCTCCATTTTCGAATATGACAGTGCAACCCTCGTCTTGCAGGACCTTCCCACGCATAATGAGATTAAGTCGGTTCCTGGGAGCCGGTGCTCGGAAGAGAAGGAGCCGGTGCTCGAAAGAGAACATGTACGCCTCTGCTCCTCGACTCCATTCCCAGCGATGGGTTTTGTCCCTTGGACATGGATGAAGCAGACATTTAATCAAACAGGTGATGGAAGGAAAAAGCAAAATAACACCGGTTCAGTAAAATCCTAAAATTAAGTTCTTAAAAATGGGAGAAAGAGGGAAAGAGACTCTGCCACTGACCTGTTTGAGTCCAGACTTGAGGCAAGCGGTGAAGGTCCCAGCGGGGACGAACTCGGAGTCCTTGTATTCCTTCTCGAGCGAGAAATTCATAAAAATAGGAATTGAAGTACGGCTAGGGTTTGGAGGTCGTTGGAGGCTAGGGTTTCTATGGAGTGTTTGGGAGGAGGGAGGCTAGGGTTTCTAATGAGTGTTTGGGGAGGAGGGAGAGGAGGTGGCAGAGGAGAGAAGATAGAACGTTGTGGAGGAAGATCTCTAGCCATGTGGAGAAATGGAGAGGAAGGAGAAGATGGAGGGAGGAGAGGAGAGGAACGGGGAAAAATGGAGAGACTCGGGAGATTAATAATATGATTTCTCAATAACAACTGTCAACATATGTGTTTTCAAAAAAAAAAAAAAAAACTGTCAACATATGTTCTACAATAAAAAAAATTCAAAAAAATTATCAAAATGGCAGCTGAAATATGCGCGACAATTTTTTTGCATATACATTAATTGATGGTTACTACCAATCCGTCAATAAATAAAATGATATTTCTTGACGGGTTCTCTAAAACCATCAACTATTATGCTATAAAATTGCTAAATTAACATAAAACATGTCATTTCTTGACGTAAGGCTAAAACTGTCAAGATAATTCATTTTCTTGATGGTTTTTCATGACCGTCAAGAAATAAACCGTCAAAAAATGCCATTTTTCTTGTAGTGTGTCCTTAGGATAAAAGCACGATATTGTGAGAAGTCGACGTGCCCTTCGGATGAAAGCACGTGGTGTAACTGTTATTTTAAATAGAGGATTCAATATCAAGTTTAATACTCGAGACTTGACTAGTCCTCTCAAAAGGAAACCAGTATAAACCTCGGTGTTTGTGTTTTCTCTTCTCTACTCATTTACTTTACGCATCTACTTATATACTGCATGCTTCATATTTGTTTGATTACTACCATAAATTATTTGAAGTGGTGATTTTTATTCCGCAACACACACGCACTCTATTTATCCCCCTCTAGAGGTGCTCAACGTTCCTACAACATCTTTTAGTAGCTTGTAAAACTTACTAGCCTCATCATTTGAGGTTTCACTAAACATTTCTTGTGTTTGATAAGAATTCACATTCTCAAAGGCATAAGCATCATGAACTAGCCCAATTAAGTCTTCAGCATCATCCATTTGGAATTCATCATTCAAATGCTCATCACAGTTAACATTGGAAGTTTATGTTGTGTCCCTTAATTTTTTTCTATGAAGAATCCATGTTGTATAGATCTTATTAAATCTATTTTTAACAAGTGCAGCCTAACTTCAACTGTAGGTTTGAATTCAGTGTTCCTACATTTATTACAAGGACACCTAATTCTTTCATTAACTCCTTCCTGACTAGATGCTAATTCAATAAATGCGGCAATCCCTTCTCTATATTCAAAACTCACTCTATTATTACTTTTTATCCACTCTAATCATCATCGTTCCTCTGTATTTTCACAATAATTGAAATACAAACATAAATAAATCACAAACTTCAAGAAAAGAAAGAGAAAATGTTGTATTAAAGTTGATCATATGAAATACTATGATACAATTAATAGAGACTTATATGTTAAATATTAAAGTAGATAGATGGAGATGTCATTAAATACATGCTATTTTACATTTTTTGATGTATATACTCTTTTCTATAAAATGCATTTATAGATGGAAAACATGGGCCATATAAGACACAATTGATGCTTTTGGGACTCTGCACCAAAGAAGAATACAAAAAAGTGCATCCCATTACCACGAGTATGCAGGGTACACGGAGGGTAACAGCATTACCCCCATATATATGACAAGGAGGTTTCTGCAAAATGAACTCGCATCCTCCATCATGCAGGAAACAAGCCTTATTGTTGATCCAAGGGACGTCTCTATGAAGATAACGTCATCAGTTTTAAATATTTAACAAGAATTGTCGAAGTATATTTTCATAGAATCCACACCATTGAGGAAAAACAATATGTGCATAGCTCAAATATGGTAAATAGTAATAAAAAAGATTTAACGAACTGAGGGAAAAAGTCTACACAACATTTGAGAGGGGTTTCAAATTTGATCCTTCAGGATTGATATGTTCAAACATTTCAGCCATGCTTATGATCAAGTGAGAGAGAGGTACAAGATAGAAATTATATGACATATAAGAATAGGGCAAGACAAGGAAGCTACTGCAAGTTTGATATCAATAATCTCCTTTCGTTTTTATAAGATATATCCGTATTCATGTTAGGAACCAACAACCTAACTCACAATAGAATGTATTCAAGTAGGGACCACTACTCACTATGAAAAGAGAAAGTTGAAGCTGAGCTACATGAAAAATTATGATGCTACCATAGTAGCTGTGTGTATACGAGTGGAAATGGGGTAGGTCCTTCTGTAGCATCAGGTAACCATATGTAATGGGAGAACTGTATGGATTTCACATGTGATCCAAATTGAAGCCTAAAGAAGCTGGAAGCTGAAAATAACCCTTAGAAATTGAAATAACAGGAATCAAAGGATTAAAACTGATTGATGATGTTTGACATTTACCTAACCAATCCCTTCTGTAAGACTACAAATAGCTAGCTTCCTACATAGTAGGTCCCATCTTAAAACTGTATCATTTTAAAATGTGAGATGACATATAGATTTGGAAATAAGAAATAACAACTGCAAGTTATTTCTCTCCAAACCCATTCAACTGGAAGTAATTTAGATGATATTACAATACATATACGTTTACAAATAAGACTGCATTTATCTTAAAATAGGAAGAAAAATATTTAAGAAAATGATTTAAAAGTAAGGGATGTAATAAGCAAGATGGTTCCCTCAATAAGAAACCCTAGTCATCTTCATCCTTTCTAAGAATTGGGCTATTCGGAATTTTCTTCTCATATTTTCAACATTTTTCTTATCCTATTTGGTGAGTTTTTCTACTTTTAGAACTTGCAAATCTAAGACGTCTTAATGCAATCACCATTCACTGAGGCAGGCCTTAATATTACGATTGAAGATCATGTTTGCATGTGATGGATGTTTGGAGGAAGCAAATCACTACCTTTCTTTAAGAATCCATCTTTAATCTTGACCATTCTCATCTAATTCATCATAATTGGAGTACTGATTATCTAGATTGAATTTTTGGGTCCGACATCCTACATTTCAATTCTTTTGTATTGTTGTCTAATTTTTTGATCAGTGGAGAGAATGATCAAATGGATTAGTATGAAACAATATGGATGGTTTATATTGAGATAGATTTTTTCAGTAATTAAAATATGTATTATTTTAACTTTTTGACATATATTACAATGATCCTACAGTAACACTACAAGAAATTCGGGTTTCCGTGATAAATAATTTATGACAAGTGTAAAACTTGTCACTGAAAGGAATACTTTTGTGACAAATAATTTTTGTTGTCACTCATAATTTGATTCTGTGACAATAGTGGCTTTCTGTCACACAGTTAAACCATTTAGTGACCATATTTTTATTGGTCGTCACTTAATATTGTCACTAAAATAAAATTTAAATTTTAGACTTATGTCAAAGACAAGTTATGTGTGAAAAGTGAAAATACTTGTCACTTAAGGTGTTTTCATAGTTACAAGAAAATATTATTGTCATATAAAAGTATTACCTACAAGATTTAAATTTTATTCATGTCACTTAAAAGTATCTTTTAGTTACCAAATAATTATATGTCACACAAAAGTATTAGTCACAAAGAAGAAATTTATTTTTTTGTAACAAAAACTTAAAATAATTTTAGAAAAAGTTAAATAAACAAAATATTCTGATTTTGATACTATTTTGACACTAATATTCCTCTACAACTCTTCCTTTCACTCTTTCCATCTCTCTCTGAACCCTCAACGAGTTTTCCTTTCCCTCCTCTCATCTCGCTCCGTCTCTCTAAACCCTATCTCCCTCTCTACTTTTAAACAAACTCACACTCTCCACATATAGAGTACTAGAGAGAGTGTGGAGATCGGAGCATCACGTCGGGATTTGTAGATCAGACGAGTAACGACGGTGGTTGTGCCTTGAAGAGCCGTACCGATTGCCCGACCACCAAGACCCCTCTCTTGAGAGGGGGGCTAGATGCACCAAAGGTGAGACATTTCTTCTTCTTTTTCCCTCCAATTTTGATTTCGAGCTAGATTTTTAATTGGGGGTTTTCTATCTTTTGGGGATTAGGTATAGGAAAAAGAGGAGGGAAGGATTGGGAATGGGGATGAAAGAGAAATTGGTGGTATTGAAGAAGCAGAGGTCGAGTTCTTCTTCGTCGGGAGGAGGATGTTGCCTTCTAAAAAATTGATTACAATTACTAACTTATCATACTTTGTTAAGTCTTTTCTTCTTTAATATATATAGAATGACAAATTCTATCTATATGTAAATGTTAATAGAAAACCTCCCAAGGCTCCAATATGCCACACCACTGACTGAATGCAACATATACATTCACTAGGACTTTGTTATTCCTTATTCTTCATTTAGGACTGGGTCATGTAAATGTTTCATACAAGCTAAGGCATTACATGACACATGTAAGAAAGAATTGGGAATCCTTGATTGGCTTGCTTCGGATAATGTGATAGGAAATCTTATGCTACTTCAAATAGCTATTGTGCTAGTATGCATTGATATGTTGCTTATCATAGGGAATATTTCACACATTTGGATGGATAGTCATATCACATACACAATTACAAACATTTTATACGGTAACTGCTAGCATGTTAAAGCTTCATCGTTTTGAAACTGTATTTATGTTCATCTAATTGTCTAACTATTTTGGCTGATGATTACAGTTATTGCTATTGAAGATGTAAAAAGAGAACTAAGGATATTTAGTGCTCTTACAGGATATGAGAATCTAGTACAATTCTATGATGCTTATGAAGATGAGAAAAATGTGTATATAGTGATCGAGTAAGTACATATTGTATATTCAGGTGTTTCTAATATTTTATTGCAACTTTTACATACATGTTACAACTTAGACAAGAATATAAAAGCATGAAAATTTTAGCAAATAAAGCTTTATGCGCCCAAGCCAAAGGAGGACATATGCGCCCAAGTGAAGCTCTTATGTGCTCAAGTCACACTGTGAAGCTCTATGCGCCCAAGCCTGTGGAACTCTATGCGCCCAAGCCCGTGAAGCTTTATGCGTCCAAACCACTGAAAGAGGGCGCATAGCCTGAAACAGGGCTATACGCCCAAGCCTGACTCGGTCAAAGCCATGATCAAAATGTGCACCGAAGCACACGGCCACGTTAGTCTCCACGAGCAGTCATGCACCGAAGCATGCGGCCACGTCAATACCACGACCAACCCACGATCTTGCAGCCTGCATGCGCCTACACCCTATGCGCCCAAGGCAGGACTATGCGTCCACATGAAAACCAGTGTGTTTCCCTCATGTGGGCGCATAACATCATTCCAGCTCAAGAACGACTATAAAAAGGGGCCTCATCCCTTTTCAAAAGACAGAACGGAGAGCATTTTCAAGAGCCAAATTGCTGCACTTCTTGCCAGTGAGCCGGGAGTTAGCAATTTTCTTAGATTTTTTCCCACTTTTGTAATCAGAGTGTCAACGGAGTAAATGAGCAACTGTCGCTCGATCTCCATCGTCCTATTCTCCAGAATTTTTTTGTACTCGGGGATCCTCAGCGCAGGATCTCTCAGGCATACTCAATTTTGGTGCCTTGCGCCAATAAAGAAAAGATAGCATTTTCTTCTTCTTCTTTGTATTTGTCCACAAAAATGGTGACTCTGGTGGGGACTACCTTTTCCTCTGACGAGAAGGTGGTGACGCAATCCGATACCGACAAAGTGGAGGAGCACTCATAAGATGTTGATCGTAAAGTTCGATCAGCAGACGTTCGAAGAGATGCTCTTGAGGGATGGCTCCACTCCCTCAAAATTAGCGAAGCCAAACAAGTCTCGCAAGACTTGGCTTTCGAAGGCTCGTTGTGCATATCCTGCTAGTGTCATAGCAGATATGAAACTGGAGGACTCTGTCACATGGGCGCATGACTCTGCCATAGAAGCTCCCCAAATAGAGAAGGCTCACACCGTTTCAGGCTCTACTAGCCCAGTAACTTCCTTCATACACAACCAACAACAGGGTATTCAACACCCGAGACTTGGCAAAAGAAAATACTATGATGCCAAGAATCGAGGTGTGCGACACTCTGGACAAACCCAGTGAGGCTCACAAACGAAGGAGGAAAAACTGAAAGAAAATAGCGCTGCCCCACCAAGCATGCGCCCAAAGCCATGCGCCCAAGGGAGTGTTTGGGCGCATAACTCAAACCAGAAAACTGCTGTCTTCAACAGGCTGGGCATCCAGGGTCATGCGCCCAAGGCTATGCGCCCAGGCTCACTGGATCCATACTATGCGCCCACATCAAGGAGGCTCAGACATGCTGTCAGGGAGCATGCGCTCTTAAGGCCTGTCTCCGAGGCCTATGCGCCCACAGCAAAAAGACAGGCCCCAACGCATATAGCACGGGGATGTCTTCAAGGACATCACAAAACTTTGGTATGGGGGTTGCCCCTGCATGTGAACTAAGTCTGGATGTGCCAACTCTCCTTATGAACCTGCATGTAAAGCTCATCGATGCATGCAACATAGGTTGTAAGGTAAAACTCCCTTCCGCTGACTTGTACGACATGATAAATCATAAGCGTAAGACAATGGAGGACATAACAATTCATAGTGCACAACCGTGCACCAGTATTGTTATCAACTATTGTTGCTCCAAAGCAACAAGATTGCCTCAGAGAAAGTCCGTATATTGACGGTTGTACTTCTCTGACGATGAAAAGCTACTGTGTGTTTCATCTAACATGGCTTCATGGGGTCCTCCTTACTGAAGCCCCAATTAAAACGGTGGACCACAAACCCAAGTTTCTCTCTCAGTCTCGCAAGAATAAGAAGAAGAAGAAGTCTACCAACAGATGGCCAGCAGGCTGTCACATCTAAAGGAGTCTATATGGGTACTCGGTCAAAGGCGAGATTTCATATGGACGACGAAGACTTCCAAGCTGGGGGTAGTATTCTCTCAGAGTCTAAAGCAGATGACCTTCACACTGGGGTAGCCTTCCAGAGGACGACGACCTCTCCGAGTCTGATGGCGACTATCTACCTCCTCTACCTGAAGATGAAGGACTTGCCAACTCAGAGACAGACAGTATCAGCACCAGTTGTACTGTGTCCTCTGTTCATCTTTGCATGTTATCTACATACATGGCAGACGGAGAAAGACCTGAAGAAGCCAGTGATCAGGCCAGCAAACGGCTAGAGGGTCTTGAAACAGCATTCGCCAAGATCACTGATATGCTTACCAGTATCATGGCAGTTCAAACTGCTGGGGCTGTCCCTCCACCCCAACAAAATGTCTCAGCTCACGCTAGTCCGGCTCATAGCAACAACCCTCCTTTACTACAAAAAGAGTATCATTCCGTTGTGCCTCCTCCGAATCTTACAAGTGCTGGGGGTGGTCCTTCGCCAAAGATGCCTGATAACTATTTAGCAGCCGTCTTCCCGACACCTGCTCAATCAATAGGATGCAATTGATTTCCTGGTCGCCCGTCTCGACACTATCTCACACAAAGATGAGATTTAGAAGATGGGGATATCTCAACAGTATTCCCTGAGTAGGAGAATGCTATTTGCCCTCCCAACTTTAAGCTGTTGACGCTGAATTCATTTGACGGGTTGACTTCTCCTCGTCAACACATGACATACTTCAACATGCAGACTCTACACTTGTCCAGGGACGATCCGTTCTTGTCAAAACTGTTTATTAGCACCTTGCAGGGGTAGCTTTCGAATGGTTCTGCAGTTTGCCTGACGGATGTATCAATTCATTCAAATACTTGGAAAGGTTGTTCCTCAACAGGTTACAAGAGTGGTATGCATGTTAGTATGTCCACCCTCATCAAGACCAAACAAAGGAGGACTGATTCTGTCATCGCCTTTATCGAACGCTTCAGGCGGCTAGTACTGAAGATGCCCTTCGACAGACCAGCACTACTACAAAAAATCCTATTAATGACGCTCGACAAGGAGTTTTAATGACGGCTGATACATAAACGTTATCAAAGTTGAGAAATACCTTTTAATATAACGATTTGGACTATTTATAGGCTTTTAATAACGTTTATTAAATAAAGCGTTATTAATAGTTAAAAGCGGTGGCAAACTTATAATAAACTTTCTGTAATATATTCCATCCCCCCCCACGATCTTATTCAGAAGAATTCTCCTTCTCCTTGCTCCCCTTCTGCCCCCTCTTCCCTTCTCTCTCCAAACCCTAAAATTTCCCTCTCTCTTTCACCCCACCCCTGCCGCCTCTCTCTCCCTCTCCAATGATCCTCCGCTGTCGGATTCTCCTCCCTCTGCCGCACAAAACCTGCCGCCCCTCTCATCACCGTCCGATCGCTCGTCGACGAAAGCGGCAACGGCGGAAACGATGGCAACAACGATAATTTTACCGAACTCCTCCGCTACCTCTCCGACGCCTGCTCCCTCTCCCTCGACCTCTTCTTCTCCCTATACCCCTCCTCAGCGTCGCGTTCGTCGCCGCCGCCGCGGCGACAGGCACCTCCGTCGTGATCGCTCGCTCCTTCCTACACGCTGCCTCCCGAGCCTGTCCCGCCTTCCTTTCTGCCGATGATGCGTGCCTCATCACGCGCCTTCTCGACAACACTTTCGCGACGGAGACACGGCCGCCGCGAAGGGTTAGAAGGAGGAGGTGGTGGCAGAGGGGGACAGAGACGGGGTTAGTAGGAGCAGCAGTACGGACAAGAACGGGTCGGTCGGTACGACGGCTGCTGCCGTGTTCGAGGAGGAGACGGTGGAGGGGCTCGAGAGGCAAGATATCGCTTTCAGGTTGTTGGGCCAGCTTTTGGACCGGATGGGGACGGAGAAGGCCGGGACGGGGACGGTCGGGGACCTCGAGCAGGTCAGGGAGGTGGCGACCAAGCAACTCAAGTCGCTGCCTGCGTTTCTCAAGGTCGAATACTTGGTTCTTTATGTACATTGGACATGACACAGACACGGCAACATAGACCTAATCTTTTATTTAAATTATGCTTTGTATTTATTTTTGTTTAATTTTTTATGGAAAACCATACTTTGAACCAATTGGAATCACACTGCTAGTATAGGTATAGACTAAGACGGATCAAATTAGATTTCACAATAAGCGTACATATGATGAGTACATGTCTAGTTAATTTAGTGGAGGAAATAAATTAGTAAAGTTAGTAGGATCACCATTAGAAGCTTATAACTCCAACAAATTAGTAAAATGAATCAACTTTTTTAATATGGCCTATTTCAATGAGCTGTACACAAGTAGCAGGAAAAGAAAGCTGAAAAACTTACAAATTAATGTATACATGTGAAACAATTGTGTAAAGTTATATTATTGGAACTTATGATAAGAAATGACACAAGTATATTGAACCACAATACTGAAAGTTCTCAACTGTCCTAGTGGCTTGTATTTCATAAGCTCTGTATAATATTAGAAACACAGGTAAATTATAATCTTATTAGGAATTTTAGAACTAAGTTAATTGAATGTATGGAACTGTTTACTTGTACTGGTATTTTATCCATTTAGGTTGTGTTTTATTTATTTACATCTATGCTAATAAGATGACTGAATTACAGATTTTGGCACTTGATAAGTATTTTCTTCATTTAGGTTGTCCTAGTGGCTTGCATTTTCACACCTTGTTTGTAAAGTACATCAACCTTCATGCTTTATATAAGCAAAAATAAGATTGGTACCAAATATCAGTCATTTGCACAGTGATGCCGCTTCCACATTTTAGTTATAGGAACCCCCATTATCCTTTCTTAAGTATTTGTTATGATAAATCTGTTTTAATGTTGTTTCTTGCAAATTTTTGTTGTATGACAGACCATACTCTTCCCACATGTTAATTTTGTTGTCAATTTAAAGCTACTTGGAGATAGCTTACTTTTGAGGAGAAGGGAAAGCAGACTTGTATCACCTTTTAGGAGATGATACCCTTTCTCTGATTGATGAACTACGGAGATAGATGAAAGCATGATTTCCGACTGCATTGCTTGGGTTCTCAACTGTTGCTTTAATTTTCAAATCATGATTGGTTACTTCGATATCAGCTTTTCGTAGTAGTTATGTTGTTAACTCCAAAGTAGAATCCTCTTCACTTGGGCTGTTGAAACACGAGTTTTATCAGATTCTTAATATGAACAGATGGACAAAGCTATTTAGATTTTGGAAGGGCTCATGATATTTAAGCCTACTCCATACTACCTCTTCCATATCATTCATTCCTTCAAATTACTCAGCTTTTATAATTACATACTTTTTCTCTTATTGATTACTGAAAACATGTATTTTATTATTAACAGCTTCAAGGTTGTAGGATTGTCTTACAATACCTGTTTTACAATTGTTGGACATATGTATAGGACATCAATAGATGCACCATGTATGAGGAGATATAGGGACGTAATTGATAGTCCAACTAGATAGTAATGCACTAAGAAGGCTGTGAAAATGGAGCAATGCTAAAGTTATAGATGAAATGACCCTTAGCAGACCAAAAAAATTGAATAGAAAAAGGCTGTAGAGCCTAAAAATCAAGTTGCGCCTTCAATATACTGATTAGTGATCAAGTTGTACCCCAAAAATTAAGTTGTGCCACATGTATGAAGCAGACTGCGCCACCGATCAGATTGCGCTTAATATCAGACTACGCCCAATCTTTTTATGCCAAAGCCTACGTGGCATCTGACACTTAATAGTCATTATTACCTGACCATACTGACGACTGATACAACAGAGAACGAAGAAAATCTCTTCGAATACCGTGAATTGTGCGCTCAAGAAAAAGTTGGTGGACAGCTGTCTTGTACACTTCATGAGTTGCGCCCAGGCGCAATCTAAACAAAATCCTTAGTTGTGCCTGGGCGCAACCTGATCGAATTTTTATCAGAAGTTGCCATGTGTGTAGGTGCCGCTCAGATCAAGCGCAGTTTGACTTGTTGACTGAAGCTCGCGCAACCTGATAAAGTTGAAACAACTTACATTCTAAAGCAGGATGACGTGGCGCACATGCCACTAATCTCTCAAGACGTGTTTACTATCCTGTACACGACCACGCGCATCTCAATCATACGATGTCACGCATCTAAATACAGTTAGTACACGATTGACAACTGAATAAAAGTTGGCACAATCCAGTATGGCGCAATCCAGTCTCGCGCACATCAGAATAACTGCTAAAACAGTTATTTCCTGAACTCTATAAATAGAGTTTCCAATCATCATCAGAGGGGATCAAGAACTCTTGCAAAATTGTTGCTGCGTTCTCTAGAGGCTACAGTCTTCAAGTTCACATAGTCCAAAGGATAAAGTGATCATCTTCTGATCAGATTCCTAAAGTTGTACTTCCCCAGAATTTATTGTACTTTGTACTCTTTTACAAGTTTGGAATAAAAACAAATTTTTACTTTGTTTTTTGTAAACAAAATGGCGACTCTGCTAGGGACGACTTTCTCCTCCGAGGAGAAAGTGACAACTCAATGTAACATTGCGTCGATCGGCAAGACGCAGAAGACTCTGTTTGTTCAAGTCAACCAGACAGCCTACGAGAATATGATCAACACCAAGAGCAACAAGCGCACGGTGGCTATTGCCAAGAACAGGACTGTGTGGACTCCTAAATCCCCCACAGTCGCTGTTGCCCAGGCGCAACTTGAGTGCTCAATGATCAAGGAGCAATCCGCCTCAGTTGCTCTTGTACAACATGTTTCTGTTGTTAGGGTGCAATCTGCTCACTCTGCTGCCCATGCATAGTCTACCACTTTCCTTGCTGCTAAAATGCAGTCAGTTCAAGCTGCTGTTGGTGCACAGTCTACCAAAGTTGCTGCCAAGGCACTACCAGTAGTCCGTAGGACTATAGCGCAACCCAAGCAATCTGCTACTCCGACGCAACTTACGGGAACTAGTCTTTTGGCTATATCCTCTTCCAATTCTCAAGTTCTGAACTTAGAGAATTCATGTGCTAGTGCTAACACTAGACAGAACAAAGGAAAAAGTCCTATGGCATTTTCTTAATTGGCACAATCTATGCCTAAAATGATCACACAACAGAACAAAGGGAAACGCTTCTTAGCTAACCCTGTTCAAAATAAAGGAAAGCACCCTTTGGTCTTTCCTCAAACTTCCCTGGTCTATGATTCAGAGGAAGATGTATCAGATTCCATTCCTGTAAACAGAGGTCCTCGGATCTCTGATACTGGAAAAAATATTGATCACAGAGGTATCTTGTCTACTCCTATGGGGTCTGGTCAAGATCTTCCTACCTTGCAAATTTTAAGATCCAAACAAGGAAAATTGAAGGTATCACAAACAGAGACATCGGGAGCAGAATTTTCAGATTTACGCGCTTATCTCAATAGGCGTCAACCAATATCAGCTTTGGTAAAACGCAAGAACTCTATGCCAAAGGCCAATCTGTATCAAAAGTCAAAGTTTGAAAAGAAAGACCCTTCTACCTATGCTAATGAGTTGAGTATATCCTTGTATACTCAAGGAACCAAACACCTGAAGAATAGGAGACATGTTCCTAACATCATTAAGGAATATGTCCCTCCGACTTCTTTTTATCCTGTTGTTGTAACTGATCTCTGGCAACGTCTTACACAAAGGCAGGAAACTACAGGAATATTTTCCTCACCTCCAAATTGTGCTTCAAATCGCCACTGCCTATATGAAGTCGTCATCTACTGTTGTTGCCAATCGGCTCGACGATCTGTCTTCGATCGTCTGAACTATGCTTCAACTCCAGAACATATAATAGAAGACGAAGATGAACTATTATATGCTTCTATTAACATGATTTTTCAAGGCACTAGGGGTGGGAAACGTCCGAGACGTAATGCATCCCGTAATCTTAGTCAACAATACTTAGACCGGATCCATGCATCCAGTAAAGGTGTCTTTCAATACACAAGATCAAAAAATTGATATTTGATCCAAGGTGTCTTTAATCAAGAAGATCTTCCTATCACCCATGTGGAAGAGGAATCTCTTTCAGAGTTTGATGCAGATAGTGAAAGTTCTAAACAAACTATCTCATCAATAGCTGCAAGAGAAGTGACAGCATATACTATTACAGAAGATCAAGATGCCTCTACATCAACTAGCCAAGATCAACGAATTGTTGCATTAGAAGACAAATTGAAAATGATGGCAGAAATAGTTGCAAGTATGCACACCATAATGGCGGCTCAACATACAGTACCTCCGATTGTAAACCCTATTACAAATCCGGAGCTTATAGCATCTTCTGTACCTGTTAGTCTGGGGGTACCGGCCCCTCAGGTCGCTTCTGTGCCAACTCAAGCTGATCCAAGTCAGTCTGGTACTGGGGGTGGTAATTATCACGCTGTTCCTTCTCCCAACACTTCTAACCAGCCTACCAATTCCCAAACATCAGGGGATGCCAATAAGGCTGTAAAACTTCTGTGCACTCAATTTGAGGCTTTTAAGCAGAAGGATGGTCTACAAAGATTGGGTATAAAGCAACCATATCCTACAGAGTGGAAGGAAGTTCCATTTCCTCCTAAGTATAAACTTCCAACCACTATGCTGTTTGATGGTAGCCCTTCTCCAAGTTAGTATGTCAATCATTTCAAAATGATGACTGATTAATTACAGCCAAATGATGCTCTCCTTACCAGAGTGTTCGTTGGTTGTTTAGCCGGTGCAGCATATGACTGGTATCGTAGCCTGCCTGATGGCTGTATCACTTCTTTTGTTGGTTTCAAGCAAATGTTCTTGGAACGATTTTATGAAGGAGTCAACGACATGACAATGTATGCCCTCATCAAAATTAAACAGCGGCACAATAAATCCACAGAGAGTTTCATTGAAAGATTCTGTCGAGAGGCACTCAAAATGCCTTTAGGTACTCCATCTGCTGTGACAATAGACACTTGCAAATCAAACTTGTTGCCTATTATCAGTATGTGGACGAGATCTACACAATTCCAGGATTGGCCTTCTTTCATTGTTAATGCAAAGGTGGTAGAAGTGAGTGCCAAAAAGTTCAAACAGTTAGGAGTCCAGATGACTCACCCTAACCAAGATGAAAATTCTACACCTGGAGGTAGTAATCGTCAGAATAACCGCAAGAATAAAGAAACATTGGCTATCAATCTTAAAGGCAAAGAGTCTTTGGCTGTCAATGTTACTCAGACGGCATCCACCCCATCGGCACCACTGCAAAAGCTAACTCGTCCAAAAGAAGAGTATTCTTTCGACGAAGATGATACGTTAAGCATCTTTGATTGCTTGACCAAAAGCAATAAGCTTCAACTTCCAGAGGCAAAGCGACCAAAAGAAGTTGGTAAAACTGATCACCCTAAATACTATGTTTATCACAGATTCATAGGGCATCCAACCAGAACATGTTATGTGCTCAAGGGAAAAATTCAGGAGTTGGTCAACTCTGGAGCAATTACTCTACAACAGGACGAGAAAACAGTGACTGCTAATGTGGTCTCTCTCCAATTTGGTAATTTTCTACCACAACTCGTATAAAATGGAGCTATCCCCATTCCAAGGACTACTCTAGAAATTATGAATATCCCGCCTCCTCAAAATGAAGGTCTTGTTCTGATGTCAACTGACAAAGGAGAGATCATATGGATTCATCCAGATCTAGTTGAAGAATTTGAAATGTCGTCCTCTTCTAAACAAAAGAAGCATTCCAAGTCTAAATGAAAGAACTGTAAGATGGTATCCTTTGAACCATTAACAGAAGAAGAAATCCTAATGGGCACTAGATCTGGGAAACCCTATCTTCGGGAGTATTTCGAAAATTAAGATCCATCCCCGGATGTTCTTTCTCCATCATCTTCTCCTGCTGAAGATACACCGTCTAAATCTGTGCCAGTGGTAGAGCCATCTCCTCCTAAACCAACATCAGCAGGTAAGGGAAAGTAACATGTTCGCTTTAATAAAGCATTGAAGAAGTTATCATCTCTTGGACTTGAAAAGCCTTACAATTTTGACATATTGGCTCAATTGGCCAATACTCCAGCAAGATTGTCAATCTTTGAACTTTTACGTCTCTCAAAAGAAACTCGTGAGACGTTAAGTGATACTTTGATGCAGGCTGACACTTGTTTGACTCTTCTCAAGATGCCCGAAAAAGAGCCAGTCAGCTGTGCACATTGGCATAGTGTATTTGAACTAATGTCCAATATCACTTTTACACAAGATGACATGCTGTTAGAAGAAAATTTTCATGATCGTCCTCTCTATTTCACGGGATATGTGGACACCATGAAAGTCGACCGTATTCTGATTGATCCCGGGCCTGCACTTAGCATCATGCCAAAGTCCTTATTGGATGCTTTGAAAATCCCAGTACATAATCTTTCTACAACTATTACTACCATCTTGGGATTCAATCAAGGAAGAAGTGAACCTTTGGGAAAGATACGCCTAAAACTTCAAATTGGCAATCTTCGTACAAAAGTAACTTTCTATGTTATTGACAATCCTGGCTCATACAATGCTTTGTTGGGAAGGCCATTTCTCTATGAACATAATATTGTACCCTCTACACTCCACCAATGTTTCAAATATGTGGATGGTAATGGAGAAGTCTAAAAAGAGATTGCAGATTTGAATCCTTTCAAAGGAGTTGAAGCATATTGCAACGATTCTCGTATGTACAAAGAGGAATTCATGAAGGTGGTATTAGCAATGGACACAGATGAAGAACAGAAGAGTATACCTAATGATATTCTGGTGATTCCAGTCAAAGGGCGTACCTCCTGTCCTCAGTCTTTCCAACCACTGACTATTTATCTACCTTTCCATGAGAAGCGGCCTAAAGGTGATAGTCAGGAACAAAGGGTGCTCACCTCTTCTGAGCCGCTTGTAATCGATCTTCGTCGCAAGAAGCTCCCTCCTCCTTCTCGTTCTTCTTCTCCCCCTCTTGTCATCAATCTGACTAAGCCTGCTAAAGCTAAAGTCCCTGTTGTAAATGATGGTGTAAAGATCAATAAAGCATCTTCTTTGCATTACACTGATGTCTTTTACTATACTCAGTATTATTTGGATATGCTAGATAGCTTTAAACCACTTGCAATAGAAGTTGTATCATCTCGACGAAATATGGTATCACTGGATTCAATACAAGAGTCGTACTTCTTAGTACCGTCTCGAAAGAAAGATAAAAACCTATATTCTTCAACAAACGAGAATAACCAAAAATTATGCTTTATAATGATAATAGAGATGATACATGAAGGCTATAATTACGATGCTATAGTCCACAATCTAAAGCCATCATCCGTAAAATAGGCTATAATTTCAGAACAGGTCTCAACAATGGTAAAGGAAGGCGAACCCCTCTTCGTGTTGTTGTTCTAAGAGGAAAATCACAACAATACCACAGTAAAACGAAACGAGGACTCGGTTATATGTCACCACTTCCAACTCCAGAACCTTCTGAATCTGATGAAGAAGAACGTTCAAACTCTTCTGATTCTATCTCATAGAATTCTGATACCAGCATCGGTCATATTCATAAGGTCATAGTATCTTCTAACATGGTGTCCGTCGAATTCTCAGAAGATGATGAAAGTGACATTGAAGAAGCTACTGAAATGGACCCTTGGGCACAAAGGACGGACAATCAGTGGGAACTTCATTTTGAACAAAGATAACCACCTACTGAAGATCAACTGGTCCAAATTAATATTGGAGAGAAAGATGTATCATGACCAATCTTCATCAGCAAGAATCTCCCAGAAGATGATAAACAAGAATTAATTTACCTTATTCGTAAGTACATTGACGCCTTCGCCTGGAGTTACGAAGATATGCCAGGATTAGATCCTCAAATTGTAACTCACAAGCTTAACATCTTGCCGAATGTCAAATCGGTCAAACAACAACAACGGCAATTCAAGCCTAAAATGATGGATGCAATTGATGATGAATTCAAAAAAGCTTATAGCTTATGGCTTTATCAGAGAAGAACAACATCCTGACTGGGTGGCCAATGTCGTCCCTGTCCTGAAAAAGACCAAAAAAGTTCGAGTTTGTATAGACTTTCGAGATCTCAATGATGCTTGCCCCAAAGACGAATTGCCTCTCCCAATTACTGATGTTATGATCGATAATACATGTGAATTCGAATGAATTTCTTTCATGGATGGGTTTTCTAGATATAATCAAATTCGGATGGATCCTGAAGATGAAAAACATACTTCGTTTCGTACTCTTCGGGGTGTGTACTGTTATACGGTCATGTCGTTTGGTCTTAAGAACGCAGGTGCAACTTACCAGCGGTCTTTAAGTACTATCTTTTGAGATCATTTACGCAAGACCGTCGAATGCTATATTGACGATATTGCTGTCAAAAGTCGTCTCAAAGAAGATCACATTCAAGATTTAAGAACTATCTTCAATCTATTGCGCCAGCATCAACTCAAAATGAATCCCACCAAGTCTTTCTTGGGTATCTCTAGTGGTAAGTTTCTCGGCTTCGTCATTACCTCTAAGGGTATACACGTTGATCCCGAGAAGATCAAAGCCATTCAAGAGATGCGTCCTCCACGCAATCTAAAAAAGCTACAAGGATTCCAAGGTCGGCTTGCGTACATCAGGTGGTTCATTTCGAATTTATCTGGACGTTGCAGACCATTTACTCAATTAATGAAGAAAGGTGTATCTTTCGTTTGGACGGAAGAATGTCAACGAACATTTAATGACATAAAGCGGTATTTAATGAGTCCACCGGTTCTTGTACCACCGATCTCAGGAATACCCTTTTTAATGTATGTTCGAGCAATGGATAATTCATTGGGAGCTTTGCTGGCTCAGAAGAACAAGAAAGGTCATGAACAAGCCATCTACTATCTCAACCGAACGATGATTGGAGCTGAACATCGTTGTAGTCCAGTGGAGAAGGAATGTTTAGCCTTAATGGTTGTTGTTCAGAAGACAAGACATTACATCATAGGCCAAACTATTCATATTATATCCCGTGTCAATCCTCTTCGAGTCTTAATGAAGAAGCCAAGCACACTCAATTCTAGACTTGCCACATGGGCCATATTGCTAGCACAATATGATATAGTTTATGTTCCTCAAAAGTCTGTGAAAGGCCAAGCACTTGCTGACTTTTTAGCAGCTCATCCTGTCCCTGAGACATCTAAACTCTATGATGAAATTCCAGACAAAATATTGGAATCAAATATGATCTCAGAAGAATTTCCTACTTGGAGGTTATTCTTTGATGGAGCCTCTAAAATTGGACCTGGAGGCACTCTTGTTGCTGGAGTAGGAATTGTTCTTGTTTCACCTGATGGGTTAACTATTCAAAGGACCTATTCTTTAGACGAATCATGCTCCAACAATGTGGCAGAATACAATGCTTTGCTCATTGGACTTCAATTAGCCAAACAATTGAATATTGAATATCTCGAAGTATATGGTGACTCTAAGCTGATTGTTAATCAGGTTAGAGGCATATATGAAGTCCGACATCAAGATTTGGTACCACACCATGGAGCAACAACCAGAATAGCTTCTTCATTCAAAGAATTCTTCATCGAACATGTACGTCGCACATGTAATACAGAAGCTGATGTTTTAGATAACCTAGCTACAGTATTGGCAGTTCCAGTCAAAATACAACAAATGGTGGTTATCTCTAATAGAGAATTATTTTGTGTTGAAAACAACTATAACATTGAATTCAACAACCTAACTGAAGTCAATGTCCTTAACGAGGATTGGAGAGTACCTTTCATTGATTTTGCAATACATGACATATTGCCAGAAGATCCTAAGGAAGCTACAAGTATCCGTCGTCGATCACTTCAATTCTATTATAATCATACTACTAAAACTCTCTATCGAAGAACTTTTGATGGATTACTCTTGAGGTGTCTTGCTGGTGATGAAAAAAGCAGATATTACGTGAAGCTTATGATGTTGTTTGTGGAGCACATCAACCTGGTCCTAAACTACAGGATCGTATCCGACGTATGGGCTACTACTGGCCCTCTATAGTATCAGATACTATTGATTATGCAAGAAAATGTCGTGCATGTCAAATTTATGCAGATTTTATTCATCAACCGTCAGAATTTCTTCATCCAACTACAGCCTCATGACCTTTTGAAGCTTGGGGCATGGATATAATTGGCCCTATCAATCCTACTTCATCTAAAGGGCATCGGTTTATCTTAGCTATAACCGATTATTTTTCCAAGTGGGCAGAAGCTATACCTTTGGCTGAAGTAAAAACTAGTAGTGTCATCAACTTCATCAACATCATGTGATATATAGATTTGGTGTCCCTCGCTGAATCATTCATGATAATGGGCCATAATTTATCAGCCAGAAGTTTTATAAGTTCTGTGATGACAATAGAATCAATAATTTTATCTCAACAGCCTATAATCCTGCGTCTAACGGGTTGGCTGAAGCATTCAACAAGACTATTATCAAACTGCTCAAAAAGTTTGTCTCTATCAACAAACGTAATTGGAGTGATAAACTTAGAGAATGTCTATGGGCATATCGCACTACTGTCCGTAACCCTACAGGTTGCACACCTTTTTCTCTGGTATATGGATGTGAAGCTGTGCTACCTTTGGAGATTCAAATTCTATCATTGAGAATCGCCATTGCTAATGAGCTTACTACAGACAATAATGATCATCTTCGACTTCAGGAATTGGAGGCGCTTGACGAAAAAAGGTTATTAGCTCAACAACATATCGAACTTTATCAGGCGCAGATTTCAAAAGCTTTCAATCGCAAAGTCAGAGTGCGAACATTTCAAGAAGGCGAGTTGGTTCTTACAGTCAGACGTCCTATGACTATGACACATATAAGCAAAGGAAAGTTCGAGGCAAAATGGGAAGGACTGTATGTGATAAATAAAGTCTTCTCTAATGGAGCCTATCAATTAACAGACATGGACGACAGAGTTGCTATGATGCCCATCAATGGCAAATTTTTCAAGAAGTATTATGTATAAAGACAAAATGTACTTTATTTTCAGAGACATGATGTAAATAAAAGTTTATTTTTTTATTCAAAAGCAGAATTGGATTACATAATATTAAGGACGAGGAGGAGGCCCTTACCCTTCCTAGTTAAATACAAAGTTTGCCAACCATTCAAACATCTCATTATCTGAATGCACCAATAATTCACAAACAGCCGTCCTCAATGCCTCTTCTTCGACAGTTTTTCCAGGCTCTACTAACTTGAAGATCAAATCCTGTCCTGGCGCAGGAGGAACAGTTGAACCTTCGCCCCTTTCTTTTCGTGACGACACAGGAAGCTCAGTAGGGAGTATCTCGGTTTCTTCTTTGATCTTCGAAGCATATAAATCTTTAGAAGATATTTTCATACAGAAGGGAAAGAGATTAGCAATATCTACAAAAGTGTTGTTCAATTTATAGACAAAACAATTAAGTAATCGGCCTTGAGAATTGATGTGACTTTTAGAAAGAGACACAACTGTTTGTTCATTTCTAACGGTTCATTTATAACCGACTCTTCATCTTCCCTTCTTCGAAACCGATGTGCTTGATTTATTCGCTTTCTTCTTCAGAAATTGAAATGAATGATCATCCATTCATTCATCATAATGAGAGGTCATGTCTTTTATGAATTCGAATTCCAAATATTCACATCAAAACAACTTGTCATATTCGTAATCCTCTCTGGATTCTGTTATCTATGTCAGCATATCAAAAAAATCTTTAAATTATAAAAAGGAGAATAATGAGACAATTATTTCTTTATTTCTTCTTTAAAAACATAGATACACCTTGATGAAAATCTATTATATCTTCGATTTTCATTCTAATGAAGGTCTATTACATCTTTGGATCTTTCCATCGATAATGAAGGTCTATTATATCTTTGGATCTTCTTATTTGTTGGTGGCAATTCCTTGTCGTCTCGGCCTGAAGCAAAGAGCCAGACAATGGAATTAACTCTGGTCTTCTCTCTGAGAAAGGTGAGAGGAGAACCCCAGAGTGCAGCAGCCCAAAGATGAGGTGCTGTCAATACAACTGGTGGAAGGAGACGACCCGCCAGGGTAACTTGGAACGAGATCACCCTTGTGATACGATTCCTAATTCTATCTCTTCACCATCCAACTCTCATGTATACAGGTTCTTCCTACCATCTGAGGAAGACCCTTCTTAACATGAAGAGTCCTGAGCTGTCTGATTTGAGTGTCAGAACCATATGAGCTACCTGATGTGGGTGTCAAAAGAATGTTCCCTGCAACATCCAAATCACCAATACCAGTTCTGAAAAAGCTTGCTAACCAAGTCCCTGCAAATATCGATGAAACGGAAGAAGTTAACAGAATCCATCAACAGTATTATGACTACAAACTGGCGCACATCAGTATACACCTACAAACAGGCGTACATCAGCAATGCGCCTACATACAGGCGCACATCAATAATGCACCTATAAACAGGCGCACATTAGCAATGCACCTATGAATAAGCGCACATCAGCACTGAACACTGAACGAACAGGCATATGACAGCAATATGCGCATCTAATCAAAGCTAAAACATTGGACCATAGTGTGCGCCTATTTTCAGAAATAGTTAGCGCAGACTTACTAGTTTTTGAAGACATAGCATGCAAGCAAATAGTGTCAGAATGAAGTAGCACAAGTGAAGCCTTATGGGAAGATATTTGTTTGAGAGAGTAAGATTCTTTCATTTCTGGATCTCTTTTTTTAAAGAGGTTAAAGAGGAGGTCGGTGCATTGTTCTAGGATTCTATTCTGGAAAAGAACTGAAAATAGGCATCTAAAAGCATGTAACGGCTGCCATGTGTTCTTCAGAAGAAACAGTAAAATGAAGAATCAGCTAAAAGAATATGTCCATGAGCACCATTCGAAGTCACAACCATACAATATCAGAAATTTTAAAAATTTATTTGCATAAAGATGGATGGACCCCTACAATTAAGGACATGAGAGTAAAATAACAAAAGTTGTTCTCATTAAGAAAAGAACATTATTTTTTGTCCTTGCCTTCATCAGTCTGACGAAGGGCGGCATCCAACTCTTGTATGGTACAGATCCTCGAGCGACGTATCAGGTTGAGAAATCCCTATGAATTGGCGTGCTCCTCAGAGGATGATCCGCCACTCAAGCGATTGAAGACTGACGGAGTTAAACCGAAATAGTTCAGAAAGTTTACTGCCCTCAAAGCTGGGTCAGCCTCCAACAAAAAGGTTGTAGGCGCAATATCTTGTCTCGCTTCAGGAGACTTGATTATGGTGTCAGCATTAGTCTCCATGTTTTTCTTCTTGGGGGCCATTGAAGAACAAAAGTGAAGACCAAAGTACGGAGATCAACTACATATATATCAACAAATTGACTCTTCGTATTCCTCATGGGAAACTGAAAGAAATCAATAAAACTCCGGAAGACAAAGAGAAGACTGAATATTTTCGAGAAAGGTATTTAATCATGATGACCGAGCATGAGATCGGCGCAGCCTGACTTAGTCAAACTTTTATAAATTCAACGTATTCCAAAACTTTGCAATATCTTTAAGTTTTCAAAACTTTGAAGGGGGTCTTGTAGAGCCTAAAAATCAAGTTGCGCCTTCAATATACTGATCAGTGATCAAGTTGCACCCTAAAAATTAAGTTGTGCCACTGATATGAAGCAGACTACGCCGCCGATCAGATTGTGCCTGATATCAGACTGCGTCCAATCTTTTTATGCCAAAGCCTACATGGCATCTGACACTTAATAGTCATCATTACCTGACCATACTGACGAATGATACAACAGAGAACGATAAAAATCTCTTCGAATACTGTGAATTATGCCGCTCAAGGAAAAGTTGGTGGACAGCTGTCTTGTACACTTCGTGAGTTGCGTCCAGACGCAATCTAAACAAAATCTTTAGTTGCGCCTGGGCGCAACCTGAACGACTTTTGATCAGAAGCTGCCACGTATGTAGGCGCCACTCAGATCAAGCGCAGTTTGACTTGTTGACTGAAGCTCGTACAATCTGATAAAGTTAAGACAACTTACATTCTAAAGCAGGATGACATGGCGCACATGCCACTAATCTCTCAAGACGTGTCTACTATCCTGTACACGGCCACGCGCATCTCAATCATACGATGCCACGCGTCTAAATACAGTTAGTACACGATTGACAACTGAATGAAAGTTGGCACAATAGGAGGTTGGCGCAATCTAGTATGGCACAATCTAGCCTCGTGCATATCAGAATAACTGCTAAAACAGTTATTTCCTGAAATCTATAAATAGAGTTTCGAATCATCATCAGAGGGGATCAAGAACTCTTGCAAAATTGCTGCTGCGTTCTCTAGAGGCTACAGTCTTCAAGTTCACATAGTCCAAGGGATAAAGTGATCGTCTCCTGATCAGATTCCTAAAGTTATACTTCCCCAGAATTCATTGTACTTTGTACTCTTTTACAAGTTTGGAATAAAAACAAATTTTTATTTTATTTTTTGCAAACAAACCATTTTATTTTAAGTATTCATTTGGTTCTCTATTTCGATTCAGTTATAAGTAGTTTAAATTGTGTTTTTAATTGATCATTAGATCCTAATTATGATGTATAATCTCTGTTAGAATTAATTTACATGTTAATTTAGGTTTTAATATGGAAAATTGGATTCGAATTGGGATTTACTGTATGTTTTCTGATACTGTCCTGATGCTTGGTTTTTTTCCATTTCCTAAATATTAAATCCCCGTTTAGTAATGGTTTTCATCGATTGTTTGTCCCCACATAATTGGTTGCTTATGTTTAGCTTAACATTTCGATTCAATAGACTTTTGGATTTGTGAATGGGATATTTGATATTTTGATTGGGTTTCAAATGAAATAGCTGATACATGGGTTTTCTAATTCCCTGAACTTTTAATTTCTAGTTTATTGAAGTTCTTCACTGTTAAATGGTTTCCCACATTTTGCTAGCTCATGTTTAGCTTAAATGTTTCAATTCAAATAGACTTTTGATTTTGAATGGGATTTGGAAATATGTTGGGTTCGAAGGGAATTCGAAATCTTCTGTAAACTGAGTTCTTGTTCTTCTTAACTGAACTGTACTGAAATGATTCCTAAACCTGAGTAGCTCTTCCTTTCTATAACTGAACTGAGAGTTGATGAATGTTTATTCATGTTCAACTGTCACAAGGTTTGGGTGTTGGTTAACTGTAGACTGAATGGTTCCTAACCCGAGATTTGAATGAATGATTTTATCATCTCACTGATTCCCTTGAATAACTGAAATTGAATTGACTGTTAACCGAGTGAATGGTTTAATTCCTATACCTGAGTTTTGTTCTTCCTAATGAGTTGAATGAATGTTTTAACATCGGTTTCCTGTAAACTATAATTTAGTAATGTACTTGTCTTGTTTTCTTTCCATTCAATGTGATAACCCACTGTTCTGGTTAACCTGAACTGAATTCCTATTTTCCAGGATTTCCTTCACTGTCATGTGTTTCCAAGATTTACCTAACAACTAACTTAGGATTATGCACTGCCACGTTAATCACTGTTGATCATTCCTATTCCTTGTTAATATAATTCCAGTTATCACATGTATACTAACTGTTTTTCCTGTTTTCCCATTTTCTATTTTTTCCATGAACACAATGTCACTGTCTCTTTTTCCTGTTTCCTATTGATATTTGTATGCAAACTTCACTGATTTTATATTTCCTATTTTTTTCCTGAGATGCATTCACTGATATCCCTTAACACATAAACACTACACTGGTACTCCAATTAAGACACATACCATATCACAACCCTATCATGTATCTCACACACACACCCCACCACATTGCACTTTCCTGTATACACACAGTTCCTATTTTCCCACACACTCTTGCACATGTCAAACACACACTCTACGTTCTCTCAAGCCTAACACACACACACACACCTGACACATGAGCACAAGTGTCCCCCTTTTCTCTCTCTCTCTCTCTCTATATATATATATATATATATATATATATATGTATTGATATATATATATATAGGTATCATATATAATATGTCAATGTGTGTGCCTACTATTATATATATTAGATATAAATGTATGTGTAGTATGCATATAGTAACCAATAGGCTAATGTGTATTCTATATTATATTATATAGCTATATCATATGTGTGCTATATATTAGATATATATTGACATGTGTTATGTGATATGGTTGGTTCATAGGCATGGTATAGCCTATAGCCTAGGCTCTTAGCCTATGTGTGGCCTGAATGCCAGTATAGAGTCTAGATTGGTCTTGTTTAGTCTTGTTAGACCTAGAATAGACTAGTTAGACTAGTATAGACTTGTTTGACTTAGGTTTGACTTAGTTGACCTAGTTTGACTTATAGGGTTGACCAGAGTTGACCAAGCGTTGACCTTGGTCTAGATTGACCTAGATTCATGTAGAATGTATTGTAGTGCATCTTATTACCATTATGGACTTATTGTGACTTGTGCTGTTCTAATAGGAGCCAGACACCACTCCTCGGACAGTATATATTCTTCAGATTCTCAGGTTACAGGCGAGTACATTCTCTGATCATTTTATATCTTGTTTAGGATTATATTCCTGCTTTAGATTACTTTACATGATACTGACACGTTGGTAACACGGATTAGGACTATATGGATCTTGTTGTGCAATGTTATCCCCTTAGCGGATACATCGGGTATTCGTGTTCGTGTACTTTATCGTGAACATTGTGTACTCCTTATATTTGTGACATTCGTGTATGAAATGTGTGAATCGTGTATAATCATGTATTCATATGACCTTCGTGTACAATAACATAACTTAGCTAGATCCTTGTGTATTGATTGGGGCGGGGAGTAGAAGTGGTTATGTATTCAGTCCAGTAGATTACTCGTGTACAAACCTCTGTAGATTACTCGTGTACAACATCGTGCCGTTTATATAACCATCTTGTGCTCTGAATCACTAGCACTGTTAGTTCTCTATATACTGTAGCTATTTACTTACAGTCTCTCTTTTTATCATATTATTTCTTCAGATCCTGTATCTTACTCTCTAGCATGCTTATATTTCCTAACCTGTTATGATTTTGTTGAGATGTACTATGCTCGCTCCTGTCCTGACTGGACCTGTTGAAAATTTTACAGTGAATAATGAGGCTCTGGTGTCTACCCCTTTTGGTACAGCTTTAGACATCACTAGTGACTTGGACCTGCTAGCAGTTGATGACACTTTCCTAGATTAGGATGCCTTATCTTTTCTGGATTTCTGTATTGAGTTTCTGAGATGTTATTGGGATATGTACTTATTTAGACACTTAGAATTCTGGATTGTATCTCTGTGTTTCATTTCTGGATATTTATCTATCTATCTTATCCTGTTCTACCTTAGTTGTGATTGAGACTGTATTTGTTATGTCACCTTCATTCGGAGAGTATATACTGTACAGGTACCTTTATATTGTTAGATGTTGACCAAGGACAGTGTTCTACCGCCGACACTGTGGCGTAGGCTGGGCGTTGTTACGTCTCGTGTCCTCACAGTGGGTGCGGGTCGTGACACATTTTTAGTGGTGGCCCATGCAGGTCGAGTTTATGTAGTGGTATTCGAACTAGAGTATCACTACAGCCTGCAGTAGGATTAGGATATATTTTTGAAGGTTCTCAATCATAGTTAGGATTCCTTGAGAGATTCCTGGGACGACCTTTGAGAATCTTATTTAAACTTCAATTTAAAATCTTTTCCCTTGTTTTGTTCGCTCTCACTCCTTGTTTGTTGAATTTGATTTTGATGAATCGTTGTTGATTGATTTTTCCTATCGAGATGAATTTTATGGCCTGAGTTACGATATTTTCTGATAACATATGTTGACGGGAAAAACAGGGATGGTAAAACATCTACTTGATTATGGAACCTGTAGTTTATCGTAGCCATATTTGCTGGCGTGGCGGAAACATAGGGACCTGACTTCGGATGTACGTATCTTAGTTATGAGATTTAGAATTTTTCGCAGCTATACTAGTCGGCATAGCGAGATTTTCAGACGACATGATTGTAGAGGTGCATACCCCAGTTATGGAATCTATCTTTTATGCAGCCTTGCTTACTGGCATGGCGAGGACTCTGAGTAACATGATTTTGGACAGACGCATATGATTATCAGACTGTATCTTGAGGAGGTTCTTAAACATATCATCTCTATCGTACCCTTCTGTTATTAAAAATTGTATTCCATCATCAAATAACTTAGGAGTAGGAGTATGAGTAGGAGTAGCTTAGCTGTTATTATAAATCTAGTGTAACTTCTTGCTATAATTTTTTTCCTAATACAATGAATCGATGATTTTGCTAGACCTTAACTTGGATTTGATATTATAGCTCTGGTTTCAAAATGGTTCCTTCTTTTAAACAGATAAGCAGAACAGATTTTATCATTATTTCCTTCTTGCCATTATTTCTTGTATTATCTTAAAATATATATATAGTGGACACAGATACTTGCCTGACACGTATGCATGCTACACTTGATTACCAACCTATCTAAATGCATATTAATATGTTTGATGTTAATTTCTCAAAATCCTAATATTTCTAATATAGTACAATACCAATGACTAGTTCTCTGTTTTCCAGATTAAAATCATAAATTAAATATAAATTTTATGCTATTAGTTTTGTTCACATCACTGCACATGTATGTTATATACAGGGTTTCAATTCTGAAAGAAATCGGTTGAGTTGGTTGAGTTTTGTGTTGAAATTGTCAAATCTGAGACTGTGTACATATTAAACCTTAAACCCTGGATTCTAAGTGTTTAGTTCAATTTTGCAGTTTTAAATTGTAATGTTTTGGGCCGTATACATTGATGTGTGTAGGTATATAATGTTAGGTTTCATACTCTTACATGTTAGGTTGTGGTTGTGGTAAACATTGAGTTGGTTTTGATGTTCGAATTTCTCCAAAATCTTGAAAACTGAATACACGTTAACATTTTTACATTGCTTTCAAATGTGTAGTTCAATTTCAGATCTAATATGTAATGTTGAACTAAACTGAAAGATCGAACCCTTTATTTCAAGTTTTAACCCATGTACCCTTGACACTCTACACTAATGTTCACAACTGCCATGAAAACCTAACCCTTCATCTCTATATTATGTTCATATAGCTATATAGATACACATATATATATGGTTAGCCATGTATGTTATGAGTAAATAGCTTGTGCCTTGTAGACTGTTTAACCAATATGCCATGAATAGTATAACTTGATAGCTATAGTTGAGACCCAAATCCTCCTATACACTTTCATGTATATTTCACACAAACCACATAATATTTACATAATGTTAGATTTTCCTTCTCTAACACTCTCTCCTTCTATATATATTATATTGTGATTGGATTCAATGCTATTGACTTTCGTTCCTCAAACTTTTGGTTTTGATTTTTCTTAAATAGTACCCCTTTTATAGATGATTAGTAGTTATCTTATTTTATTTTTGATAATTACCAGTTTTCATATAGGATGGCAGACCGCCTTACAGCCTTGATGATTGATTTATTTTTTCAGTATGGCACCCATGACCCGAGCCCGTCGTCTGAGAGCCCCTGCAGCTTCGGATATGACTAGGAGCGTGCTCCCACCTCCTATTGCTCAGGAGGTAGTGATCCCTCAGGCTGACCTAAGGGTAGTGGCACCTCCCGCCATCGAGGAGGTGTTAGCATCCTTACCAGAGAGTTTCCCTCTACCACATGTTACTCAGGAGAGATTTGTAGTCTCATCTGAGACCAAGAGTCCTTCCGTCTCCTCCTCTGCCTCCAGGAGCGGTACCCCATACCATACCCTCGGCATGTATGTTTTCTGACGGAGCTCAGATATCCAGACTTCTCCGGGATGTGTTGGAGGCACAGAGAGTTCAGGCTGAGATCCTGAAGGAGCAGGGCCGTGGGATCCAACTGCTGTGGGATTTGGTACATTCAGGAGGAGAGCCTAGTTCTAAGAGGCCGAGGAGCAGTGTATACCCAGAGCCCCGTGAGCACCCATACTATCAGCCTAGACCAGCCTACCCAGTCCAGACTCCTGTTCAGCAGAGGCCAGCTGAGAGAGTGCCTACCTGCACCTTCTGTAAGAAGCCTGGACATGTTTGGGGCTACTGTAGGAAAAGAAGATGGGTGTGCCTGTTATGTGGGTCAGCTGCACACATACTGCGAGACTGTCCTGCTGCACTTATCCCAGCCAAGACTCTGCCTTCGGGAGGGAGTTCCAGCCACCAGACCTAGTTGGAGGTAAGTCCTTGACCTATATCTTAGCCAGTCTTTGATAATTGCTGCACCCTACCATATTACTGTATGTTTTGATACCTTATGATTGCTTTTGATCTAATATGACTAGAATGGCTAGATGAGACTCAGACTGATACCACTTACCAAGATCCTATATGTTATCCTTCCAATTGCATGATTTAGATAAGTTCTCTTTTGACCTTGATTGTTTGGGTTTGACCTAGAAGGGGTACGATCATCTTAATTTCGAGGACAAAATTTTTCAAAGGTGGGTAGGATTGTAACACACAGTTTTTCAAATGAGGGTAATTTTGAAATTTTGTTATTTTAATCTTTTAATAATGATATTTAAATCATGATATAATTTTTGGTAATTTTTAAATCATTTTAAACTATTTTAAATCATGACTTATGATTTTGGTGTTTTGATTGTGTAACACTAGAGACAGCTTGACCTAGAGCCTAGCCATGTGATTAGGGTGTTTCATTTATCATTTCCAGTTCGAGGGTATTTTTGTCATTTTGAATTTAATTGAATTTAATATATATTATTTGGAATTTAATATATTATTAAGAATGGTGTGATTTTAATATTATTTAATTGATTGTCATGTATTGTGATTAGCCTAAGTTGGTTTGGACCTAACCTAGATTAGTCATAGCTAGTCTTAACTAACCATGGTTAGAGATAGTTAGTATTAATTATATTTATTAGAATTTTCAGTGATTTTTAGTATATTTGATTTGGTGCTATTTTAGACTTGGACTAGTGTTGACTTAGGAGACTGTCCTAGAGGCTAACCTAGGTCATGACTATTTGGTTAGGTTATGGAACCCTAGCTTGACCTAAGTTAGTGACTTTTAACTCATTAGAACTTATTTGGAGAGATTAGGATTTTATTTGATTAGGGAATGGCTTGTGATTTCACAAGTCATGGCTTATGACTTAAAGCCTTAGAGGCCTAACCCAACACTTGTAGAGCCCTAACCCTAGCTCAATCCAGCCATGACCAGCCACCATGGTATTCTCCCTCTATTTAATGCCTCCTAGAAATTAGGGCTAGCCTCCATTAGGAATATTACAAGCTTAGAAGGAGGTGAGTCTCCATCTTCTTTAATTCATAGAAATTCTATTTCAATTCATTTTTCCCCCCAAACCAATTGCAATAGGACCTAAAATTATTGTACTTGCTGTTGGTATTGAGAAATTTTAGGGAAGAAACAAATTGGGAGAGTTTTAGTATTTTGAGGATCCTCTCATTTGGGGCTTTTTGTTACATTGCAAATCCCTAGGTAATATTCTAATCCCTTCCATCAAATATTGATTTTATTGTATATCTAGGAAGCCCTAGGCCTAACCTAACTGTAGGACTAGCTAACCCTAGGTTTTGAGTCATGTACGTGTCCGTATCGGACACGTATCAGTTCGTGTATGCATGTGTTTGACGAAATGCCCCAAAGGGCATTTCGATTTATTTTTAGGAATCTTTCTGAAAAGGAAATTAGGTTTTGACCTCGCTTATGGTTTCTACTGCACTGAGCACGTATTGGTGTCGTGTCGAGTCGCCACGGACACACGTACACGCGGGTGCACACGCGCGTGCGCGGGCACTGTAGCTCCCCTGCTACTCGGGTGCATTTGCGCAGCGGACACGCCACCTCGACACGAAATATTTGACACACACTAAGGGGCGACCACTGACATCACGTGTGTCAAGTGACACGACCCCTCGTGTTGTGTCGGACACGGATTCGTACGTGCACTATGCGTGTATCAGTGTTCATTTGGTTCTTTGTTTCGATTCAGTTTTAAATAGCTTAAATTATGTTTTTAATTGATCATTAGATCCTAATTATGACGTATAATCTCTGTTAGAATTAATTTACATGTTAATTTAGGTTTTAATGTAGAAAATTGGATTCGAATTGGGATTTACTGTATGTTTTCTGATACTGTCCTGATGCTTGGTTTTTTTTTCCATTTCCTAAATATTAAATCCCCGTTTAGTAATGGTTTTCACTGATTGTATGTCCCCACATAATTGGTTGTTTATGTTTAGCTTAACATTTCGATTCAATAGACTTTTGGATTTGTGAATGGGATATTTGACATTTTGATTGGGTTTCAAATGAAATAGCTGATACATGGGTTTTCTAATTCCCTGAACTTTTAATTTCCAGTTTATTGAAGTTCTTCACTGTTAAATGGTTTTCCATATATTGCTAGCTCATGTTTAGCTTAAAATTTTCAATTCAAATAGACTTTTGATTTTGAATGGGATTTGGAAATGTATTGGGTTCGAAGGGAATTCGAAATCTTCTGTAAACTGAGTTCTTGTTCTTCTTAACTGAACTGTACTAAATGATTCCTAAACCTGAGTAGCTCTTCCTTTCTGTAACTGAACTGAGAGTTGATGAATGTTTATTCATGTTAAATTGTCACAAGGTTTGGGTGTTGGTTAATTGTATACAGAATGGTTCCTAACCCGAGATTTGAATGAATGATTTATCATCTCACTGATTCCCTTGAATAACTTAAATTGAATTGACTGTTAACCGAGTGAATGGTTTAATTCCTATACCTGAGTTTTGTTCTTCCTAATGAGTTGAATGAATGTTTTAACATTGGTTTCCTGTAAACTGTAATTTAGTAATGTACTTGTCTTGTTTTCTTCCCATTCAATGTGATAACCCACTGTTCTGGTTAACCTGAACTGAATTCCTGTTTTCCAGGATTTCCTTCACTATCATGTGTTTCCAGGATTTACCTAACAACTAATTTAGGATTATGCACTGCCATGTTAATCACTGTTGATCATTCCTATTCCTTGTTAATATGATTCCAGTTATCACATGTACACTAACTGTTTTTCCTGTTTTCCAATTTCCCGTTTTTCCTATGAACACAATGTCACTGTCTCTTTTCCCTGTTTTCTATTGATATTTTTATGTATACTTCACTGATTTTACATTTTCCATTTTTTTCCTGAGATGCATTCACTGATATCCCTTAATACATGAACACTACACTGGTACTCCTATTAAGACACATACCATATCACAACCCTATCATGTATCTCACACACACCCCCCACCACATTGCACTTTCCTGTATACACACAGTTCATGTTTTCCTACACACTCTTGCACATGTCAAACACACACTCTACGTTCTCTCAAGCCTAACACACACATACACCTGACACATGAGCACATGTGTCCCCATTTTCTCTATACATATGTATATATATATATATGTATTGATATATATATATATATATGGGTATCATATATAAAATGTCAATGTGTGTGCCTACTATTATATATATTAGATATAAATGTATGTGTAGTATGCATATAGTAACCTATAGGCTAATGTGTATTCTATATTATATTATATAGCTATATCATATGTGTGCTATATATTAGATATATATTGACATGTGTTATGTGATATGGTTGGTTCATATGCATGGTATAGCCTATAGCCTAGGCTCTTAGCCTATGTGTGGCCTGAATGCCGGTATAGAGTCTAGATTGGTCTTGTTTAGTCTTGTTTGACCTAGAATAGACTAGTTAGGCTAGTATAGACTTGTTTGACTTAGGTTTGACTTGGTTGACCTACTTTGACTTCTAGGGTTGACCAGAGTTGACCAAGAGTTGACCTTGGTCTAGATTGACCTAGATTCATGTAGAATGCATTGTAGTGCATCTTATTACCATTCTGGACTTGTTGTGACTTGTGTTGTTCTAATAGGAGCCAGACACCACTCCTCGGACAGTATATATTCTCCAGATTCTCAGGTTACATGCGAGTACATTCTTTGATCATTTCATATCTTGTTTAGGATTATATTCCTGCTTTAGATTACTTTACATGATGCTGACACATTGGTAACACGGATTAGTACTATATGGATCTTGTTGTGCGATGTTATCCCCTTAGCGGATACATCGGGTATTCGTGTTCGTGTACTTTATCGTGAACATCGTGTACTCCTTGTATTTGTGACATTCGTGTATGAAACGTGTGAATCATGTATAATCATGTATTCACATGACCTTCGTGTACAATAACATAACTTAGATAGATCCTTGTGTATTGATTGGGCGGGGGAGTAGAAGTGGTTATGTATTCAATCCAGTAGATTACTCGTGTACAAACCTCTGTAGATTACTCGTGTACAACATCGTGCCGTTTACATAACCATCTTGTACTCTGAATCACTAGCACTGTTAGTTCTCTATATACTATAGCTATTTACTTACAGTCTCTCTTTTTATCATGTTATTTCTTCAGATCCTGTATCTTACTCTCTAGCATGCTTATATTTCCTAACCTGTTATGATTTTGTTGAGATGTACTGTGCTCGCTCCTGTCCTGACTGGACCTGTTGAAAATTTTACAGTGAATGATGAGGCTCTGGTGTCTACCCCTCTTGGTGCAGCTTTAGACATCACTATTGACTTGGACCTGCTACCAGTTGATGACACTTTCCTAGATTAGGATGCCTTATCTTTTCTGGATTTTTGTATTGAGTTTCTGATATGTTATTAGGATATGTACTTATTTAGACACTTAGAATTCTGGATTGTATCTCTGTGTTTCATTTCTGGATATTTATCTATCTATCTTATCCTGTTCTACCTTAGTTGTGATTGAGATTGTATTTGTTATGTCACCTCCATTCGGAGAGTATATACTGTACATGTACCTTTATATTGTTAGATGTTGACCTACGACAGCGTTCTACCTCCGACACTACGGCGTAGGCTGGGCGTTGTTACGTCTCGTGCCCTCACAGCGGCCCCAAAAGACAAACCTTTGAGATGTTTCTAGTTTTTTTTATGGAAAACTGAGTTGGTTATGAACAATTTGCCCAAAAAAATTGCATACAAATTTGAATGATTATTGGTAATGGATATGTATTAAAACTAACATTTATTTGCAACTGATGACAGGAACACTATAACCTACAAGGCAAAGAGCCTCTATTATCGGTCGTCATAATGAGGCGTCGACTGAACATACAGGTCACCCTCATCATTTTTTTTGAATGAAAGCTTGCATCCATTTTTCAAATCAAACTTCTGATGGCCATATCATTCTGGCATAATGTATATTGAACCATGTTTTTATCTTTTTCAGGGATTTGCTACACGTGATGTTTACAGTTTTGATGTGCTCAAGTTGAAGCTAATGTAATTACTTGTTTTGAGGATCCATTTAAGTAGTAGTTGTAAATATATATGTATTTGGATACCCTATTTTGAGATAATGTAATGAAGATGGTGATATAACATTTCGATATTTTCTTGTGAATATAGTTCAAAGTGGTTGTTTTAAAATTGAATTAAGAAGTTTTTAGAAAGTAATATATAATGTGCAGTATTAAGCATTATAAATGTGATGAGTTCAGTAATATTGAGTGTTATAAATGTTCTCCATTGAGCTTATACAGATTATCTATTCATAATGCTTTCAAAATGTCCTGAATTGTGCACTATATATTAACTATTCGTAACGCTTTTATAGAAACTATTCATGACGGTTTTTTTTATAACGCTTTTAAAAAACATTTATAACACCTATTTTCATAAGGTTGCTTTGAAAAAAAATGTCATGGTTCGTCATTAATGACGCTTTTTAGCCGTCATTAAAAGGATTTTTTGTTGTAGTACAGACTCAGAACTTATGGATACTTGTCGACATAACTTCCTTCCTATAGTAAAGTTTTGTCTGGGTATACATAAGTATGATATATGACCCGCTTTCATTGGGGCCGCTGATGCCGCTGAAAACGACGTTCCTAACATGGAACTACTGGGGTTGAAGACACCCAAATCTGAAGACAAGGACAAGCATCCTCAAACTATCCCTGTCCGTGGGGGTAAAGGGAAAGAAGTCCTAAAGGTCGATACTTCCAAAGGAGCTTCCAATTCTCAGGACGCCTCCAACAAGCCTAAGGAGACTTTCTCCTTCGACGAAGACGATGTCATTACCATCTTTCACACATTGACGAAGGGTAATAAGCTGATATTGCCTCCACCACGACGTCCTGCAGAGGCGAGCCAACTCAACGATCCCAAGTACTGTCTCTATCATCAGTATGTGCATCACTCCACCAAGGACTGCATCGTCCTGAATAAGAAAATACAACAGCTTATCGACAGCCAAGTGATCAACCTCAAAGCTGAAGACAAGGTCGTATCCTCTAACATGTTCTCTCTTCGGTTTGGTGACTTTTCTCCCACAGAAGTCCCAGACGGCGTGATCCCGATCCCCAAGGCAATAATAAAAGTCGTCAACCTACCTCCAGCTCGCAACTAAACCTTGGTCCCACTCACGACTGAACGTGGTGAGATCATGTGGGTCCATCTGAACCTTATGAAAGAAGAGACGCAGGGGGTGGTACACTCCAAAGCAAAAAGAGGCAAAAAATACAAGCCATGCCATATGGTAACTTCTCCCATCTATGAGGTTCTATCTGGCGAGCCGCGATCGGGGAAGACTTATCTTCGGACGTACGATCCCGCACAAGAAGAAGCAGTACCTTCTCAACCTCCTGCTGCCCCCACAAGTTCAGAAGCCGGCCCGCCTAAGCCTCTAACTTCGGACGAAGCCAAGCAAAAGGAGACGTGGTTTGACAAGTCTCTGAAGGCGCCAGCTCCCGAAGGCATGGATCAGCCCTACAACTTTGACATACTGGCACAGCTAGCCAATACACCTGCCAGGTTGTCTCTGTTCAATCTATTGCGACTCTCCAAAGAAACGGGGAAGGCCTTAAGTGAGGAATTACTACATGCCGACTCTTATCTCGCTGAAGTCAAAGCCCCCGTTGAAGGTCCTGTCTTATGTCCCCACTGTCATAGTAATATAGAAGTGGTGCCCAACATCACCTTTTCACAGGAGGACTTGCTACTAAAAAATAATCGTTATGATAGACCCATGTACTATACAGGGTATATCGGGGCGATCAAGGTGGACCGCATGCACATCGATCCAGGATCCTCCCTCAGTATCATTCCTAGAAGTTTGTTTCAAATTCTAGGAATCCCTCTACACAAGCTATCTGCAACCAACACAACTATCATGGCTTTCATTGCTGGTCGAAGCCATCCGCTAGGCAAGATCCGTCTCAAATGCCAGATCGGTGATCTTCGAACGGAGGTTTCCTGCTATGTGATCGATGCCAACGTATCCTACAACGTCTTGTTGGAACGTCCATGGATATACGAGAACATGAATGTTCCTTCCACACTTCACCAATGCTTCAAATACGTCAATAGTGACGGTGTCGTGAAGATAGAGTTTGCCGATGTCGATCCTTTTAAGGGCATCGAAGCCTACTATGGAGATTCGGTACTTTACCAATCTCAGCCCCCAAGGATGACGGCAACGAATCTGACAATGAAGCTGAAGCAAGTCCATCCTCCAATAATGGTCCCCTGATCATCCGAGTCAAAGGACGTACCACTCCAAAAAGTACTTCGAAGCCTCTCACAATCTGGATGAAAAAAAATAACCTGACAAGGTTAAACCATTGACCATCACTCTCAGTAAGACACCTCGGGAGAAACCTACTGATGCCCGTCCTACCAATCCTGAAGAATTATCCTACGTGGTGAACTCGGCCAAGACTGTGGCTCCTCTTCCAGATGATGATCCTCTCAATAAGTATATCAATACTCATAATAATGTATTGATATTATGTCATGAATTACGGCAGACGATAAATTGGTCTAAATTGACTTGAAAGTTGCGAGAAGCAAATGGAGCACAAGGGAACAAGTTCGAGTGGGACATGAAATATCAACATGAAGATAATCTCGTCTACTACAAACTTCAAGAAAGAAGTTTCCAGAGACTGGCATCCCTGATGCTCTAGAATTCCAAGTCACGGTAAAGAACATTTAAAGATCAAAATTAATTAAATAAAATAAATTATCGAGAATAAATTATTTAGAAAATTTAAAAATAAATCCCAAAAATTTAGGGGGCTTACAGGTCAGCTTTAGCAAGAGCACCTTCTACCGGTCCTGACCCAGGGGCCAATGGAGAGCCAAGTGTGCCCCTCCAACGGGCATCCTTGAATACCGATTGCCGCAAAGTACCGCGTGTGTCGGAACCTTCGAATGTACAGCTCCAAACTGTACCATCTTCTCCAACTCCCAGCTCTACAGAAGACGTGGTGGAGATGATCAGGGACTTACGTGAGCGCTTCGAGTCGAAGAACAGACAGGAGGAGCGCCAGAAGATGGGGATCCTGTAACAATACCCGCTCGAATGGAACAAAGTGGTTTATCCTCCCAAGTATAAACCACAAACATTAACGCCATACGATGGGAAGGACTCTCCATGCCGTTACCTGACATACTTCCAGTCTCAAACGGGACATCTCCCGAAGGAAGACGCGCTACTCACCAGTCTGTTTGTTGGGCACTGAAAAGAGTGGCTTACGACTGGTACTACAGTCTCCCTAACAACTTCATATCTTCCTTCGACGACTTGACACGTCTCTTCCTCGAACGTTTCTACGACGGAGGGAAAGACATGACAATGGCATCCTTGATAGAGGTGCGTCAGAAGGAGAAGGAGAAGGTTCAAGCGTTCATCGAACGTTTCCGACAAGCCTGCTTCAGACTGCCCCCGAACATGCCAGAACATGCGCTCCTCTCCTCCTGCAGCATGAACATGCTTCCTGCGATCAAGCTTTGGCTCAACTCCACTCCTCCTTCTGATTGGATCTCGTTGATTATCGAGGCTGAAGCAGCTGAAAAGAAGGCATCCAATGCTCGCCTTCTTGGAGTCAGTTTCCCTGCTTTCGAAGACAAGGGAAAACGGCCTGCTGCCAACAACCCTAGACGTGAGATGAAGGAAAAATAGGCGCTGACTGTCAATGCCTCCAAAGGTGCACAAGCATCTACTCAGAAGCCTCCACTTGTGCCGAGGCCAAAGGAGATCTATTCTTTCAACGATGAAGACACCTTGCAACTCTTCGAGATGCTGAAGCAGGGTGATAAGATCAAATTGCCCGGCCCAAAGTGTCCCGACGAGGTTGGAAGAGTAGATAATCCGAGGTACTGTTACTACCATCTGTTTGTCGGACATTCAACTCAGGACTACTACGTCCTCAAGAACTACATCCAGCGCATGATCAATGCGAATGTTATCTCCATTGACTATGAGGAGAAGACAGTCTCGGCCAACCTGGTGTCGCTCCAATTCGGTACCTTGTCGCCAACCACAACACAAGATGGCGTCGTCCCCATCCCAAAGGCGACAATGGAGGTGGTCAACCTACCACCTGCTCGTGACAACGTGAGTGGACTCATCCCACTCACCACATCTCAGGGAGAGATCTTATGGGTTCACCCCGATCTCGTCTCTGAAGTTACTCAACCGAGGGTACGCTCTACCTCCAAAGCTAAGGGCAAGAAGATCAAGTCTTGCCGCATGGTCTCTTCCTCCGCGGAAGAGGCTCTTCCAGTACAAACCCGTTCGCAGCTGAACGTCCAACCCAACGAAGCTGCCGTTGAGGTGGTGCCTTCCTGTACTGTCCCTGCTGTCGAATAAGGAGGTCCATCCAAACCTCTAGCAGCCAATAAATAGAAGCATGTAGAGGCCCATTTCGACAAGCCTTTACGAAGGAAGAATGCTTCAGGACTAGCCAAGCCCCACAACTTCGGCATATTGGTACAACTTGTCGGTACTCCGGCCACTTATCTCTGTACGAGTTGCTTCGCTTTTCCAAAGATACCCGCAAAGCTCTCTGTGAAGCCTTGAAGGATGCTGAGTCCTTCATCAGTCAGGTCAAGCAGCCTGAGGATCACCCGATCACATGCGCGCATTGCCATTGTACGGATGAGGTCATCCCCAACATAACCTTCACCCAACAAGACATGCTGCTCAGGCACAACCGGCACAACAGGCCACTATATTACACAGGGTATGTTGGTTCTGTCAAGGTGAAGCGAATTCAGATTGATCCAGGGTCTTCCCTCAGCATCATTCCTAGGACTCTGCTGTCAACACTGGGGATCCCGATGTACCGTCTGGCGCCCTCCAACACGACAATCAGCGGTTTCAATGCTAGTAATAGTGAACCGTTGGACAAAATACGACTGAAATATCATATCGGTAACCTCCGAACCGAGGTGACTTGCTATGTCGTGGACGCTGACGTCAACTACAACCTCCTATTGGGTCGTCTGTGGCTGCATGAGTACATGGTGGTACCATCTACACTCCACCAATGTATGAAGTACGTATCCACCAATAATATCATCCGGACAGAGTTCACGGACATTGACCCTTTCAAGGGGGTCGAAGCCTACTTCACCGATGCTATCCTGTACAAGTCGCTCGACGAAGGGGAAGCCAACAACGTTGATGATGAAACAGAAATAGCGGCAGAGCCGGACATGGAGCCGGAGATGATTTTCGGCGCTCTTTTAAAGGTTCGACTCAAAAGAAAACCGTCTCAGATGCTGCCTCCCATGACCATCAAGCTATCTGGAAAAGCACAGGCTTCTCTGGGTAGAGCACCTACTGAAGCTCCCTTGAAGATTCGGCTCAAGGAAAGACCTCCTCAGACGTCGGCTCCCCTTGTGGCAAAACTACAGGAGAAGGCACCTGTCATCGAAGGCGCAGTCGAGGCACCCCTGAAGGTGCGTCTCAAAGGCAAGCCTCCGCAATCATCTAAGCTGCAAGAGAAGGCCCACACAGCCCTCTCGGATCCCAAGGTCAAATCGACGATGGATTCTCCCGAACCGGCCTCGGTGCTCACAGATGAAGAGTTAGGAGAGTACATATCTGCTGATATAGATGCCCCTTCTCTTGACAATATAATTCCGTGGGACAAAATCTCGTATTTTATCAATAATAGAGTGTCTTTCAATTATTCTAGTCTTCCACATTGGAATGCCATGTATATACTAGATAATCCTCTACGGTCGTTACAAACACAAATAACGACCATCAATCATGTAAACCGAGTAGTCCCGTCCCAAGGAGTCTATTTTATAGTCCCACCGCGGGATCGGAATGAAGAACCCATCAACTTCGGCAAAGTCGAGCGTCATTAAGACCTCCTGCCACTCGAGCCAGAACCAGATACTGGCAGAATACAAGTCTATCAGTACACGAACAAGGCAAAGTACCTCATTCGAAAGATAGGTTACAACCTGAAAAGCAACAAAGGCCTGAACTACGGCAAGGGCCGGCATCTTCCCCTTCGGCTCCCAATACCTAAAGGCAAGCCGCAAGACTACTATCATCATACTCGACGGGGGGTGGGCTATGTCACGCCGCCGGCAACTCCAGAGAGTTTGGAGGCAGAAGAAATAGAACACTCTCATTCGTCTGAAGCTTCAACTTGGGATTCTGATACCAGTATCGGCTCAGTCCTCAGGAAGGTGCTATCAGTCAACATGGCATCTGCATAAACTCAAGAGGATGAAGACGATGACCAAACGCCAGAATTCTTTGAGGAAGAACCCTGGGCTCAACGCCCAGGAGCACAGTGGGAGTTTTGTTTTGAATTACGCGAACCCCCTACCGAAGATGAGGTCGAACAAGTTGACCTTGGGGATGGATCTTATTCCAAACCCATCTTCATCAGCAAAAGTCTGAAGGGAGAAGACCGGGAGTCTTTGGTCCAATTGGCCAAGAAATATATCGACGTCTTCGCCTTGAGCTACGAAGATATGCCGGGACTTGATCCCCAGATCGTAATGCATAGACTTAACATCTTGCCTGATGCTAAGCCTGTAAAGCAACAACAACGACGCTTTCGTCCGGACATCATGAACGCTATTGATCAGGAGGTGGACAAACTCCTGAGCAGTGGGTTCATCCATGAAGAGCAACATCCGGATTGGGTGGCCAATGTCGTCCCTGTCACTAAGAAGAATGGAAAGATACGGTTCTGCATCGACTTCAGGGATCTCAATACCGCTTGCCCGAAGGACGAATTCCCGCTTCCAATCACTGACGTGATGATCGACAATACATGTGGCTTCGAACGCATGTATTTCATGGATGGATACTCGGGCTACAACCAGATCAAGATGTTCCCCGATGACGCAAAACACACGTCATTCAGGACTCCGAAGGGGGTTTTCTGCTACACAGTTGTAGCTCCCCTTCCCGAAATTTTGAAATATTTTTTTATTTTATTTATTTGATTTAAATGGTAATTTTAAAATATTATAAATAATTATTTAGTTAATTATTACGGTAGATAATTTTAATCATGGTTGAGTTTTGAAGTACAAGACGGCTAGGAATCATGGCACGGATAGTGCAGTAGCGTGCTTTGACTAGTGTTTAGCCATGGTATGGGAATGCAAAGCAATATGAGTGTCCTTGTAACTCCACTTCCTGGTTTCGAGAAAATGAATTTGATTTCTAATAATTAAAAATTTTATTATTAAGTTTCAAATAATAAGTTTTAATTTTTAAAATAATAAATATGGTGATTTATATGTTTGGAGGGAAATTAGTTGGGAAGAAATTATTTTTTTTAATTTTAAAAGTTGTTATAACAAACCTTGGGGCGACCATGTGACTCTCTAACTGATTTTATGAAATCTGTGCAATTATGAAAAGGCAAGGGGGGTTTTTGAACTTTTCTTTTTGCAGGGGGGTCATTTTGCAATTCATCAAGGGCGGGAGGGGAAAAATATAAAATTGCATTTTATTAATTGGAGTGAATTAACAGAGTTGATCTCCATTATTTTTTTCTTCGCCGAGTTGAGAGCTCGACTCCTCTCTCTGGAAGTATCTCGGCGACGACATCTCGGTGGCGACCACCACTCCAAGGGCGGCGACCACCACTCCAAGGACGGCAACAGCACCCATCTCCGGCGCTCGATCAGCCAGATCTGACGCGGATCATCTCAACGGGCCACCAAACCCTAATCTATATCGACGACCATGGCGACAGCAACGGTGGCGGACAACTTTCTTTGGCGATCGACTCTCGACAACGAGATGGTGGGGACGACGTGTCGAGCTCCTTCTCCACGACGAGTTCAGCCCTAGCTCTTCAGCTTGGTGATGGCGACGAAGTCGGACGACTTCTCCGGCGAAGGGCATGGGCGGCGCATCTCTTCCAGGCGGCGCTCGACTGTGGGGACCTTCTCCGATGGTCACTCTTCCACGGCGAGGCAATTTCTCGTCGACGAATGAGTCATTCTCATGCGCATCTCTGTCCAATGGCGACGGCGTGGATTCCACAACGGAGATCAGCGGTGAGTTCTCTGTTCTTATCCTGTTTCTCGTGTGGATCTATTTTGTTGGGATCGATCGGATCGATCGGTAATTTGTGATAAATAGTTTTTATTGTGGGTCCTGAGTTCCATTCTTGTTTCTTGCTTGGGACATGTTCGATGTGATGCTGCAGCATGGAACTTGGATCACAGCAGGCACGTAGGATCGTATCCGACTCCGAGTCGCTCCAGAATTGATCCCGCTACTCAGGTAACGTCCTGTTCTTCCTAAATGCTGTGTAACGCTTTGTCTTAAATCTCGTATTTATATGTGTGTGTGTGTATATATATATATATATATATATATATATATATATATATATATATATGTGTGTGTGTGTGTGTGTGTCTGTGTGTGTGTGTGTGTATATATATATTTTATATATATATATATATATATATATATATATATATATATATATATATGTGTGTGTGTGTGTATATATATATATATATATATATATATATGTGTGTGTGTGTGTGTGTGTGTGTGTGTGTGTGTGTGTGTGTGTGTGTGTGTGTGTGTGTGTGTGTGCATGTATAAATAAATATACGTGTATATGGATGTGTAGATATATAAATATATATGTGTATGGATATATATAAATGTAAAAATATTATACATGAGAGTATGTGTATGTATATATAAAATATATATATTATATAGCTGTGTACGTGTATATATATATAAATAGATAATATTGGGATTTGTATTTTCCTACTAAATATTTATTTAGATAATTTTAGAGAATTATTATATAAGTAATTATATGAGTATAAATATATATATATATATATATATAATTGTATAACAAAAAGAAAAGAAATAGAAAAAAGAATAAAGGAATAAAAACCCATGCAACTATCTCCCCATGCTCGAACCAAAGAGGGGGGACAGCAACTGAGCCCACAGGCCCACCCCCCGAGCTGAACCCCAAAGGAAACAGCATCCCGGGCTCAGTGAGCCAACCCGAGAGCCGAACAAACCGACCCTGTTTACACAGGTATATTTATTTCGAGAGAACGGAAGGGAGAAGAATGCATTAAAACCCTAATTCTAATCCACGCCGACCACCCAGAGTCAACCCCAGCCATGGGCGAACCACCCCGTGGCAGTGCGCCGCCGTACCAGGCCGGAGGCCGGCCACACGGGGCGCGCAAACGACAAACGCGCGCACGCGCAGGGAACCCAGCAGTAGCGGTGCAGTGATCGACCATACTTTGTGCCTCGTTTTCTTCCTCTACAGTCGACCGTTTCTCGAAACGATCGCACAGGTATAAACCTAATCTATACTACTTCATTTGTCTTCAGATAGATTTAAATATAGTACGCTGGATCGATCGGAAGATCAATGCGAACATCGCGGAAATACTGTCAAAACAGGACATATATGACAGTCCCGACACCCGATTTGGAAGGTAACTTCCTGTCAAGCGATCAACAGTTTTGAGAAAGTAATTGAACAGATGTTTAGACAACCTAACCGCGAAGAAAACCTCATTATTAGTTTTATTTATCATGGATTAGAGAGTAGTATAAATTGGATTGAAAATCAAGAAAAACCTACGAAACTGTTTTTGAAAATTTACAAAAAACCTTCGATAGGACGTGCGTCCCGCCATTCCGGGCGACTTGGTCGCGAACCGAAAGCATCGAAAGGTGTGTAACGGCTTCGTGGTCGTGTGGGTTTTGACAGAATTCAAATTGGTCGCGTGTGCGCGACGAATTTGATGCATATCCGTCGAAATTTACCGTATCGTGCACTTTGCAAATTTCTCAATTACTTTGTGCAGGCTCGTCAGATCGAGACAAAACTTACGCCAGCAGGACCGTATCATTTTCCTGGTCCTGTATGCCAAGTTTGGCCCGATTCTGAGACAGTTGATAAAATTGTCGTATCGTGGGCCCCCCCGGTCCGACTCAACGGGTGATTTTGTGCACGGTCCGCCGGAATCCACAATTGGACATACCATTGGATTCGTATCAAAAAATTGGATCCGTAGACATATAGTTTGACGACTTTAGATACCATTGACTTTGGCACACTTTTCGGTGCAAAGCGGGTCCAACGGCGGACATCATTTTTGTTCAAAATTACCGTTTTGTTCCTGTGTCCAGAATTAGACTTAAGGACAGGCAATCCTAGCTAATTTGACTATTCTGAGACTGTTGGCATTGTCTATTACAGCTTTCGGAGACAGTTGTGATGATTTGGACCTTATGGCTTAGCAGTTAACTATTTTGTGGGATTCTGCGTGCAACATCCAGGCAAGATACCTTGCCTTCCTCTACAGTTTATTTACATGCATATTTATATTATTATACAGTTTTATTAGTTGATTATTTATATGTAATTTATATATCATGCCTGCTAGTTTATATATAGCCTTGTTTATAATTAGCTTTATAGTTCATATTGGATTGGTTTTCTCGTGTATCGTGTTTGGGTCGTGTCGTGTCATCTTTTGTACTTGGACCGAGTCGCATCGTGTCATAGGATGAATAAGTCATATCGGAACTGCTGTACCTTAAAATTTTTGAAGCTAACCTGCGAGTCCACATTAGGGACGAGGGTTAGTAGTTGAACTAACTTGCAAGCCCACACCAGGGGCGAGAGTAAGCTAATCTGCGAGCCCATATTAGGGGCGAGGGTTAGTAGTTAAGCTAACTTGCGAGCCCACACCAGGGGAAAGAGTTAGTAAACTAGCCTGCGAGTCCACATCAGGGACGAGGGTTAGTAGTATATGGTTCACACCTGCGAGTCCACACAAGGGACGAGGGTGATGCTAACCTGCGAGTCCACACCAGGGACGAGGGTTAGTAGTATATGGTTCACACCTACGAGTCCACACTAGGGACGAGAGTTATGCTAGCCTGCGAGTCCACACTAGGGGCGAGGGCTAGTAGTTGTTCAAACCTGCGAGTCCATACTAGGGACGAGGGTTTGAGTATTCTATTGGTTGTCTATTGACATCGTGATATCGTGTTCTCATATTTTTCTCTAGCAGTTCGCTTAGGCGTAGTGGTTCTTCCAGTCGTGTATAGTCATATTTTCGTACGGATTGGTCTTTTCGTTTATTTTCTGTATTTTTTTTTATTGCATGATAAACTGCTAGATAGACATATTTTTATGTATCTTGCTATGTCCCCTGAGGACCTGATGATCTCTTCAGGTTAGTTATTGCATGGAGTTAGTTAGCAGCTCTGGATGGCGGACGTGATGATACGCTTGCGGGATTCAGGTATCATTATTGTGTTTATTATCCGCTCATGCTTTTCTTTATTATCATGAGATATCCTGTTTATTGATTCATTTTATACTCTTGTTATTATTCTTTAGAGTCTTATCGGACATGCATGCTAGTGGGCTGCAGATCACGACCCGTACTTGTTCATTCTTGATTATTATTCTTATTGTGGATTGAGATATAGTTTTGCCTTACGTTGATTAGGCCCATTGCCATAGCCGTGACAGCGTTTACGTATTCGAGTCGGGTCGGAGTCCGTTCGATACGTAGCTGGGCTTGCTCACGGACTCGCGCCCGAAAAACGGGTGCGGGTCGTGACAAGTTTTTTTGGTGGCCCATACAGGTCAGAGCATATCGTACCGGTTACGTAACTGTACTGGTACGAGCCTGCGTCTATGACTAGACCCTAGAAATCTCAATCCACTCTACCTTGAAAATTCTCTTAGAAATTCTCTACGTCCTTGAAAACTTCATATTTGCTTTCGATTATACTTTCTTGCTTTCCCGTACCATTGATTCTCGTCCCTTTTTATTTCGAAGTGACGAACAATCGTGCTGTCTAGGATTGATTAGAAGTTCTTAAGTTATAGAATAATATCGTTTGATTATTTAAATTTTGGTTGCTTGATTGATAAGGGGGATTATAGATGCTATATGCCCTAGATATCGGTTGGTAGACCTGTAGTGTGATCAAAGGTGGGTAGAAGTCCTCGAGATTTCGAAGTTACCAAAATTTCTAGGGGAAGGTTGTAAACTATTTTAGTCACCTTGTTTGAGGAGTAGTGTGATCAAAGGTGGGTAGAAGTCCTCGAGATTTCGAAGTTACCAAAATTTCTAGGGGAAGGTTGTAAACTATTTTGAGGAGTTAAATTTAAAAAGATTTAGATAATAGTAGACTTCCTTTTGAATTTTAGGAATAATTAAAAATTTGAATTTCGAGGACGAAATTATATTTAAGGTGGGTAGATTTGTAGCTCCCCTTCCCAAATTTTGAAATATTTTTTTATTTTATTTATTTGATTTAAATAGTGATTTTAGAATATTATAAATAATTATTTAGTTAATTATTACGGTAGATGATTTTAATCATGGTTGAGTTTTGAAGCACAAGACAGCTAGGAATCATCGCACGGATAGTGCAGTAGCGTGCTTTGACTAGTGTTTAGCCATGGTAGGGGAATGCAAAGCCATATGAGTGTCCTAACTAGGAAAACCAGATTAAGTTGTGACTTAACCCCCACCGATGAACTATTTATTTATTAATTATATATATTGTTTTTAGATGACCCGATTGTAACAACTTAGCTCGAACTGGACCCAAACCGAATCCAAGCCTTTGTAGGTATGTAGTGAGACCAAGGACAACCATGTAGGCATATTTTATGTGTGTACAAAATTTTCTAAATTATTTTAGGTATTGATGTGCATTTTTAACTATTTGAATATTTATACAAAATTTGGTATTTTATTATTAATTATTGTTTTACAATATTTGTACAATTTTCTGGACCCGGATAAGGGTGAGTAGTATGGATTACCAAACCACCAGTTAAGTATTATTTTATTATTTTTATCGTGATTGAATAAATATATTTATTACCATTAGATATTATGATTACTAGTTAATTGAGTATTTATTTATAGATGAGGTGTATATATAAATGGATGTGTGTATATATATATATATATATATATATATATATATATATATATATATATATATATATATATATATATATATATATATATATATATATATATATATATATATATATATATATATATATTTTTTTTTTATATATATATATATGGCTATATATATATATAAATGGATGTGTGTATATATTTATATATATATATATATATATATATATATATATATATATATATATATATATATATATATATATATATATATATATATATATATATATATATATATATATATATATATATTAAAAAATATATATATATATATATATATAAATATATGTATATAAATATACGTGTATGTGTGCATGTATAAATATATAAATATATGTATATGCGTGCATGTATAAATAAATATACGTGTACATGGATATGTAGATATATAAATATATATGTGTATGGATATATATAAATGTATAAATATTATACATGAGAGTATGTGTATGTATATATAAAATATATATATTATATAGCTGTGTACGTGTATATATATATATATATATATATATATATATATATATATATATATATATATATATATATATATATATATATATATATATATATATAATATTGGGATTTGTATTTTCCTACTAAAAATATTTATTTAGATATTTTGGAGAATTATTATATAAGTAATTATATGAGTATATATATATATATATATATATATATATATATATATATATATATATATATATATATATATATATATATATATATATATATATACTTGTATATATATATAATTGTATAACAAAAAGAAAAGAAATAGAAAAAAGAATAAAGGAATAAAAACCCATGCAACTATCTCCCCATGCTCGAACCAAAGGGGGGGCAGCAACTGAGCCCACAGGCCCACCCCCCGAGCTGAACCCTAAAGGAACCCCAAAGGAAACAGCATCCCGGGCTTAGTGAGCCAACCCGAGAGCCGAACAAACTGACCCTGTTTACACATGTGTATTTATTTCGAGAGAACGGAAGGGAGAAGAATGCATTAAAACCCTAATTCTAATCCACGCCGACCACCCAGAGTCGACCCCAGCCATGGGCGAACGACCCCGTGGCCGTGCGTCGCCGTACCAGACCGGAGGCCGGCCACGCAGGGTGCGCAAACGGCAAACGCGCGCGCGCAGGGAACCCAGCAGTAGCGGTGCAGTGATCGACCATACTTTGCGCCTTGTTTTCTTCCTCCACAGTCGACCGTTTCTCGAAACGATCGCACAGGTATAAACCTAATCTATACTACTTCATTTGTCTTCAGATAGATTTAAATATAGTATGCTGGATCGATCAGAAGATCAACGCGAACATCGCAGAAATCCTGTCAAAACAGGACATATATGACAGTCCCGACACCCGATTTGGAAGGTAACTTCCTGTCAAGCGATCAACAGTTTTGAGAAACTAATTGAACAGATGTTTAGACAACCTAACCGCGAAGAAAACTTCATTATTAGTTTTATTTATCATGGATTAGAGAGTAGTATAAATTGGATTGAAAATCAAGAAAACCTACTAAACTGTTTTCGAAAATTTACGAAAAATCTTCGATACGATGTGCGTCCCGCCATTCCGGGCGACTTTGTCGCGAACCGAAAGCATCGAAAGGTGCGTAACGGCTTCGTGGTCATGTGGGCTTTGACTGAATTCAAATTGGTCGCGTGTGCGCGACGAATTCGATGCGTATCCGTCGAAATTCACCGTATCGTGCACTTTGCAAATTTCTCAATTACTTTATGCACGCTCGTCAGATCGAGACAAAACTTATGCCAGCAGGATCGTATCATTTTTCTGGTCCTGTATGCCAAGTTTGGCCCGATTCTGAGACAGTTGATAAAATTGCCGTATCGCGGGCCCCCCGGTCCGACTCAACGGGTGATTTTGTGCACGGCCCGCCGGAATCCAAAATTGGACATACCGTTGGGTTCGTATCAAAAAACTGGATTCGTAGACATATAGTTTGATGACTTTAGAGACCATTGACTTTGGCACGCTTTTTGGTGCAAAGCGGGTCCAACGGCGGACATGGTTTTTGCTCGAAATTACCGTTTTGCCCCTGTGTCCAGAATTGGACTTAAGGGCAGGCAATCCTAGCTAATTTGACTATTCTGAGACTATTGGCATTGTCAGTTATAGCTTTCGGAGACAGTTGTGATGATTTGGACCTTATGGCTTAGCAGTTAACTATTTTGTGGGATTCTGCGTGCAACATCCAGACAAGATACCTTGCCTTCCTCTACAGTTTATTTACATGCATATTTAAATTATTATACAGTTTTATTAGTTGATTATTTATATATAATTTGTATATCATGCCAGCTAGTTTATATATAGCCTTGTTTATAATTAGCTTTATAGTTCATATTGGATTGGTTTTCTCGTGTATCGTGATTGGGTCGTGTCGTGTCATCTTTTGTACTTAGACCGAGTCGCATCGTGTCATAGGATGAATAAGTCATATCGGAACTACTGTACCTTAAAATTCTTGAAGCTAACCTGCGAGTCCACATTAGGGACGAGGGTTAGTAGTTGAGCTAACTTGCGAGCCCACACCAGGGGCGAGAGTAAGCTAATCTGCGAGCCCACATTAGGGACGAGGGTTAGTAGTTAAGCTAACTTGCGAACCTACACCAGGGACGAGAGTTAGCAAGCTAGCCTGCGAGTCCACATCAGGGACGAGGGTTAGTAGTATATGGTTCACACCTGCGAGTCCACACAAGGGACGAGGGTGATGCTAACCTGCGAGTCCACACCAGGGACGAGGGTTAGTAGTATATGGTTCACACCTACGAGTCCACACTAGGGACGAGGGTGATGCTAGCCTGTGAGTCCACACTAGGGGCGAGGGCTAGTAGTTGTTCAAACCTGTGAGTCCACACTAGGGACGAGGATTTGAGTATTCGATTGGTTGTCCATTGACATCGTGATATCGTGTTCTCATGTTTTTTTCTAGCAGTTCGCTTAGGCGTAGTGGTTCTTCCAGTCGTGTATAGTCGTATTTTCGTGTGGATTGGTCTTCTCGTTTATTTCCTGTATTTTCTTTATTGCATGATAAACTGCTAGATAGGCATGTTTTTATGTATCTTGCTATGTCCCCTGAGGACCTGATGATCTCTTCAGGTTAGTTATTGCGTGGAGTTAGTTAGCAGCTCTGGATGGCGGACGTGATGATACGCTTGCGGGATTCAGGTATCGTTATTGTGTTTATTATCCGCTCGTGCTTTTCTTCATTATCATGAGATATCCTGTTTCTTGATTCAGTTTAGACTCTTGTTATTATTCTTTAGAGTCTTATCGGACATGCATGCTAGTGGGCTGCAGACCACGACCCATACTTGTTCATTCTTGATTATTATTCTTATTGTGGATTGAGATATAGTTTTGCCTTGCCTTGATTAGGCCCATTGCCAAAGTCGTGACAGCGTTTACGTATTCAAGTCGGGCTAGAGTCCGTTCGATACGTAGCTGGGCTTGCTCACGGACTCGCGCCCGAAAAAAGGGTGCAGGTCGTGACAATAGTGATGCCCTTCAGCTTGAAAAATGCTGGTGCTACATACCAATAAGCTATAAGTAACATTTTCCGTTAACATCTTCACAAGACGGTTGAATGTTATGTTGATGATATTGCAGTCAAGAGCCGTCTCAAAGGTGATCAGCTACAATACCTAAAGACAGTCTTCGATCTCATGCGAGCGCATCAACTCAAGATGAACCCCGCTAAATCCTTTCTTGGGGTTTCTAGCGAAAAGTTCTTGGGCTTCATTATCACGGCAAAAGGCATTCATGTCGATCCCGAAAAAACCAAAGAAATCCTTGACATGGACCCTCCGAAGAACCTCCGAGAACTTCGAGGCCTACAGGGGCGTCTGGCATACATCCGAAGGTTTATAGCAAACCTTTCCAGAAAGTGCCAACCCTTCACCCGGCTCATGAAGAAGGGAGTCTCCTACGTCTGGACAAACGAATGCCAGAAAGCTTTCGACGATATCAAAGCTTACCTAACGAGCCCGCCAGTCCTGGTGGCACCTGTCGCAGGCAAACCGTTTCTCCTCTATGTCCGAGCTATGGATCATTTCTTCGGTGCTTTATTGGCTTAGAACAACGATACGGGCTACGAGCAAGCTATCTACTACCTCAGTAGGATACTGATCGGGGCCGAACGCTGGTACAACCCTGTTGAAAAGGAGTGCTTGGCTTTTGTGTTCGCCATCCAAAAGACTCGCCATTATGTTTCGGGCCAGACAATTTATGTCATCTCCCGAGTCAATCCACTCAGGGTTCTCATGATGAAGCCAGAATCCTTGAACTCCCGACTAGCTACATGGGCAATTCTGTTGACACCATATAATATGGTCTTCGTCCCATAAAAAACCGTCAAGGGTCAAGCTCTAGCCGACTTTTTAGCCGCGCACCCTATCCTGGAGTCCTCCAGACTCTATGAAGACATCCCAGATGAGGTCCAGAATCAAACGTCACCGAACAAGTATATTTATTGGGTACTAGACAGCATTCTACCACCGATACTGCAACGTATGCTGGACGTGGCCCACGTATTCGTACAAGTATATCCAGGTGCGGGTCGTGACACGTTTTTAGTGGTGGCCCATGCAGGTCAGTCTTTGCAATTAATACGAAGTCGTGGTGGTACTTGAGCTTATCTGTACTACTACGAGCCTGTCCTAGGATTAAGGTTGAGTCATGGAATATTTTAGAATTTTGGTACTCAGTCACATATTAGAAACTCTTGGTAGATTCCAGAGATGATTCCTAGGAATCTTATTTCGAACTTTTTGAAACTTTTTCCATTGTTCCTGTCCGTCCTGATTTCTGAAACATTTGTCGATTATCAACTTTATTCCTTCTTGGGATAAGTTGTGGATCCCAGAGGGAAGGTATAAGTTGAACTTATATATCTTCAAGGTTGAGACGAGAATATGATTTGCCAGTCTCTTATCAGGTTGAGATTGTTTTAGATTATATTCCAGAACTTTCAATCTTGACCTAGATAGTACATTTGGGACTTCTCCTGAGAACTTTTCCTAAACCTTGCATCGGAATCTGTTTTCGCTAGTTTCTATTTACTTATCCTTGATTCGTCGTTGAATTTTGAATCTTCATGTTCGTTCGTTGTTGACTCCGATTTTAATTTTGTTGAGATCATTTTTATGGATTGAGTTAAGATATCCTGATAAGCATATTTGATGAGGACGATGAGAACGGTAAGTGTCTATTTTATTCATGGAGTTTACAATTTATCGCAGTTATGCTAGCTAGCACGACAGGGACATGGAGCCTGATTTTGGATATACTATCCTAGTTATGGAATTTAGATTCTCTTGCAGCCATACCGGTTGGCGTGGTAAGGAATCTAGCTGACATGATTATAGGGTGTATACCTTAGTTATGGACTCTATCGTTTATTGCAGCTATGCTTACTGGCGTGGCATAAATTTTGGCAGCATGGTTTTGGATAGACGTGTATGGTTATCAGGTCGTATCTTAAATTGATTCACTTCTTTTGACCAAATGATGAGAACAATTCATACCCTTATTTTTTGACTTATCATTCATTTCTTTTCTCATCGTATGATGATTTCCTCATCTTGCCATCATTTCCTTTGACTTGTTTAGCTATGTCTTGATTACATCAATCACCTATCTCATATCTACATCTGTCATCTACACTTAAAAACTCTAAAAAATTTGAAATTTTTATATCTCAATTGTTTCTTAAATTTCGATACTGTTAAGATTTTGATTCCCTTCTGTCCATGACCAATCAATTTTGGTCGTATTATTTATCGTGCCAAAGAGTCTTGGTTGCTGACTAGACTCTAGATGACTTCAAATTCCTTTGTGATTTGGATTTTCATCCTTGGATACTCGTGCCCAGCCTTCGTTGATCTTATTCTCCATCTTGCCCAAATTCTGATTTACTCGAAAGTTGATCAACTTAGATCATGTTGAGACTAATTTCTTTATCGTGGTTGGATTTTAATGCTATTAACCCTCGTGCATTGACTTCTGATTTTGATCATGTTTGGATTTTGGACACTCGTGTCTAAACTCTTTTCGACCTTGATTTCATTTTCTGATTACATCCAAATTTCTTGTGCTTAGTCGTACCCAGATGACCTGGCGTGACTAGGCCAACTTGAACCATTTGATCGTGATTTTAACGATCATAATTATACATTTATCTTGCCTCAAACTCGTGCCTAAAATTTTTGACTTTCAATCACGACTAACTAGAGTGACTACAAAATTAGTCGTGTTAGAAATAAACATATTTGACTTTCTACCGTGCCTAATTGACCTGGGTTCCTTCCTAAATTGTGCTTTTAAGACATTGATTTTGAATTCATGATTTATTCGTCATTCACAACTGAACTTGGATCTTGATCGTGCTTATGTGACCTATAATCTGATTTCTATCAAATCTATCTCTCAATCGTACTATACTCAAATTTTTCTCTCTATTTGCTTCTCTTAGACCTGTTTTAGATCATGACTATCCGACTTTGATTTTTATGATCTTGATAATCTTAACCCTCAAATCGTGCTAAAAATCTTGAACCCTAATCGACTGTGTCGAAATAGATCTCCTTTGTCCTTGAATTTTGATTCTCTAGTCACTCATGCTCAGGTTTCATTCCTGATCATCACTAGGGTTACAATTTTCGTCGCTCTACTCTACATCGTGCCTAAGTGGTTAATCATTCCAAAATTCTTGAACGCGTCTGGGTCTTGATTTCACTCATGACCAGGTGGTTAAATTCTTGATCAATATTTGTGCTAAGCATTGTTTATTTCGAACAGTGCCTAGTCACATCATTTTCAACTTGATCGTGCCGATTTACCCAAAAATCTAATTTCATCGACCTGGATCATATTTATCGATGTTTTGACCTGATTCTGACTTGTTCGTAATCGAACGATTCTTGATTTTCTAGTCGCAGCTTCGTGCTTACCTACAAGCTGTGACTATAAATCCCAATCATGCCAAACCTTGTTTTGGTCATGGTTAGCTTTTCATCTTGATCGGGCCTGTGCGACTTTCGGGTTGATTTCCATCAACCTAAGTCCTACAGATTACCCCGTACTTGAACTTCATTTGTATCTTTGATTCTCCTAATCATCTCTAAAATTGTGCCCCCAATGACTTGACTTATTCTGAAATCATGCACATATGATTTTGTTCATATCATGATTCTATCGTGCCAAATCCCTCATCGTGCCTGAACAAATTTGAATCGATTATCTTGATCGTGCGAAACTCGTCATTCTTGGATCGTGCCTAAACCTTTTATCCTGTTTTAACCCCACTACCAACCTTTTATTTCGAGGACAAAATTTTATAAGGTGGGTAGGATGTAAGCCCCCTGAATTTTCGGGATTTATTTTCGAATTTTCAAAATAATTTATTCTTGATAATTTATTTTTTAATTAATTTTGATCTTTAAATGCTCTTTACCGTGACTTGGAATTCTAGAGCATCAGGGATGCCAGTCTCTAGAAACTTCCTTCTTGAAGTTTGTAGTAGATGAGATTGTCTTTATGTTGATATTTCGTGTCCCACTCGAACTTGTTCCCTTGTGCTCCATTTACTTCGTGCAACTTTCAGGTCAATTTAGACCAATTTATCGTCTGCCGTAATTCGTGATTTAATTTCCAACTTAATTTTCGGGCAGGACATCGGTCCAATTCAGTCGACCCAATATATGGCCCTGGCCTGTTTTGAGTCTACTATGCACGTGTCACTTGCGTGCCACCGATTTGATCTCCCTTGTGCTCCCATTTCATCCATGATTTAATTTGGTTTAAAATTATTATTTTAATTAAATCTTGGCCCCAAGCTTGTCCAAACTTGGCCCAACACCCAACTCAATTTGGTGTAGGCCCTATCATGTCTATCCATACACCTCACATAATTTTCTCTCTCTTCCCTACTCAAAATATCTATTTCTCTCTCTTGTATATAATATATATATATATATATATATATATATATATATATATATATATATATATATATATATATATATATATATATATATATATTTTTATATATATATATATATATATATATATATAAAAATATATATATATATATATATATATATATATATATATATATATATATATATATATATATATATATATATATATATATATATATAAAAACAAAATATATAAATATATATATATATATACACATATATAATATATACATATATATATATATATATACAAATATTTTTTTCTCTCTCCTATTATTAAACCCACTCCAATACTCTCCCTCTCTCTCTCTCTCACCCATCACCATCACACACAAACCCCCCTAGCAGCCGACCACTACCTCTTCTCTCTCTCTAATAATATCTCTCTCTCTCTCTTTCTAAAAATATCTCTCTCACTCTTTTTATACATTTATATACACACACTCATATATTAACTCTCACTCTCTCTTACTCCCATCACCCCAAGCCCACACCCCCATCACTTCACTCCTCTCCTCCTCTACAGCCGACAGTACTAGCCCCCCTCTCTCTAATATCTCTCATTGTCTCTCTACCTCTCTCATTTATTACTCTCTCACACACACAACTAATTTTCTCTCCCTCTTTCTAATACTACATCACCAGCACCACCCCACCCGAACCTTCATTCTCCCCGAGCTCCACGCAGCAGCCATGGCCGAACTCCCTCTTCCCGAGCTCCTCCTCCACCAGCTTCCTCTCTCATCCTCCTCACTCCATCACCATCATCTCATCCTTCTCCTCCCCAACCCGAGCTCAACCCCGAGCAAAACCACACACCACCACCACTTCCACCATTAACACCACCACTACTCTCCTTCTCCTCCCTCCCCCGCTGGGTCGCCGCGCCGTCACCGCCCCTGGCCGCGTGCGCCGCAGCAGCAGCAGCGAGCAGCTGCGACCGCAGCAAGCCGGCCACTGCAGCAGCCACGGTGGCAGCGGTCGTGCGCTGCCGTGAACCACCGCGAGTGGTGCCGTCGCACGGCCACCCCCACTCCGGCGAACACCCAGCGGCCTCCCCGTGATGTGCGTCTTCTTCTCCGACGCGTAAAACACACGATTCGTACGTTTTGAACGGGATCCCGTCGGCCCGCACGAGTTTTGAACTCAGAATTCGTGTTTCGTCGTAGCGTCTTCGCACACGTTTTCCGAGAGATCCGACCATTGGATCGACGATTTCTTCACTCCGTCTCAATCTCGGTATATATGTCTTCACTTCCCTCAATTTTCGTCCTTTAATTTTATCGTTTGATACATCAAAACCGGCCACCAAGTTGACCGTTTAAATTATGTTATTTTTGGATAGTTTTGCGTAGCCAACTTCGTCGGTTTGTATCTCCTCCATCGTAGCTCCGTCTGGCGTGCTACTGGTTCTTATGCGAAGCTGGTATAACCTTCTTCCTACCCCTTAAGTTTTGTTTCATTGTGAGCACGTTTGATTGGTTGAATTCGACGCCAAAGTTGGCCGTCCGAATTCGTAATTTCCAACTTGTTAAATTCTATTTTTGAATTTGGGACTCTGAATTCAATTTTTGACATCACCAGTAGACTCGTGGCATCATTCTGGCATGTTTTCATATAAAGTTTGTTAGATTTGGAGGACGTGGGCCCTGGCATCAATTTCGGTGCAAAGTGGGCCCCATAGTCCGGGTCAACGAGACTTTTTGACGCCGGCTCATCGGAATCCAATTCCGGATATACCGTTGAGTTCGTATCATCATTCTGGAATCGTTGACATATAATTTGCTAGGTTTTAGTGGACATTGGTCCCGGCACGCCTTTCGGTGCAAGTCGGATACCAATATCCGGGTCAACGGGCCATTTTGAGATCGGCTCATCGGAATCCAATTCTGGACATACCGTTGAGTTTGTATCGTTATTCTGGAATCGTTGACATATAATTTGCTGGATTTTGAGGACATTGGCTCCGACACGCTTTTTTGTGCAAATCGAAATTTCAATGTCCTGGTCAACGGACCAATTTGAGATCGGGTCAACGAAATCCAATTCTTGATATACCGTTGGGTTCGTATCATTATTTTGTATTCGTGGACATATAATTTGTTAGGTTTAGTGCACTTTTACTTCGACATGTTTTTCGATGCAAAGCGGGTCCGACACGGACACCGTTTTGATTCGAAATTACCTTTTTGCCCTTGTGTCCAAATTGGACTTATGGGCAGGCTATTCCAGCTATTTCGACCATTCTGGAAACGTTGGTAATGGTTGTTTCACCATCCGACAACATCTATAGATTTTTACCCTATTATTATAATCTTTCCTTTTGTTATATTTTGAGATCCATCGATTCCAGTGATTTTACAATCATTGAAATTGATATGTTGACCTTGTAGATGGTTATAGAGACTAGCTTTTACCATGTTTGACTATGGTTGACTGCTTTGACTGAACGTCGAAGTAGAGTCAACATTGAAGTAGGTTAGACTAGTTTTGACCTTGGTTGACCACAGTTGACTATTTTGACCAAAAGTCAACCGGAAGTCAACCGTAGCCTAAAATTGATTAGAACTGGACCAAAGTTGACCAGTTAATCCAAAGTCAACTATTAGTCAACGTTAGTCAAGTTTGACCAAGGGTTGACCAGAGTTGACCAGTTGACCAAAAGTCAACTGTAAGTCAACCCTTGATTTCGATTGACCTAGTTTGACTTAGTATGACTTAATTTTACTTCCAAACCCTTATATTGATACAGTATTCCACCTATAGGTCCTCGAGGCACTGTTCTAGGATTCAGTTGACATATTCCACCAGATCGCAGGCGAGTACATTCTCTGATAATATTTCTGTTTTATGATATCGTTTATGTTTCTTGTATATAGTGTAGATATCCTTGTTCTCTTGACACATTGTTCACACGGATTGGTATTTCTTTGGATCCCGTCATGAGATGTTATTCCTCGCTTTCCTTGGTATATCTTGTGTAAGTCTTTCTTGTTCCTTGTGCATTGTATAGATACGATTCCTGCGAAGGCTAGCTACCCTCTCAGAGAATCGCGTGTCATGATGTGTCATGGTTGGATCAACTATACTAGTCGGGGACGGGGAGTATTAGTGTAGATGTTGTAGAACCCTAGAGGGGGGGTGAATAGGGAAATAAAATATAAACTACAACAATTGATGCAATAAAGATAATTGAAAGTAAAGAGTAGAAAGATCAAACGCAAACGCAAGGATGTATCCTGGTATCCTCTTTTGAGGCAATCCAGTCCCGGAACTCTCTCCGGCTTTAATCTACTATTATCCAAATAGTACACACGAGTTTGGATCCGAAGAACTCGCCAACTTCAACACGAGTTTGGATCCGAAGACTCGCCAACTTCTACACACGAGTTTTCTTACGAAGGCTCGCCAACTTCAAACAAAAGAGAATGAGAACTTGTTGATCTTCTAACACGTGAAGATCGAAATATACAACTCTTTAATACTCTAGCACTTTGGGAGAGGATGACAATGAAAAGCTTTGAAGAGTATTAATGGTGGAGCTCTTGGTTGTTGGAAAATTTATGGAAGAGTTGGTGAGGAAGCTCAAGAGAGAGAGAGCTTCCTTTTATAAGAAAACCAAGAGTAGGTGGCATTTAATGCTCTGAAATGCAGGCAGACCGGCATACCGCCGGTATGCCGGCCAAATAGTAACGATCATAATTATGACCGTTCAAGAGCATTAAATGCGGTCATTAATGCGTGTCAGACCAAATTGAAAACTAAGTATTCGAAATTCACCGCCGGTATGCCGGAGCATACCGTCGGTATGCCGATAGAATGTCACAGAAAGTTTAGAGCGCCGGTATGCCGACAGTTGATCACAGCAACTTTTGTGTTGCTAAAAACGGCATGTCGCCGGTATGCCGCAGCATGCCGTCGGTATGCCGACATTTCGAGACAGCAACTTTCTAGAGTCCAAAAACAGTATACCGCCGGTATGCCGAAGCATACCGTCGGTATACCGCTTTTTGTCACAGAACCTTTTCTGGACACGAAAATGGTATACCGCCGGTATGCCAAAGCATACCGCCGGTATGCCGCTCTGAATGACATGTTTTTCGATTTGTGCTTTTAGTTATCATCCATCCTTTAGTGTTTACAGATATACCTAGACCAGTACAGACACGAAGACTCTAAGCAGGGAACGCCGGTAACTGCTACAGTCTTCAAGGAAGAAGGAGGAAGCTCTTGAAGTGAAGAACTCCATGTAGTACATCTTCTGAGAATATTTGAATCTGAAGAACAGAAGACTAAACTACGAAGATGCTGTTAATTACTCAAAATAAAATGTGCCAACAAACTCCTCCATTTTGATAATTGACAAAATAGAGAGAGATAGCATCTTCAGGGAGTAGCTCCCCCGTAGGTAGACAGCTCCCCCTCAATAGATTTCTCCCCCTTTGTCACTTAGTCAAAGATGGGGATAATCAATAGAAACATTGCATAAGAGAAAAGACATGAGTATATAAAGAAAAAGCATGCATGAATATATTAAAGAGAAAGTGAATACATGCTGGACCCATACATTTCATAGTAAGAAGATAAAAGACTCTCCACAACGAGAGCCAGACACAAAAGACAACCATAGATAATGTCCCCGAAGGACAGCAAAGAACTAAAACAACCATAAACCGGTCCCCGAAGGACCACTAAAGACAACAAACAGAAAACACACATAAAAACTAGAACCACTCAAGAACCGAAACCACCATCAAAAGGAAGACCATCCCTAATCCTCAGCCGGATCATCATCATCATCACCCTGAGCCTGCTGGAAGGCGCCAAAAGGATCAATGCCGTCAGGGTACATAAACCCATAGGCATTGGGGTCAGAGAAGCGCGGGCCCGTGTACATGGGATCCTGAAGATTAAGATCCAGAAAAGTATCACGGTCTTGAAGAGTGCGCTGAATGAAGTACCCCTGATCGTGGAAACGAGTCTGGATCAGGGCGCCAAGTCCATGAGTGTGGGCCCGCATCTGCTCCTCCGCCTGGGCCATCCGCATATCAAAATGCTGCTGAGTGAGCGGCATATAACGGCCCGAAGGAGGAGGGGTAGATGTGGGAGCAGCAGGCGTGGATGCCGGTTGCTCTTGGGAAGATGAGGCACGGGAAGTAGAGGCGCCAGCAAGGGTACGGGAGATAGCAGGATATGAGGGGACGCCATCCGTGGTGCAGAGAGACAGGTCAACATGCTTGGCCTCCATAAGCAGAGTGATGAAAGAGCCATAGTAGAGATTCTGCTTCCCCGAAGGCATGGTACGCCGGAATTGCAGAAGAAGAGTCTTTAGGAAGGAGAATCGCTTCCGGGCATAGAGATGGTACATGCAGACGAGGGCATCACCAGTGATTGCGTCATAGTTCCCGCCCTTCGGAAAGAGAGTGTGGTACACGATCCGATGGAGCTCGTAATAAAACGGCTCCAGCTGGACAGAGAGGGCCGGGATGGCAGGAGGGTTGGGACCCTTGCAGATGATTCGGCAGAATTCGTCGAAAGGGGACGCCGCCGAGGAGTTGAGAGCACCCAAAAGAGGTAACGCATCCCCTTTGTCTGGGATGCCTAAGATGGCCCCCACTTCCCGAGATGTGAGACGGAAGTGGCGGTCATTGACCATAGATTGGATGGCAGAAGGGTCGTCGTCATCCCCTCTCATGTTGCAATAGAAAAGGCGGACAGCAGCAGGGTAGACAGGGATTTGGCGCCTTAGAAGAGAGAAGAGACCGGCATCGTCAAACAAAGGGACGTGACCGGAGAAGAGGTTCCAGTTGATCGCCCGTCCTTTGAATACGTTGTGATTGGCGAAGTGCTGGAACCAAAGCTCGGCGGCCAGAGAGTTGGAGAAGACACGTTGGTCATAGCCGGTAGGTAGCGCCACCGGGACGAAAGGGTTGAACCCGGAGGAATAGGAGGATCGGGGGCGCTTAGGGTTGGCCATGGAGAGGGATTGGTGCTATGGTGTGGAGGAAGAAGGAGTAGAGAGGAGAGGGAGGAAGGAGGGTTTTTAAAGAGAGGAGGAAGATGAAGAGATGATTTTGAAAATAGGTAGGAACGGTTGTAGAGGAAGTTTGAAAGAGAAGGAGTTGAAAAGGTGGAGGGAAGTTATGATGGTGGAGTAAAAAGAGGAGAGAAAAAGGGGGGAAGTGATGGGTAGTTAATGTGAAGAGATAGAGGATAGTAAATGAGAAGGGAGGTGATGGAATGGGAGTTGAAGATTGATGGGATGGATGAACTCTCCTTCTTCTTGGGGTTACAAATCAAACAAGGGCCTAAAGGAACCTTCATCAATCAAGCAAAATATACAAAGGACCTCCTCAAACGTTTCGACCTTGACTCATCCAAATCAATGAGGACCCCTATGGCTACAACGACCAAGCTTGACAATGATGAAGATGGCACATCGGTCGACATTCGTAAGTATAGAGGTATGATTGGTAGCTTACTTTATTTAACGGCTAGCCGTCCGGATATCATGTTTAGTGTTTGCTTGTGTGCACGATATCAAGCCAATCCAAAGGAATCACATTTGAGTGCCGTTAAGCGCATTTTTCGTTATCTCAAAGGCACCATTAACATGGGTCTTTGGTATCCGAAATCCTCATCCTTTGAGCTTCACGGCTTTTCAGATGCGGATTTTGCCGGATGCAAGATTGACCGAAAAAGCACTAGTAGCACATATCAATTCCTCGGGAAGTCCTTGGTATCGTGGTTTAGTAAGAAGCAAAACTCTGTTGCTCTTTCCACCACTGAGGCAGAGTATATTGCGGCTGGTTGTTGTTGTGCACAAATTCTTTGGATGTCACAAACACTTTTAGATTATGGCATTTCTCATTCTTGCACCCCTATTAAATGTGATAACACTAGCTCTATCAATCTCACGAAAAATCCGATTTGTCACTCACGCACGAAGCACATTGAAATTAGATACCATTTTCTTCGTGACCATCAGCAAAAAGGAGATATCCATCTTGAATTTATTGATACTACCTATCAATTAGTCGATATTTTTACTAAGCCTCTCCCGGAAGATCGCTTCTCTTTCCTTTGCCGTGAACTAAACATGATATCCGGACGGCTAGCCGTTAAATAAAGTAAGCTACCGATCATACCTCTATACTTACGAATGTCGACCGATGTGCCATCTTCATCATTGTCAAGCTTGGTCGTTGTAGCCATAGGGGTCCTCATTGATTTGGATGAGTTAAGGTCGAAACGCTTGAGGAGGTCCTTTGTATATTTTGCTTGATTGATGAAGGTTCCTTTAGGCCCTTGTTTGATTTGTAACCCCAAGAAGAAGGAGAGTTCACCCATCATACTCATTTCAAACTCTTCCTGCATAACTTTGGCAAATTCTACACAAAGTGTGTTGTTAGTAGAACCAAAAATAATATCATCAACATAAATTTGAACCAATAAGAGAGTCCCATCATGTGATTTAATAAAAAGTGTGGTGTCAACTTTTCCCTTTGAAAAATTGTGAGAGACAAGAAAAGAGCTAAGACGCTCATACCAAGCACGTGGAGCTTGTTTGAGGCCATAAAGGGCTTTATGGAGTTTGAAAACGTGGTTAGGAAATTGAAAATCTTCAAAACCGGGAGGTTGTTTAACATAAACTTCCTCCTTAATAATACCATTAAGAAAAGCACTCTTAACATCCATTTGAAATAGCTTAAAGTCATTAAAACAAGCAAAGGCACAAAGCATACGAATGGATTCAAGACGTGCAACCGGAGCATAGGTTTCGTCGTAGTCAATGCCTTCCTCTTGGTTATAGCCTTGAGCAACCAATCGGGCTTTGTTACGAGTCACTAACCCATCTTCATTTAGCTTGTTGCGAAACACCCATTTAGTTCCAATAATGGGATGATTGCTAGGTTTTGGGACAAGTTCCCAAACCTTACTTCGCTCAAATTGATTGAGCTCCTCTTGCATAGCTATCATCCAAAATTCATCAAGGAAAGCATCATGAACATTTTTAGGCTCTATTTGAGAGATAAAAGCTACATTGGCACAAAGATCACGAGTGGCGGATCTTGTACTAACACTTGAGGAAGGATCTCCAATGATAAGCTCCTTAGGATGATTGGTGACAAATCTCCATTCTCTTGGGAGATCCTTTGGAGGAGGCTCGAGAGGAGGAGACTCTTTTGATGGGGTCACAACTTCATTGTTAGATGAAGAAGGACGATCCTCAATAGAGGAGTTCTCCAACCCAAATGAGATGTCATCAATATCCTCGGAGGAGGAGAATGTAGAAGAGTTGAGTTCGTTAAAAGAGACATTGATTGACTCTTCGACAACAAGACTTCTTTTATTAAAAACACGAAAACCTTTGCTATGAGTAGAGTATCCAAGGAATATCCCTTCATAGGCTTTTTCTTCAAACTTGCCTAGGTTATCCTTGGTATTCAAAATAAAACAATTGCAACCAAAAACCTTGAAATATTCAATAGAAGGAATTTTGTTAAACCAAAGCTCATAAGGAGTCTTCTTAGTAAAAGGTCTAATTAAGACTCTATTAATAACATGACACGCCGTATTAACGGCTTCCGCCCAAAAATATTGGAGGAGCTTATATTGGTTTAACATGACCCGGGCCATATCGCCAAGGGTTCTATTCTTTCTCTCCACAACACCATTTTGTTGAGGAGTACGGGGACAAGCAAAATCATGTCCAAAACCATTCTTTTCACAAAATCTTTTGAAATCAACATTATCAAATTTACCTCCATGATCACTCCTAATTTTGTTAATAGAAAAACCTTCTCATTTTGAACACGTTTACAAAAAGCAACAAATTCACGAAAGGTATCACTTTTGCAAGCAAGAAAAATAACCCAAGTAAATCTCGAAAAATCATCAACTAAAACAAAAGCATAAAGTTTGCCACCAAGGCTAGCTACTCTACTAGGCCCAAAGAGATCCATATGAATAAGTTGGAGGGGTCTAGTGGTACTCACAGAGTTGATGGATTTGAAGGATGACTTGGTCAACTTACTTTTCTCGCATTCTTCACATACCATATCCTTTTTAAAAGGGATGCTAGGAAGTCCTCGTACAAGCTTCTTGGAGGCGAGGCGAGAGATGGTATCCATGTTGGCGTGTCCAAGCCTCATGTGCCAAAGCCAACTCTCATCGTTCTTTGCAACTAGGTACCTGTCATTGTTAGTACCTTCAACAAGATAAAGAACATAAATATTATTTTCTTTAATGCCTTCATACACAATAGTACCATTGGAGCTATCGGTAATGTGGCATTTGAGTTTAACAAACTTGATATCATAACCATTATCGGTAAGATGGCTAATACTTAAGAGATTATGCTTGAGATTAGTAACAAGACATACATTATTAATACAAGGATAAGGAGGAGAACCGATATTACCATTTCCAATAATATAACCTTTAAGATTGTTACCGAAGGAGACGTGTCCTTCTTTCTTCATCGATAGCGTTATAAAAAGTGAAGCATCACCGGTCATGTGCCGTGAACAACTGCTATCGAGAATCCATTTGCTTCTAGCATGAGAAGGATTCGTCACCTACAACATAAGTTGAAGATGAACATTTTGGTACCCATGATCTTATGGGTCCATGAGTGTTAGTCTTAGGAACCCACTTAAGAACTCTCATGTCAACTTATTTTCTTGTATAACAAAAGTTAGAAGTGTGACCCACTAAACCATAATAATTGCACATCAAGGAAGATTTAGAAGAAGAAGTATGAGTGTTGTGCATGTGTGAGTTTCTAGTGTGAGAAGTTCTACCATGAGTGTTATGATGATAGTAAAAAGCATGATGAGAGGTGTTCTTCTTGACAAAGGGTCCTTTTCTTGTGTTAGAAAAGGAGTTGTGTGTAGTGTTTATGTAATCATTATGCCTAGCATTGTGATGAGTGTGAGGGTGTCTTGGAGCATGCATGTGAGTGGTATTCTTATTACCTAAATTCTTACTTCGTGCAAGAAGATCATTATACTTAATAGAGGTGGAATATTCTCTTCTATTAGCATCTTGACATTTGCGCATGGCAAATTCATAAGAGCTTCTCATGGATTGAATCTCATCATCCTTTTTCTTGATGGTGTCAAGAGATTCTTAAAATTTGAGTCGCAAAGACTCTATTTCATCCGTGTCGGAAACAGGAGATTTTTCCTTCACATCAATGATGATGCTTGAGAGCCTCTCTACTTCAAGTTGAAGAGCCTCAACCTCCTTGAGAGATTTCTTGTATTTATTCCGAACACCTTTGTGTTCTTCATGTAACTCAAGAATGGCTTTCTCCAAATCATCATAGGTAAGAGTGTTTAAAGAAAAATCATCAAGTACCTCATCGGTTGCCATGAGACAGACGTTGGCATTGTGTTTGCACTCCTTGTCGTTGTCGGAGTCGCTCGTGTCACTTTCACACCAAATGCTAGTGTTGGCGAACTTTCTGGAGGATGAGCTTCCCTTGCTAGGTTTCTCGTACTTGCTTGAGTCTTTTCGTATCATCGGACAATCCCTCTTGATGTGTCCGGGTCTTCTGCATTGATAGCACGCCGGGTCTTCTTCATTGTCCCGTCTAGAGCGGTTGGCCTTGTTGAACTTTAAGAACTTCCGGAAGTGCTTAGCTGTGAGAGCTATTTCTTCATCGTCATCCGACTCATTGTCGTCGGAGCTATCCTTGGAGTAGGACCTTGAAGCTTTGAGAGGGAGAGTCTTCTCTTTTTCTTTGGTCTTCTCCTTCTCCTTCTCTTGAATGGAGGATTCCTCTTGATCCTTCATGTCGAGCTCGTGAGTCATTAGCTTACCCATGAGGGTCTCTAGGTTCATGACGGTTAGATCGTTTCCCTCAATGATTGCGGTAGCTTTAGGACTCCAAGCTTTCGTCAATCCTCTAAGAATTTTTCTTATCTTTTCATGAGCGGGATATTCCTTTCCAAGAGAAGAGAGAGGGTTAATAATGTCACCAAAATGAGTAAACATGCTAGCAATAGATTCATCATGCTTCATTTTAAAAGACTCATATTCTTGCGTGAGTCTACTGATCTTGGATTCCTTCACTTGTGAAGTTCCCTCGTGTGTGACTTCAAGTAACTTCCAAATCTCATTGGAAGTCTTGCAAGTAGAGATCCGGTTGAATTCACTACTGTCGAGGGCACAGTAAAGAGCATTCATTGCCTTGGCATCTCGACAAGCAAGCTTCTTAATATTTTCGGCAAGTGTTTCCCGAAGGGTGTCAGAAGCAATATCCTCAATAGCTCTGGAAGGAGTAGGAAGGCCATTTATCACGCAATCCCATAAATCGAAATCTATGGACTTGAGATAAATGCCCATCCTAATCTTCCAGTAGTTATAGTTGGTACCATCACATAGGGGAGGCCTATTTGTGGAGTGTCCCTTATTATGAAATGTGTTGATGCTAGGGTTAGAGGCCATGGATCACTCAAGGGTGTAAATCCAAATCAAGAGAACAAGGCAAAGATACCAATTGTAGAACCCTAGAGGGGGGGTGAATAGGGAAATAAAATATAAACTATAACAATTGATGCAATAAAGACAATTGAAAGTAAAGAGTAGAAAGATCAAACGCAAACGCAAGGATGTATCCTGGTATCCTCTTTTGAGGCAATCCAGTCCCGGAACTCTCTCCGGCTTTAATCCACTATTATCCAAATAGTACACACGAGTTTGGATCCGAAGAACTCGCCAACTTCAACACGAGTTTGGATCCGAAGACTCGCCAACTTCTACACACGAGTTTTCTTACGAAGGCTCGCCACTTCAAACAAAAGAGAATGAGAACTTGTTGATCTTCTAACACGTGAAGATCGAAATGTACAACTCTTTAATACTCTAGCACTTTGGGAGAGGATGACAATGAAAAGCTTTGAAGAGTATTAATGGTGGAGCTCTTGGTTGTTGGAAAATTTATGGAAGAGTTGGTGAGGAAGCTCAAGAGAGAGAGAGCTTCCTTTTATAAGAAAACTAAGAGTAGGTGGCATTTAATGCTCTGAAATGCAGGCAGACCGGCATGCCGTCGGTATGCCGCGGCATACCGCCGGTGCCAAATAGTAACGGTCATAATTATGACCGTTCAAGAGCATTAAATGCGGCCATTAATACGTGTCAGACCAAATCGAAAACTAAGTATTCGAAATTCGGTATACCGCCGGTATGCCGGAGCATACCGTCGGTATGCCGGAGCATACCTTCGGTATGCCGATAGAATGTCACAGAAAGTTTAGAGCTGCTAGAGACGGCATGCCGCCGGTATGCCGCAGCATACCGTCGGTATGCCGCAGCATACCATCGGTATGCCGACAGTTGATCACAGCAACTTTTGTGTTGCTAAAAACGGCATGCCGCCGGTATGCCGCAGCATGCCGTCGGTATGCCGACATTTCGAGACAGCAACTTTCTATAGTCCAAAAAGGTATACCGCCGGTATGCCGAAGCATACCGTCGGTATGCCGCTTTTTGTCACAGAACCTTTTCTGGACACGAAAATGGTATACCGCCGGTATGCCGAAGCATACCGCCGGTATGCCGCTCTGAATGATATGTTTTTCGATTTGTGCTTTTAGTTATCATCCATCCTTTAGTGTTTACAGATATACCTAGACCAGTACAGACACGAAGACTCTAAGCAGGGAACGCCGGTAACTGCTACAGTCTTTAAGGAAGAAGGGGGAAGCTCTTGAAGTGAAGAACTCCATGTAGTACATCTTCTGAGAATATTTGAATCTGAAGAACAGAAGACTAAACTACGAAGATGTTGTTAATTACTCAAAATAAAATGTGCCAACAGATGTGTGGTCAATACCCGCCTTGTATATCTTGTGAACCTTGTGAATGCCAATCCTACACCACACGTATAATTGGCTAGCTCATGACCTTGTGCAGACCCAAGCCGGCCACATGTTGTAGCTAGTACTCACACACTTAGATAGATGATTCTTGATTCCTGTACATGCCATGATCAGTTTTACTTACCTTGTTCTAACTCTAGATTTACAACTTACCATGCCATAATACTCACATGTATATTTCGTGATTTCTTGTATATTCTCTCTATTTACTGCTATATTTTTAATATCGTCTAATTAGAAATGTTATTTGAGATTTGTGCTCGTTCCATCCTGACTGGATATGTTGACAAAATTTTAGGAGTAGTTGTGTCCTCAGTATTGGACTTCATGATATTGCTAGCTGAGGTGGATCTCACTATTCTTCTATGTGAGTTGCCTGGTAGTTATCCTTGGTTTGTCTTGTTGTTCCTTCTTTATATTCATGTCTTATAATTCCTTCTAGTAGTTTCTAATTGTTCTTGTGCCTTAGTTATCTTTCCTGTCTTATCTTCTTTAGATATTGATTTATGATTGAGTATATTTTTAGTTCATGGACCTTCTAGATGTAGTATATATTTATTGGGTACCAGACAGCGTTCTACCGCCGATACTGCGATGTAGGCTGGGCTTGGTCCACATATTCGTATCCGTATATTCGGGTGCGGGTCGTGACATGACCGTATCTCGAATACTGCTTGAGTCAGTGTCTACATAGAGACAGAGAGGGTTTTGAGTCCTCCCTCCAAGGTATCCATGTGCTGGACGAGATCTGCTGGCGGCGCATCTGACTCTGCATCACCAGCTCCCGTCATGTACACCATCATGACGTGACTGGAAGTGGAGGGCTCGGTTGAAGCTTCGCTTTCAGCCTCGCTCTCTTGAAGAGAAACTTCCCTCGGAGCTTCGCCTTGGCTACCCCCAGCCATGTTCTAGAGGACGTCTTCGTCTTCGGGAGGAGCATCAGCAAGGGCCTGACTAACCTCCAGTTTTGTCTTGGAGGATGTCTTCGTCTTCGGGATAAAGATCCACAGGGGCTCGATTACCCCCAGCTATGTCCGGAAGGCTGACTTCGTCTCCAGGATGAAGATCCACAGGGGCTTGACTACCCCCAGCTTCTTCTGAGATCTTTTTTCCCCCCCGGGTGCCCTCAAACACTCCTGAGGACGGGACAGTCGTCTTGGTCTTCCTCGGCTGGCTCTTGGATGATGACAAGGTCGAGGAGCTGCCAGTCACCTTTCAAATTGATGGGGAGTTGGAGACTACGTTGCAAGAAGCAACCTGTAGTTCTGGCTCCTCTTCAGTTGACACCTTCTTTCTGAGGCGATGTTGGAGAGGTGTTGATAATTACAGCCGCTGGAACACAGACTGCCTTGGTGGGACTGCTGTCTTGAAACAACAGTTGATGGTGACTGCAGCACAGGTGTGCCCTGTGAGGGGCATATTGTGCTCGTCAGTTGACTCTCCTGATCGGTGTTTGTGAGTGATCACGTTACACAGATCGTTGGAGGAGAGTGCCACATTCATACCCCCATCAGGCGCATGGCAAGGCCAAGCGCCGGGGTGGTCAGATGAATGTTGTATCCCCTGATCCGACGTAAAAGATGTGCCCAGATCAATAGTGGAGGAGCAATATTGAAAGTGACGAGAACCAGCCTCAGACGCACAACCAATATAGGTGCGGGGGTTCAAGACCACTGAGTTTGCCTTGCACGACTTGGTTACGAACGTAGCAGATGCACCCAAGTGTGACAAGGACTTTGAAGGTCGGCTTATTTCTGGCACAGAAGCACCCGAGTCAACCTTGTACAATTTACCATTAGCAGCGTGCATGATTGTGAGCGTATGCCTCTGGCTCACTGTTGGCATAACACGTTCGAGGCGCATGGCCCATGCTGCCTTGGACTTTTTCGTACCAGCCCGCTGGGGCACATAGTACTCAGAGTCCAAATTCTCCTCGCCACGACAGCGAATGAGTCTGTCAAAGACAGATATTTTCTGTGGCGCATCAGAGGTAATACGTAGGGCGTTGGCTGTGTCCTTGCTCCATCGATACATCTTCCTCGTCTGAGAGGAAGAAGGTTGGGGAATGTGGTCGGCCCCACGCTTTCTCGAGAGATGCGCTGCACCGGTGGGCGCATCTTGGCTGCTGAGGATGTCAGCGGGAAGGGTAGGCTGCATCGGCGCATCTCCTTCGGTGGTGGTGCCAGGAGCGTCGACCTTGCGCACCCAGGCTTGGCGAGTCTTCTTCGACTTCGACAGCTGCTTCGAAGGACTTGCACTGCCTTCAGAGATGAACTCCTCATACTCCTGTTGATTGAGGCGTACGACCAGCGTCTTATGGGAGGAGCTGACTTTCACGTCGTCAGATTGCGACACAACTTTCTCGACGGAGGAAAAAGAGGTCCCCAGCAGAGTCGCCAGCTTGTTTGCCATTAAAATCTTTTGATTGCAAATTTCAATTACAAACAGAATAGTATTACAATGTAGGACTTAGATGTGGTCCTAGGAGTACACTTTTGTTTATCTGGGTCCCTGTGTCGATGGAGCGAGCGGTAATGTGTTGACTCCGTTGACGATTTGACAATGGTTCTCGGTTCTCTGAAGGTCTGAGTTGCTCTGGGTACTGGAGCTTGCGGAGAGGAAGAAGACGTTGAGTGTCTGTATCTGCCTCTCTCACTGTGTATGTGAAGGTCTCTATCCGTAGGTGTATCTCTGTGTGTGGAAGAAAGAAATGATCCCTATATTTATAGCTTGCAGGCTGGCTGCTCATGCGCGCATATGTAGGATGCACCTGTACGTGGGTACGCCATGTGGTTGAAGCTGCGGGAGGCGCATGGATGTTGCGCCATCATTTTTGGGTTGAATCCTTTATGCTGCTTTTGTGGGCTGGCACGTAGCAGAGGAGAAGATCTTTCTTTTGCTGAGATCTTGGGTGATTAGCACCCCTTTATAGGCTGAATTGAGTCAAAGGACACGTGGCGCATGTCCGTATTTTAAAGATCTCGGATTTGGTAGAGGATAATCTGATAGGATGCGCCTGGGATTGGGCGCATGAGAAGACTTTGGCTCGCAACCATCAGGAGTCACGAACCAGTCTGGGCGTACGACTTTAGAGGCGCATGCGAAGCTTCAGTAGTGACATGACCTCTGTCTTTAGGGATCAGAGGAAGGTCTGAGGCGCACGGCTCTTGAACCAAATGCAGAGGTTTGGGCGCATGGCCGCGGAGGCGCATGCGAATGGTTGGGCGGCTATGTGGCTTGTAACCGCCAGAAGAGAGTAATGATGACGCTGATGTCAGCGGTGCTTCGTTTTCTGTAAAAGCTGTTGCTGCTCTGTCATCGAGACATGTCTGCTGTCGTGTCAGACTTCAGTATTTAATATTCTTTGACGGGTGATGGGCTGTTGAGTGGGCACAATATTGATCTGCGTTCCACTGGGCGCATGGGTCCATGTTGATTAGGACGCATGCTTTATTGGACGCATCCATATAGGGCGCTTAGTACCGACGGGCGCGTCTGTACGATGCGCGGTATCTGACCGGCGCATCCATTTGCATGACGTATTTTTATTGGTCCGACTATTGCGTTCCTCGAGTGCTTTAAATAGACGTTCTTGACTTCGCTGAATTCGAAGCGTCAGGTTCATCACCATAAATGCAAATTTATTGCGCGGGATTCGGAGAGCCCGCCACTTGGTGCATGGGTTTGATTTGCCCGACGTATAAATAGTAGCAAGGAGAGAGTTTGCTTCTCGTTCTCTCACGTCTTCCCGAATGAATTTATTTACTCGAGCACATTTTGTTGACAAGATGCTCCCGAGGGTGAAGATACGACAAATTGTCTTCATTCATCCACTTGAAGGTGACTGTTACATTCAAAAGTCGAAATCGAAGGCTTCTGAGGCAGGCGGAAGGTGCTTGTTGCATCCAAAGATCGGGATACTCGAGCCATGTCTCCGTTATGCTGGAAGAGCTGTAGATCAGAATTGTCGTGCTTCCATCTTTCTTGGGCTTTCGAGAGCTCTTCCTCCTGCAAGAGTGGGTGTTGCCCATTCTGGTTGTGTTGAAAGCTGCTCCTTTAGCCGCGGATCAGAGTTGCGGTGCTCTCCTCTTCCTTGGACTTTGGAGAGCTCTTCCTTCCGCTAGAGTGGGGTTGATCGCCCACCTAGTTCTGCTCAATAAATGCTTCATTAGTCGAAGCAATTGATCGGGTCGAAGCAGAGCGCATATGCTGAGACTTCATGATGCGCATAACTGAGACGCTAAAAAGATGCGCCTGACTGAGACGCTGAAACAGATACGCCTGAACGCTGAAGTGATGCGCCTGATTGATGATGCGCCGTGCAGAAGGCGCATGGTAGTTTGCTGCGCCTAGCTGTAGTCGTAGGATTCATTCTTTTTGTAGAAATTCTCCTTTGTAAAGCCTTTTTTTAGACATGTAATAGACTTTTTTTATGAAATAAAAAATCCTTTTGATGTCTATACTTTTGTTGTCTTGCTGTGCTGTAACACCCACTTTTCCAGAAGAGGGTAATTTTGAAATTTTGTGATTATAATTATTATTTAATGATATTTATTTCATATTATGATTTTTAGTGATTTTAATTATTTTTAAACTATTTAAATTAATGATTTGTAATTTTGGTGTTTTGCTAGTGAACAGTAGAGACTGCCTACCCTAGAGTCTAGCCATATGATTAGGGTATTTTTGACATTTTAGGGTTATTTGGATTTATTATCATTTATTTGAATTTATTATGATTTATGGGAATTTGTGTGAATTTAATATTAATTAAATATTGCTATGTGTTATGTTAGTCTTTTACTAGTTGTGACTTAAGAGACTAACCTAGATGTTGACTCTAGTTAAGGTGACTTGATTAGCATGGTGAGACCCTAGTCTAACTTAAGTCAATCTAAGTTAGTCATGTAGGAATCAAGACTTGACTAGAAGGCTTAGTGAGTTGGTCAATAGGCTTAAGGTTTAGGAGATTGATTTCTAGACTAGTGCTAGTTGGCCCATGGCCCATGACTTGAAACCCTAACCCTAATTTCATTCATTATGACCAGCCACTAGGTCATTCCCAACCCTATAAAATCTCTCCTCCTATTGTTCTTGCCTCTTTTATATCATTTCTCCATTTGACAAAACCAAGGTTTGTTCCCTTCTTCAAAATTTCTATTTTATTCATTTAACCTCCTTTTTCATCCTAGTCTTTTGCATTGAGTCCTAATTGATGTTTATGGACTGTTGGTGGAGAGCCATTTCAGTTTGGAATCAATTTGGAGCATTGGGCTATCAAGAAGAACACCCCTCATTTGAAGCTTTCTCTTGAGATTGACACCTATAGGTAAAACCCCTTAAATAATGTTATTATTCTGATTTCTTTGCATTTAGGGCTAGATCTAGGAGTCCCCTAGTTGTCCCCGAAATTTGGGCACAATTCGTGTCCGTTTGGTGTCCGTATCGGACACGTATTAATGCATATATGTAGGTGTTTGATGAAATGCTCGAATGGAATTAACCTTTGTATTTTCTAAAACAAATTATATATTTGGGAAGCCCTTGATGTGTGTTTTCGAACCCCCACTTTCTGAACACGAATTCATGTCGTTTCCGTGTCGGAAATGGCCGTGGACACGCTGCACGACACAGCGCACGGGTGCCCTGCTACCCGTGTCCTGTTTCTCTTTGGACACGCCACGTAGACACCTCATTTTTGACACAGAGGTGGGGGCCATCACTGACGGACCCCCCTCGAGTCCCATGGACTCTCGTGTCGTATCGGACACAGAATCCATCACACACTGGTTTTACACTGTTGCACCCACACAAATTTTAGCTCTCTGACACGCATCGTTTGACACGTGCAGACGCGACTTGGACACGGATCAGGGCATCGACCCTCTAGCCCTACATACCCCCTAAGCCTAGACACGAGCACATGGCCTCTCGATCTCGGTGTCGAGCCCAAATCGAGTCGTCATGGCTGTACGGGACAGTCTTAATTGACTAGTCTACTGAGTTACACATGCACAGATTGGACACTTCGTGTCCAGTTTCCTGGACACGAAAGGACTCCCCAGACATGAGTACACATGGGGAATATTCTTATATGCCTGGTAGCTCAAGTTCATTGGGTATTGGTTTTCGAATGGTTGTGATATCCAAATTGGTTTCTTTTGAGTATTCTGATACCTGCCATTCCCTTCCAGTTTTGAATATCCTGAAATGTTGTTTTCATTTTTTCAGAGTGTTCAATTCTTAGTTTTACATAGGTTTTTGATGTTCATTAGTTTCATTGGATTGTATGTTTGATTGTGAGTTGTGTATCGATATGAGAATGGGGTGATAGATGTTGCACTGGGCTCGAAACATGACTGGTATATGTTGTTTTGATTTCAGAACTATTAATCCATTTTTAATCCTATTAAATATTGCTGTGTTCAGTTATCAGATGCTCCCACATAATTGATTGTTTATGCTAGCTTAATATTTCCATTCATATGGGGTTTTGAATTGGAAATGGGATTTTGAATAGTATGATGGTTTTCGAATTTGGCAAAAACTGAGATTTCCTGTGAACCTAAGAGTTTCCCTTTTATTTCCATTCAAAATTTCTGAACCTTGGCTGAATTCTAACTGAGCTTGTGAACTGATTTTGGGTGTCTAGATGAACTGAGATAAAGAGTTCTTTAATACATAAACCTGGGTTTTGTTTGGACTGTTTTGAACACAACTGGTATATGCTCACTGTTAGTAAATTTTCTGGAAATTCTGATTGGTTAAGGCTGAGTTTAACTGTTTGAATTGCTTAGGTTTTCTTGTGGGTTCGATTTGATAGTAAGTTCACTGTCCCTTGTTCTTTTCTGAAAGCTGAAATGTATGAATGAAATAATTACATGGAGCTAATTGTTGAGTGGTTTTGCTTTAGGATTCATCCCATTTCAGAACCTTAAACTGTTTTGATAACTGTCAAATGATTCCCTGTTGAATGACACACACCACAAATCTGAGGGCAAATCACTCACATAATGCTTACTCATACACTCATTAAATCTGTGAATTTGCACACTGTTTTCCTGTTTTACTGAGACACTTGCATTGACATGTACACACATAAACCAGGGATTATATGCACTATTGTGGACTGCACCATAGTAAAATATGGGATTCCTGAAATGGTTTCATGCCTAACACTCACTGTACACACACAGGTTTACACCATGTTTAGCTCACTATTTTCATAAGAAACTGTCAATAGTTCCTATTAAAACCTGACATTGATTTCCATTCTTTCTTAATACCTGAGTTTGTATCCCTATTGAACTAGTCACATGATTCCTTAAACTAAATATTGAATGATTATTCTCTATGCATTGCATTGGTTTGTTTTGTTAAGAGAATTCGAATTGGTGTGGGTTGATAGATATGCTTACTGTCAATCTCCATTAGCTGAGAGTTGATTTCCTTGTTTGAATACCTGTGTTTGATTCCTATTCACCTTGCAACTGTCATTCTTTTCTTAATAACCTGTCATGTGATTCCTACTACTACTCTACTATTTTTTTAGGAAATAACCCTCACCCTCATTCACTAACACCCCTTGACACATTTGCCTAACACTCATTCCATGATAACACACACTCTCATGTGACACTCTCATGTCACTTCACACACACACACATGAACACAAATACAAGTACACCATCACCTTTCCACTTTCCAATTCTCTATATATATGTGTATATACATATGTACATGTATATATATATATATATACATATGTGTAAAAAAAAATATATATATACATATGTGTGATGCACATATAGGTAGCCTATTGTTATGTGTATATATGATTGTGAGTTGGTTTATAGGCAAGATATAGCCTATAGCCTAGGGCTCATGGCCTATGGGTGTGCCTGTATGCATAGTGAGTGTCTAGTTAGACTTGTATAGCCTTGTGATTGATGTGTGGTTGCTAGGCTAGGCTTGGTTAGGCCTAGTGAGACTTATTAGACTTGTTAGGGTCAGTCTTGACTTAGTTGACCTAGTTTGACTTCTAGGGTTGACCAGAGTTGACCAAGAGTTGACTTTGGTCTAGATTGACCTAGATTCATGTAAAACTCATAGTAGTGCATCTTATTACCATTATGGACTTGTTGTGACTTGTGTTGCTCTAACTAGGAGTCAGGTACCTCATCTCGGACAGTACATTTACTTCAGACATTCAGACACCAGGCGAGTACATTCTCTGATCATTTCATATCCTGCTTAAAATTATTTCCTGCAGTAGATTACTTTACTTGTACTGTCACGTTAGTCACACGGATTGGTACTATATGGATCCCTTCATGAGATGTTATCCTTAGGGAGCATCGGGTACTACATGTTCTGTGCGTTTCACTTATATGACGTATCATATGCTTCATTGGTTCTTTGATTACTTACGACATATACTCTTATGATCGTAGAGTCTTCCTAGAATCCTTATCCCATTTATGGGACTACTATGTATTATCTTCGGGGTCTATTACCTTCGGGGTCTATTACCTTCGGGGTCTATTACCTTCGGGGTCTTATCACTTCGGTGTCTACCACCCTTCGGGGGCTGTTACATAGCATCATATAACATAACCTGGCTGGATCCTTGTATATTGATTGGGGGTACGGGGGAGTATAAATAGCCATGTGAACAATTTCCAAAGTAGAATAGCCATGTACGCCTCTTTAGTATAGCCATGTACAATCAAGCCGTTCACATGTCGACTTTGTGCTCTAAATCACTAGTCACTGGTAGCTCTTTATTTATAGTAGATATTTCTATTATAGCTCTCTCTCTCTGTTTACATACAGTATTTCTTTCAGTACCTGTATCTTACTTTACTGCATGATTATATTTTCTAACCTGCTATGAACTGTTGAGATGTACTGTGCTCGCTCCCGTCCTGACTGGACCTGTTGAAAATTTTACAGAGGATGATGAGGAACCCTGCACCCCTTACTTGGAGCTTGCCTAGATGACACTCGCGACCTGGACCCCTGGAGAGGTTCAGACAGCTGCTGAGGACGATACCCTGTTTAGTATAGATAGCTTAGACTGTTTTTCCGTTTTATGTTTAGTTGTTGTTCTTGTTTCAGAGTTGTATATTTCTAGAGATGATTAGACTTGTATTCATTTCTGTTGTACCTCAGTTGAGGATTCTCTTATTTATTTTATCGTGCCATATTCTATCTCTAGATTGTGATTGAGTTGTACCTCTGTGTTGGCCTCCTTATGGAGAGTATTCATATTATGTTAGTTATAGTTCATGACCTAGAACAGCGTTCTACCGCCGACACTGCAGCGTAGGCTGGGAGTTGTTACGTTCTCGTACCCTCACAGTGGGTGCGGGTCGTGACACGTTTTTAGTGGTAGCCCATGCAGGTCGAGTTTGTGTAGTGGTATTCAAACTAGAGTACCACTACAACCTGCAGTAGGATTAGGAGTTATTTTCGAGGTACTCAATCACATTAGGAAAAAATCTAACTGGATTCATGCTATCTAAATTCCTGATACTTCCTTGAATAACTGTCCTCCCTCGAACTATCGTTTCTATCTCAGTATTGATTCCTTGTTTGATCTGTCTCCAGGATGGTGATTGAGACACGATCGCATCGCTCTGGCTCAGCAGACGCTGGTGAGAGGCCTACCATCCCTCGCCTGATCGTGGACGCTGGGACCACAGCACCCCCTATTTCTGCTCATATAGGAGCTTCTGCAGCTTTTGGGAGTACACCTCCACCTGTCCGGAGGTCTTCTCCCGTCATTCCAGATATGTACCAGCAGCAGTTACCTTCAGGGACAGTAGATGCGGCTTAGATGTTTGCCCTTTTTCAGCGATTCATGGAGTTTCAGCAACAGATACAGCAGAGCCAGTCTGCTGATATCCGACAGAGCATACAAGATACTCACCAGTTGGTTAGGACGACAGTGGAGCTAGTGGCTGCTCAGCCACAGGGAGGCCAGATGCAGCCGTATCAGCCGAGGACTCCAGACATCCATTCTTTCAAGAAGATGGGACCCCGAGACTTTAAGGGTACAGAGGGCATCATATACGCTGACGATTGGATAGAGCACATCGAAGAGATATTCCGATTGGCATAGATACCAGCAGGATTACAGATCGAGGCAGCCGCCAGCCAGATGCAGGACTTGGCCCGTACCTGGTACCAGACGGACCCGAGGGTTGGTACAGCCGGTCAGACCTGGGTAGCGTTCAAGGAACTATTCAAGGAGAAATTCTTTCCTGATACCGCACTCCGTGCTATGGAGGCACAGTTCGAGAGTTTGGTTCAGGGGAACCAGACCGTTGAGGAGTACGCTGGAGAGTTCAGCCGTTTGAGCAGATTCATCGAGGACCTTACCGAGGTCGGGAAGGCAAGGAGGTTCCGTAGGGGTTTGGTCAAGGAGATCAAGTCATATACTAAGAGCGGCCGCGACGCCACTTTCGAGCAGATTCTGGTAGGAGCCATGACAGCGGAGGACGATCTTGGGCTGAAGGAGAAGAGGACGCGAGACACTCAGGAAGCTAGTGGCAGTGCAGGCCCGGCCAAGAGGCCCCACCTACAGCCTCAGCAGCAGTATCCGCATCAGATGCCCCGCTTGCAGATTCAGCAGAAGTATCCGCAGCATATGCTACCCATACAGTTTCAGCAGCAGTATCCGCAGCAGATGCTACCTCTACAGTTCCAGCAGCAGATGCTACTTCTACAGTTTCAGCAGCTGTACCAGCAGCCGAGGGTCTACCTTCAGCAGCGTCAGTTTCAGGACTGTGTACCCTTTCAGTAGACACAGCAGCCACAGAGGCAGCAGCAGGCCCCGGAACAGCAGCTAATTATTATTTGCCCCTTCTGTAAAAGACCAGGGCATGGTTGGGGCGAATGTCGGAAGAGGTTGGGCAGATGTTTTCTTTGTGGAGGATCCGATCATCGTCTGAAAGAGTGTCCCGAGTCATCAGGACAGACAGTTTCGGGAGCAGAAGCTAGGGCTCCGATAGACCAGCAGACGGGATTACCCTTACCGACTCAGCAGCAGAGGTATATGCAGCATCAGCAGCAGGCCAGAGGAGGCCAGCGAGGGCGAGCTTTCGCCAGGACAGTCGAGGATTCTCAGGCCAGTAGAGATCTTGCTGCAGGTTTCGTTCTATTCGATTTCCTTTCTGCAATTGCCTCTTATAACTGCCTTGAAATTTTGATTCTCTCTGCTCCTTGTTGATTTATCAATTTTGTCCTGTTGTTCTTGTGTTATGTTTGACTTTCTTCTGAGATGAATCATATGGGCTCGGTCACCCAGTTATGGAATCTAGAATCTTCGATAGTCGTGTTAGCTGGCATAGTGAGGACATATAGTCAGATTTAGGACGTATTTCTCGGGTGTGGGAATTTAAGGTTTTCGCTGCCAAGCATGCGGTAATGCAAAAATTTTAAATACCATGATTCTAGAGGTATGTGCCTTAGTCGAGGACTCTGTGAATATCGTAGCCTTGCTCACTAGCACGACGAAGATTCTGAGTATCATGATTTTGGACAGACGCATATGATTATCTGACGGTATGTTTGAGACTTTGATTGTGGGGTGTTTGACCTAGAAGGACTGCTACCATCTTAATTTCGAGGACGAAATTTTATAAGGTGGGTAGGATTGTAACATCCAGTTTTCCAGAAGAGGGTAATTTTAAAATTGTGTGATTATAATTATTATTTAATGATATTTATTTCATATTATGATTTTTAGTGATTTTAATTATTTTTAAACTATTTAAATTAATGATTTGTAATTTTGGTATTTTGCTAGTGAACAGTAGATACTGCCTACCCTAGAGCCTAGCCATGTGATTAGGGTATTTTTGATATTTTAGGGTTATTTGGATTTATTATCATTTATTTGAATTTATTATGATTTATGGGAATTTGTGTGAATTTAATATTAATTAAATATTGCTATGTGTTATGTTAGTCTTTTACTAATTGTGACTTAAGAGACTAACCTAGATGTTGACTCTAGTTAAGGTGACTTGATTAGCATGGTGAGACCCTAGTCTAACCTAAGTCAATCTAAGTTAGTCATGTAGGAATCAAGACTTGACTAGAAGGCTTAGTGAGTTGGTCAATAGGCTTAAGGTTTAGAAGATTGATTTCTAGACTAGTGCTAGTTGGCCCATGGCCCATGACTTGAAACCCTAACCCTAATTTCATTCATTATGACCAGCCACTAGGTCATTCCCAACCCTATAAAATCTCTCCTCCTATTGTTCTTGCCTCTTTTATATTATTTCTCCATTTGACAAAACCAAGGTTTGTTCCCTTCTTCAAAATTCCTATTTTATTCATTTAACCTCCTTTTTCATCCTAGTCTTTTGCATTGAGTCCTAATTGATGTTTATGGAGTGTTGGTGGAGAGCCATTTCAGTTTGGAATCAATTTGGAGCATTGGGCTATCAAGAAGAACACCCCCCATTTGAAGCTTTCTCTTGAGATTGACACCTATAGGTAAAACCCCTTAAATAATGTTATTATTCTGATTTCTTTGCATTTAGGGCTAGATCTAGGAGTCCCCTAGTTGTCCCCAAAATTTGGGCACAATTCGTGTCCGTTTGGTGTCCGTATCGGACACGTATCAATGCATATATGTAGGTGTTTGATGAAATGCTTTAATGGATTTAACCTTTGTATTTTCTAAAACAAATTACATATTTGGGAAGCCCTTGATGTGTGTTTTCGAACCCCCACTTTCTGAACACGAATTCGTGTCGTTTCCGTGTCGGAAATGGCCGTGGACATGCTGCACGACACAGCGCACGGGTGCCCTGCTACCCGTGTCCTGTTTCTCTTTGGACACGCCACGTAGACACCTCATTTTTGACACAGAGGTGGGGGCCATCACTGACGGACCCCCCTCGAGTCCCATGGACTCTCGTGTCGTATCGGACACAGAATCCATCACACACTGGTTTTACACTGTTGTACCCGCACAGATTTCAGCTCTCTGACACGCATCGTTTGACACGTGCAGACGCGACTTGGACACGGATCAGGGCGTCGACCCTCTAGCCCTACATACCCCCTAACCCTAGACACGAGCACATGGCCTCTCGATCTCGGTGTCGAGCCCAAATCGAGTCGTCATGGCTGCACGGGACAGTCTTAATTGACTAGTCCACTGAGTTACACATGCACAGATTGGACACTTCGTGTCCAGTTTCCTGGATACGAAAGGACCCCCCCAGACACGAGTACACATAGGGAATATTCTTATATGCCTGGTAGCTCAAGTTCATTGGGTATTGGTTTTCGAATGGTTGTGATATCAAAATTGGTTTCTTTTGAGTATTCTGATACCTGCCATTCCCTTCCAGTTTTGAATATCCTGAAATATTGTTTTCATTTTTTCAGAGTGTTCAATTCTTAGTTTTACATAGGTTTTTGATGTTCATTAGTTTTATTGGATTGTATGTTTGATTGTGAGTTGTGTATCGATATGAGAATGGGGTGATAGATGTTGCACTGGGCTCGAAACATGACTGGTATATGTTGTTTTGATTTCAGAACTATTAATCCATTTTTAATCCTATTAAATATTGCTGTGTTCAGTTATCAGATGCTCCCACATAATTGATTGTTTATGCTAGCTTAACATTTCCATTCATATGGGGTTTTGAATTGGAAATAGGATTTTGAATAGTATGATGGTTTTCGAATTTGGCAAAAACTGAGATTTCCTGTGAACCTAAGAGTTTCCCTTTTATTTCCTTTCAAAATTTCTGAATCTTGGCTGAATTCTAACTGAGCTTGTGAACTGATTTTGGGTGTCTAAATGAACTGAGATAAAGAGTTCTTCAATACATAAACCTGGGTTTTGTTTGGACTGTTTTGAACACAACTGGTATATGCTCACTGTTAGTAAATTTTCTGGAAATTCTGATTGGTTAAGGCTGAGTTTAACTGTTTGAATTGCTTAGGTTTTCTTGTGGGTTCGATTTGATAGTAAGTTCACTGTCCCTTGTTCTTTTCTGAAAGCTGAAATGTATGAATAAAATAATTACATAGAGCTAATTGTTGAGTGGTTTAGCCTTAGGATTCATCCCATTTCAGAACCTTAAACTGTTTTGATAACTGTCAAATGATTCCCTGTTGAATGACACATACCACAAATCTGTGGGCAAATCACTCACATAATGCTTACTCATACACTCATTAAATCTGTGAATTTGCACACTGTTTTCCTGTTTTACTGAGACACTTGCATTGACATGTACACACACAAACCAGGGATTATATGCACTATTGTGGACTGCACCATAGTAAAATATGGGATTCCTGAAATGGTTTCATGCCTAACACTCACTGTACACACACAGGTTTACACCATGTTTAGCTCACTGTTTTCATAAGAAACTGTCAATAGTTCCTATTAAAACCTGACATTGATTTCCATTCTTTCTTAATACCTGAGTTTGTATCCCTATTGAACTAGTCACATGATTCCTTAAACTGAATATTGAATGATTATTCTCTATGCATTGCATTGGTTTGTTTTGTTAAGAGAATTCGAATTGGTGTGTGTTGATAGATATGCTTACTGTCAGTCTCCATTAGCTGAGAGTTGATTTCCTTGTTTGAATACCTGTGTTTGATTCCTATTCACCTTGCAACTGTCATTCTTTTCTTAATAACCTGTCATGTGATTCCTACTACTACTCTACTATTTTTTTAGGAAATAACCCTCACCCTCATTCACTAACACCCCTTGACACATTTGCCTAACACTCATTCCATGATAACACACACTCTCATGTGACACTCTCATGTCACTTCACACACACACACATGAACACAAATACAAGTACACCATCACCTTTCCACTTTCCAATTTTCTATATATATGTGTATATACATATGTACATGTATATATATATACATATGTGTGATGCACATATAGGTAGCCTATTGTTATGTGTATATGTGATTGTGAGTTGGTTTATAGGCAAGATATAGCCTATAGCCTAGGGCTCATGGCCTATGGGTGTGCCTGTATACATAGTGAGTGTCTAGTTAGACTTGTATAGCCTTGTGATTGATGTGTGGTTGCTAGGCTAGGCTTGGTTAGGCCTAGTGAGATTTATTAGACTTGTTAGGGTCAGTCTTGACCTAGTTGACCTAGTTTGACTTCTAGGGTTGACCAGAGTTGACCAAGAGTTGACTTTGGTCTAGATTGACCTAGATTCATGTAGAACTCATAGTAGTGCATCTTATTACCATTTTGGACTTGTTGTGGCTTGTGTTGCTCTAACTAGGAGTCAGGTACCTCATCTCGGACAGTACATTTACTTCAGACATTCAGACACCAGGCGAGTACATTCTCTGATCATTTCATATCCTGCTTAGAATTATTTCCTGCAGTAGATTACTTTACTTGTACTGTCACGTTGGTCACACAGATTGGTACTATATGGATCCCTTCATAAGATGTTATCCTTAGGGAGCATCGGGTACTACATGTTCTGTGCGTTTCACTTACATGACGTATCATATGCTTCATTGGTTCTTTGATTACTTACGACATATACTCTTATGATCGTAGAGTCTTCCTAGAAACCTTATCCCATTTATGTGACTACTATGAATTACCTTCGGGGTCTATTACCTTCGGGGTCTATTACCTTCGGGGTCTTATCACCTTCGGGGTCTACCACCCTTCGGGGGCTGTTACATAGCATCATATAACATAACCTGGCTGGATCCTTGTGTATTGATTGGGGGTACGGGGGAGTATAAATAGCCATGTGAACAATTTCCAAAGTAGAATAGCCATGTACGCCTCTTTAGTATAGCCATGTACAATCAAGCCGTTCACATGTCGACTTTGTGCTCTAAATCACTAGTCACTGGTAGCTCTTTATTTATAGTAAATATTTCTATTACAGCTCTCTTTCTGTTTACATACAACATTTCTTTCAGTACCTGTATCTTACTTTACTGCATGATTATATTTTCTAACCTGCTATGAACTGTTGAGATGTACTGTGCTCGCTCCCGTCCTGACTGGACCTGTTGAAAATTTTACAGAGGATGATGAGGAACCCTGCACCCCTTACTTGGAGCTTGCCTAGATGACACTCGCGACCTGGACCCCTGGGGAGGTTCAGGCAGCTGCTGAGGACGATACCCTGTTTAGTATAGATAGCTTAGACTGTTTTTCCGTTTTATGTTTAGTTGTTGTTCTTGTTTCAGAGTTGTATATTTCTAGAGATGATTAGACTTGTATTCATTTCTGTTGTACCTCAGTTGAGGATTCTCTTATCTATTTTATCGTGCCATATTCTATCTCTAGATTGTGATTGAGTTGTACCTCTGTGTTGGCCTCCTTATGGAGAGTATTCATATTATGTTAGTTATAGTTCATGACCTAGAACAGCGTTCTATCGCCGACACTGCGGCGTAGGCTGGGCGTTGTTACGTTCTCGTACCCTCACAGTGGGTGCGGGTCGTGACACGTGCCAAGTACTTCATTTGATGTTTCTTGGCGTATGTAATGTTAGGCGCATAGGAATTTTGTCCTGTAGATACGCCTGAAATTCCATGCTTCTACACATGTGTTTCAGGAATTCAGTGCAAGGTGAGTGAAACTGTAGGGTGTGTGTAGTGGTATGGGTCATGTGTATATGACAGTGTGTTAACATGATGTAGTGTTCTCAGGTTTTAAGTAAAATGACAGTTTGTGTATAACATTGAATAGTGTAATAGGAAATAGTTTATACATATCAGTCCCAAAGCCAAATTGAATCTCAATTCCTTCTGTTAACAACCAACCTAACATGTAGCTATACTCAGACGTATGGGGAGATTAATTATAGCAAATATTTATGGGAATTATAGTTTGAAAACACATTTAAATTCAGAATTTATAAAACATTGTACAAGTATCAGTTAAATTGGGAAAATGAAATTCGAAAGCTAATTTACAGATAATAACCAAAATTATAGGTTGGTAAACATAGTTTCAAGTGTGTACGTGTTAAGCAATGTGTATGTGTCCAACCAAGTGGACACATTCGTGTCCAAGACACTAAAACACACACACAGATACGATCCTGCACAAAGCAGTCTCGTACGGCGAGTCCACGAGTTCGTGGGCACGACACAGTGCACCAAGTGTCACGTGCACATGCCTACGTGTTCGCCTAGGGTAGGTATACGTGTCTAGGACCCTGATTCATGTCTAAGTGGTGTCGTGTCTAAATTATCATAGCGTATCGGGGCACAAAACCCGTGCGCTGCAGTCCAGTGTAAGACCAGTGCACCACGAAGACTGTGTCCGATACGACACAAACGGGTCTGGGACTTGGGGACTGACATGTCAGTTAGTGCCCCCTCCTCGACACCAATTTTTAGGCCACCACGTGTCCTGTACAGCGAGCACTAGAGCCCGAGTAGCAGGAGAGTGCACGCTGTCCTGAACAGCAAGTTCGTGTCCCCGTGTGGGCACGACACGACACGAAAACAATACGACACAGACACGAAATCAAACACTACACCTAGCACTACAAATTCAATCAAACACATTTCAAAAATAATAAAAAATGTACGAGTGTGGCATTTCATCAAACACCTTCCTATACACTATGACACGTGTCCGATACTTACACCAAATGGATACGAAATTAACCCAAACTTTAGGAACAGCTAGGGGACACCGAGATCTAGGCTACCATGCAATAAAATTAGAATTAAAATGGGATTAGAAGGGTTTACCTATATGTTGCAAGGATCAAAAAAAGTCTCAAATCAAACGGTTCCCGTTGCTAGCCAAATCTCCCAAATTGCTCTAAAACTGAAATTACTCCTCATAATCAGCAAGTAGAGATTGATTAGAACCATATGCAAAAGATTTGGATCAAAAAGGATTAAAAATGGATTTAATAGAAATTTTGGAAAGTGGAGATTTACCTTTCCTTTTAAGAACTTGGTTGAGCACAAAAGAGGCAAGAACAAGTGGAGAGGACATTAAATGGGGGGGGAACCCTAGGTTGGCTAGCCACTATGGGTTGGTTAAGGCTAGGGTTCAAGTCATGGGCCTATGGGCTATGTTACATAGGTCATGAAATTAATTTCTTAAGTCACAAGTCATTGCACCTATTTATTAATCCTCCTATTGAAACTAGATTCTAAGTGACTAAATGAGGTTGACTTAAGTTAGACTAAGCTCACCCCATTGCCTACCAAATCACCATAGCTAGGGTTAGCTTCTAGGTCAGTCTACAAAGTCTCAATTAGTCAAAGTTAAAATCACAATCACCAATTAAATAAATTATAATAAATTCAAAAATTCACCAATGACCAAAATATCCTCAAGCTAAAATGTGGTAGTAACATGCGTGGTCTGGCATTTGGTTTTGTGCGTTAGAGCATCCACAGTGGTAACACTCCAAACCATACTACAAATCACTTCAAACCATACTCCAATAATTAATTTTGGAGTATTCCCTTCATGGTGGTACACAATGGTATAATCTAAATAAACACTCCAAATTGATAAGTGGCAACACTCCATTAGTTTTTCTCCTTATTTTTCTTTCATAATTGACAAGTGGCAACACTCCAAAAAAAGAATGAAGGAGAAAAGTAAATATGGTGGGCCCGCAAGTAATATAGCTCAACTAGTGGACTCTCCAAATTTGGAGAGTCTCTTAACTTTCTACCATTTTTCAAGTGTGGACACGAGTCCATTAGAGCCATCAAGTGCTACAAAATTTAGCTAAAGACCAAATATAGCACTTGAAATTAGTCTTAATGTGGATGCTCTTATATTGCTTGATTTTCTCGCAGGCTTACTGTTTTGGGGAATGGTTTCCTCGATTCTTTTCCAACAATTTGGTGTCAATTATGTACAAAAATGTATCTGGGAGTAATTTCTGGAAAAATTTTGTATTTAAAAAAAAATTGCAATAGAAATTTTGCGAAACTGTGTATTCTGCAAAAAAAAATCCTGCAAAAAGTATGTATTCTGCAAAAATTTACAACATAATTGTGCAAAAACTATATTATGTTTTTAATGCTGCAGGTAACCATATCCTATTTGAAAGTGGTGATTGTATCCCGCTTCCTTTTTTAACTTGCCAAACATTGAAAGTGAAATAAATCACTTTCTACTCCAAAATACAAAGAAAAAACCAAACAAGGAATTGGCAAACTTACTTATTCCAGTCCAATAATACATCTTACCAAACAGTTTTTATGATTCCATTCCACTTTACAAATATAAAATTCCACTACAAAAATACAACTTGTGGAAAGCAACTTTTCACTTTCATTTTTAAATTCAACTTATCCAACGTGCCTATATTGGGTTATAGAAGCAGTGTACGAGACCAGCTTGCTTGAGCACAAAATATTTTTCTTAGATGAATATTTTTTTTATTTATAAAAAAGATGAAAGTTGGAAGCAGTGAAAGATAGAGGTGAAGAATATACAATATAACATACATAAAAGTCTCCTGTGCAACATCAGACATCTTTAAAAAAAAATTACATGGAGGTGAAGATGAGAGGGAACTTGGGGGTTGAGTCCTCAGGAGAGAGAGAGCAATGTTCATGTACCTCCAAACAAGAGAGGTAACCGTGTGAAACTTCTGAAGGAGGTTAATAGATTTTTATACAATATATGGTCCCCTTATATCTTGTCCTTGGTTTGGGTCTCATATTCATACAATACATGGCGGGCTTTGTTCTTTCTCTGGCGGCCGTCGTGCTCTCAGTTGGATTCGGCTAGCAGATCACGGACTAGAATCTAAGATCATCATGGGCCAGCTTCGGCCTCAAACACTGTGAAGTGTCAACAGTGTAGCCAACCAATAAATAACCAAAAAAAAAAAAATTTAAAAAACAAAAACATTCTAAAAAAATGGAAAAAAAATGAAAAAAATCTAAAAAATGAAAAAAAAATTAAAAACTGAAAGAAAAAAAACCCCAAAAATCCAAAAACGCTAAACAAATGAAAGAAAAAAAAATGAAAACAGAAAAAGACAAAAAAAAGCAAGAATAAAAAAAAGAAAAACAAATTAAAAAGCATAAAAAGAAAATTGTCGGGACAAAAAAATATGCCTACTAATTTTTTTATTTTAAATTATTTATCCGCATATTTTTAATTTCCGAAAATAAAATTTCATAATACAAACCAAATCTGAGAGAAGGTGTCACAAAAAAAAAAAAACACGTATTCCACTTCTTGAAATGTAATGGCCCACATCTTGGCTGCAAGCAACTGTGGCAGTGGCACTCCACTTCTTTGGTCCAGAAAGGAAATAAATAGCTGGGTCCAGGCCAGCTAGATTAAGTACCAAGCGATAAATTTGCATGTCATCCATTTCCAGAGCACGAATTTCACTGTGCTAGATAGGTATACAATTTTTTTTTTTTTTTTTTACTTTTCTCATGGTCATAGGTATACAAGAAACAGAGATGGATACGAGAGAGAGAGAGAGAGGTCTACCGCACACTCCTCAGAAGACCTGCAGTTGCAGACAGAATACAACCAGAAGAAGAAGGACAAGTGCATCCACCCATTAGAAAAAGGATGGGAAGAAAGGGACCACAAGGTGATTAAATGCCATTGACATGCTCATCCCTGCATGGCCTTCTGTTGCTTGGAAATGGACACCGGAAAAGTAAATTCTATAGTTGATGGGAGGATGAGACCACCATTAATGCTCTATGACTAGCTCCAGGCCGGCCTGGCATAGCGCAGGTAGACCTAGGGCTGGGCACAGGTCGGGCCGGGCCGAAATTTTCAGGAACCGGACCTAACCCGTTCTTTGACGGGGCGGGACGGGGCGGGTCAATTTTTTTCTGGAACCGGACCTAACCCGCCCCGTTTGAAACGGATCCAATCCGCAACAACCCGCGGGTCCAAACGGGCCTAAAATTTATCATATAAAAAAAATTATATGCTAAATTTATCAAACCCAAATAAGACAGTGGATCAAATGACTCCCCACTGTCCAAACCACACGACCAAAACTTCATTCAAATCAAGGACAACTGATGAACAATCTATATGCTAAATTTATACAGGATTCCACTCAAGGCTCCCAGTACCATATATGTTAAATTTATACAGGATTTCTGTCAAGGCTCCCAGTATCGGCCAAATAATAATATAAACTATCAAAAACTAAAAAAAACGACACAATTTTCATATCTTTCCTGTTAGATTTGAATGGTTTGACATTCAGCAAGATATATTGTTTCCGCACAATAGATAATATTGTTTAATATTAAGAAAGACAAAACATGATAATACAATCAAGGATTTTCAATGCCAAGTGAACTTTTTCTCTGTAGTAACAATTATTAAACCAAAGAATTATAATCAATATGCCAAAAGTAATCCTTCCATGGAGTCAGCACTCAGCAGCAACGAAATGTAAAGTTTAGCATTTCTTTGACAGTGTGAACATCGCTTTTGTGGTCTGGACAAATGAACTGCAATTTTCTTTTATAATGTAAGGTTCAATAAGAGCTCATTTATAATGTAATTTTCTTTTATGTTGTTATGTTGGATTAAATTTACAATAATACCCCTCCAAACGGGCCGGGCCGGGGCCCCGCGGATTTTTAAATTGTGACCCGCCCCGAACCGTGAATATCACAGGACCCGCCCCGCCCCGCCCCGTTTCAGTTTTAAAATTTTAGACCCGGCTTGTTTGGGTGTTTTACGGATCGGTTCGGGTTGGAACCGCGGATCCTGGACCCGTATGCCCAGCCCTAGGTAGACCGCCTGTTTGGGACACAAGATTTTTGGAAGACAATAAAGAAGAAAAAATTTATATATATATATATATATATATATATATATATATATATATATATATATATATATATATATTTTGAGGGTGTCCACTTTTTAATGGTGCTTGGAGGTATGTCTCCAAGGGGGCTCGAATCCGCGCCACTGCGCCGTGGTACTCCACCGTTCCCAACATGCTACGGCTACTGGAACAATATATATATATATATATATATATATATATATATATATATATATATATAAAATGGCTTCATCTCAAAAAGGCGATGAAGCTCCGGAAGAAGGAAGAAAGGACTCAGGCGTTTGGGATCCCGGCGACGCACGGGGGGCCTCTCCGGTCAGTGAAGGAGGTGTGACAGAGAGAGAGATAGCGGGAGGTTGGACCACAGTCGGCAGAAGGAGGAGGGACAGATTTCCGGCAGGAGGCCAGTTGCCAGAAGCAAAAATGAGAGGGGGACAGCATCGGGCCCAGCAAGAGCAGCAGGTGGAAAGACGAGGGACAGGCAGAGGGGATGCCAGCAGCGGTATGAGTCAGGCCCGGAGGAACTTTCAGGGAGGAGGAAGAAATTTTCAATGGAGAGAGCGAGGTGTTCGACAAAATTCCCAGGAAGGCCCGAGGAGGAATACTCAGAACCATATTGATCCCAAGCCATGTTCCTCAAGGGGGGAGGCGGAAGAGGCGAGAAAAAGCTCGCAGGAAGGAAGACAAGGAGCTAGGAAAACCTGGGCGAAAATGTGTAAATCCAACAGTATCTCCATAGATGATGAGATGCAATATGTAGAACCATTGAAGAAGGGAGGTAGGCCGATAGCAGAGTTCACGGGGGAGGACCTGGAGGAGACGGAGGAGTATTGGAAAAGTACGGTCATGTTGTATGTGATGGACAATAAACCCTTCTATGGGCAGATCAAAGCTTACGCCAATCGAGTATGGCACCCGAAGGGAAGCATGGAGTTTTTCTCCAGAGAAAATGGTTTCTTCTTCGTAAGGTTCGGTTTGGCAGAGGATATGGAGCGTATCTTGCACGGGGGGCCGTGGACTTTTGATGGGAGGGCGATCATCCTCAAGCGGTGGACGTCAGGAATTCAGTATGAAAGAGAGTTACTCGCATCGGCCCCGATTTGGATCAGGTTTCCTAATCTTCCTATCCAATATTGGAGCACACCAATGCTAATGAAGCTTTCGAGTTTGGTAGGGGTTCCCATCAAAGCTGATGAAGCCACGAACAAGAAGGTGAGGCTTTCCTACGCTAGAGTTTTCGTAAAAATTGAGGCAGGAGAGGAGTTGCCACGCTCGGTTGAATACATGATCCCTTCAGGGGAAATTTTCTCCCAAAAGGTCGACTACGAGTGGGTTCCTCCCTCGTATGGCCAATGCAAAAGTTTTGGTCATCTCAGATCCGGCTGCTATATAGGTGAACATATAGAGAAAAAAGCAGGTGTAGGGAATTCTCAGCCAACAGGAGGGGAAGGGATATCCCCTACGGATGAGGATGTGCACATGGAAGTGCAGGAGGAGGAGGGAGTGCAGTTGCAAGAATCGGGAAACAATTCAGAGGCTGGAAATAACTTTGAAGGAGGAAACTCTAAAGGAAAAGCAGTTCATAGCAGCAGTGAGGAAGTTGAGACTCTGGATTTTCAAAGAGATATGGCGTTAGTTATATTTAAAGAAGGAGATGGTTGCTCCGTGCTAGGCAAAAGACATGGACACGCGTCCCCGATCAGTAAAACGGCATGCACTTCAGAATGCAATCCTCAGGATATTCCTCAAGGTGGAGGATATGCGAGTGTAGGAGAAGAGGCCTCCCACCATCTTCGAAGGATCTTCAAGCCAGGAAGAAGCCCAATTCAGAAGGGTCTAAAGTGGGAAGTGTGGTCAGGAATTTACTTCAAGCTGGGTCTAGGGAGGGGTCATGACTCACCAAGGTCAGTCCTCTTTGGGCAGGAGCACTTCAGAAAGCTTCTCCGAATCAATCCAATGAGCAAGATAGTAAGAAAATCATGTTAGAAAACTCTTCCGTTCCTTCACGGATGAGCACGAAAGGGCAAAAGGACCCCGCCTTAACCCATTAATGTCGATCCTTTCGTGGAACGTCCGAGGTGCCAACTCGGTTGGGAGGTGGAGGAGTATAAGAGATAGGGTGAGGCAACTCAATAGCTCGATTGTAGTTGTGCTGGAATCCAAGATTAAGAAAGAGGAGAGGGTCATCAGGAGAGCTCCTAATAACTGGGGGGTCGAACACAATCTTCATCTTAATGACATGGCCAGGATCATTGTTATGTGGGATAAACAATTATGGAAGGGGACTCTTCGATTTGAGTCGAAGCAGATGATGCTTATGGAGTATTCCAATGAAGGAGGGATGAGTTTCCTTTTAGCTTCTATTTATGGGTTCAATGATAGGAAACTTAGAATGGAACTGTGGAAGGATATTGAATCAGTTTGCTCCGGGAATGGAGGATCCCTACCTATATTACTTATCGGGGATTTCAATGCTATTATGTACAGGAAGGAAAAAAGAGGGGGTAGAGTGGTGCCTGATCACATTCTCGATGACCTGCTTTCATGTTCTATCAGGTCTGGAATCAGTGATCTATATAGGACCGGGGTGGAATGGTCCTGGAGCAATCAGGCGTCAAGTAATAGGGTGCAAACTCAGATTGATCGGGCGATGGGGAACGAGAGGTGGTTTAACATCTTCCCTGGCACTTGCGTCAAGGTCCTCCCTGCAGGCCAGAGTGATCATTCTTCCCTCCAGGTAAATTTCTTGAATAGAAGGATTCTCCAGCCTCCTCCGTTCAAATATAGTAACCATTGGCCTCTCCTTGATGGTTACGATGGGATTATACTCGAAGGGTGGCAATCTCAAGTCTCCGATTTTAGCCAATATCGCCTCATGGCTAAACTTAGAGCTGTGAAGCTGAACATCAAGACGTGGATCAAAGGGCAACCTAAGACAGCGCTATTTGAGTTGAATAAAGAACTAGAAGAGTTGCAGATGGCTAATCAGGGCATTCAGACGATCGATAGCAGTGAAAGAGAAAGCCGGCTCAGAGAACAGGTCTCCAAACTGATGCAGGTCAAAGAAATCAAGATTGAACAAAAATCCAAGTGCGACTGGATGAAGATGGGGGATAGCAGCTCTAAGTTCTTCCATGGTGTGGTGAAGGCAAGGCAGAATAGAAACCAGGTTGCGGTGCTTATCGACAAGGGCGAAAAGGTAATTGAGAATCCCTTCGAGATTCAGGCTGAGGTGGTTAGTTTCTTCTCTGCTCTATATAATAGAGAGAGTGGTTCTTCTCCGCTCACTCCTGTTGTTACAAAATGGGTCTTGACAGAGGAAGCTGTGAATGGTCTCCACGCTCCCACAACTCTTAGTGAGGTTGAGGAGGTAGTCCTCAAATCGAAGAAGAACAAATCTTCGGGCCCTGATGGTTTCACTGCTGGTTCTTCATTCGGCATTGGAAGGATGTTAGGGTGCTAGTGGTGGAAGCCATAAGAGATTTCTTTCGGACAGGTAAATTGTTGAAGCAATTTAATCATACCTTTATCACTCTCATCCCGAAGAAGGTCGGGGCCTCATCCCTGAATGACTTTAGACCTATTTCCTGTTGCAACTTTTTCTATAAAGTCATTGCGAAAATTATGAGTCGTAGGATGAAGCAGCTTCTTCCAGGCTTGATCTCTCGTAACCAATCCGCATTCATTGAGGAAAGGAGTATTGCTGAGAATTGTCTTCTGGCTAACGAGTTGGTGAGGGATTTTAACAAGATCGGAGGCGACAAGGCTTGCATTAAGTTAGACCTTAAGAAGGCGTATGATTCTGTTAATCGAGAATTCGTGATCCATATTATGAAAGCTATGGGATTTGATGATTGGTGGACTGACAGGATATACGAATGCATCTCGACTCCTACAGTTTCAATCTTGATCAAGGGGAGACTGGTTGGATTCATCCATACATCCAGAGGGCTCAGGCAGGGAGATCCCCTATCGGAGTATCTGTTCACTATGGTTATGGAGCACTTCTCATGTCTCATGGAGTTAGCTGAGCATTCGAGGAAGATTTCCCCCATCTTCAGGTTAGTGAACCCGAGTATATCGCATCTTATATACGCGTATGATCTTTTAGTCTTCATCAAACCTAATGAGCAGGGGGTCGAATGTCTTCTTCATATTCTGGCTGAATTTGAAGAAGGTTCTGGGTTACGCCTTAACAAAGATAAAAGCTCGATTATTCTCAACAAGACCTATAGATCGAAGGAGAGGTGTGCTGAGCTTATGGAGGTCGAAGAAGCTTCCCTCCCTATCATATACCTGGGGGTTCCACTTGCCACCATATTTGTTAGGCACTCGGATTGTTTAAGCCTCATTCGAATGGTGCAGTCCAGACTTGATGGATGACAGACTCAGATGCTTTCCTTTGGTGGGCGGATCGAGCTCGTTAGAGCGGTTATTAACTTGATTGTTTCTTACTGGTTTCACGTGGTTCTTCTCCCCAAGAAGACTGTGCTGAAGATTAACAATATGTGCGCGAAGTTCGTGTGGAAAGGAGGGATTCAAACCGTGGCTTGGGCTGACATGTGCCGCCCTAGAGGCGAAGGGGGGGTGGGTCTCCGTTCCCTGTCTACCCTCAAGGAGCTAGCAGTACTTAAGATGGGATGGTCTCTTATTGATGGCGACTCATTATGGTCTAGTTGGATGAAGAGCAGGTACATCAAGAAGGGCAATTTCTGGTCTATGAATAGCAATTCTAACTTCTCTACATGCTTTAAATCCATCCTTAAATCTTGTTCTAGACTTAAGGATTGTATCTCGAGAATTATACATGACGGCAAAGACACTGATCTATGGGATGATCCGTGGCTCGAGCACGAGAGTCCTCCTTGGGGTTCTGAGGTGGAGGAAAGGAGAACCATGATGAGAAAGGAGATGGTTAGTACGTTGATCCGGGATGGGGAATGGGCTATCCCTTCGGGATCGAAGGCTAGGAGATGGGCCTTGAAGATATTAAAAATTCGCATTGATGGCACTGCTGATAAGGATCATTGGAGATGGGAGGGATCACTTAAAGGGAATTTCTTCCTGGGAATGGCGTACGAGAAGTATAGGAAGAGGAGCCCGAGTTTTATATGGTCGAAGTATATCTGGATAAAGGGAGCCACGCCTAAGTTCAGTTACTGCATTCTCAAGGCGGTGCTAGGAAGATTGCTTACTAAGGATAGGATGAGTAGATTTGGGATTCAGGTAGAGGATATCAGGTGCCCTCTTTGTAACTCTGCCCCTGAGTCACACACCCATCTATTCTTTCACTGCGAGTAGAGCTCCAAAGTTTGGAATGCTCAAAGGAGATCCCTGGGATTGTTGGCGACTAGAGAGGATAGCATCCTTGGGGCGTTTAAGGAGATATCCAAGTACAGCACCATGAACCACCCCTGGTTCTGGAAGGCACGTCTCCGGATTACTTTCTCGGTTTGGCACCTATGGAGGGAAAGAAATACGAGGATTTTCGAACGTGTCGAGAGCACTGTCGTTAGCATCGAGAGAAGCATTCAGGCGGACATGGACATCATGGCACCTTAGTAGTTTAGCTTGCTAGGTATCCTGGGTCTTTTTGTGTTGCTCTGTGTTATGGTCCCTTAGTAGTTTCCGCTTGATCTTTGAGCTGGTAGTGAGGAGGGTCCCCTCAAGTTGGTGAAGGGGACCGTTTTGAGAGGTTTAAGTTTGTATAGTTCTGTTATATTCTTTCATTCTTATAAAGATGTTACCTTTCCCAAATATATATATATATATATGTGTGTGTGTGTGTGTGTGTGTGTGTGTGTGTGTATGTGTGTGTCCAGGCCAGCTAGATTAAGTACCAAGCCATACATTTGCATGTCATACATTTCCAGAGCACGAAGTTCACTGTGCTAGATAGGTATACAATTCTTTTTTTTTAAAGAAACAGAGATGGATACGAGCGAGAGAGAGATGTTAGAAATTGCTAGTACTTCACTTCTGAGTTCTGTGAAGTTGAAAATGTCGTCGAGGCTTGAATCGGGCATTTAACAACACTTTCCTTAAAGTGTTTCAGGCACTCTTGTAACGTCTTGGAGTCAGCACGCCAGAACACCCAGGATAAGACAGCCTTCTGCCGGAGGTTCACCAGACGTTGTGAGACACCGGCGTAGGAAAGAACACCTTTCAGAAAAACTTTGGAAGAGAAAAGAAAGAGAGAATGAATACTGAGATTCTGTGTGTTTTAGACTCAGAGATCTATAGTATATATAGATGGATTCGTGTTGTTTCGTGAAGTCGCGACCCTTCCAAAAATACATTCATTCATCTGTTCGCAGGTTCATTCACCCCTTCGTCTGTCTGGGCGGCAAAAATGGGCTAACAGTGGGCTGCAAAAAACAGGAATTCTCGGGACGAGAATCGCCGCGAGGAGCCCGAGGCCCGAGCCTGCACCGCTCGCCCGATGCCACGTTGCCTAAGTGCACAAGTACGTCTACAATACGCCACTATCGCCTCTACATCCGAGCCCGAGCCCGAGCCCGAGCCCGTGCCCGTGCCGAAGCCGGAGCCGGTGTTGCCGGTGGCAACACCTGCTACACTTCATAAAGAAGATAAAACAACCAATGGTCACCCACTTGCAACCCTTTGGTTGTTGCACACTCCTTATGAGTGCACATACCTATTTAAGCACCCTCGAACCTTTCTCTCTTTTCGATGTGGGACAAAAGTCCCTTCTCTTTCCTTTTCATCCTTATGAACAATAAATAGAATTAATAATTCCAACATTCTCCCACTTGTTCCATAAATGATGGAAAGGATTCCAGAATACATCACTTAAAGAATGTTAATACAGTTAGGTATCTTTCGATTTGAACCTAACCTTAGTAGATGTAACACAAGATTTTATCGGAATCTCTGGTAGCTAGGCTTTAAACTAGTTATTCCTTGTGATAAAATCGGTGTTACTTTACACACATTCTTTTGTAGTTCTTCGCCTACATCTCTCGCTTAGCACTAGTAATGGCCATGTACTGATTCTGTCTCATAAATTTTTTATAAGATAAACTCCAGATCTTACCGAGATGGCACCATCTCTAAATTCACATAGGTGAAGTTCTTTCAGTATCTTTGTTGCTTTACAGATACATGTCAACATTACTGAACATTAAGAGTTTTATAAACTCAACCCTCAAATTATAACAGTCGACATTATCATGTCGTATACATCCAAATCAACAGTTTGTTGTTACCCATTGAATATAAGGTTAAGGTTTTTTTAACATTAGATTGGGTTGCCACTGTTGTTGGAACTCTTACTCAAGGAGTTTCAATCCCATACCTCTCGAGGTAGATTTTACTAAATCCCTAGCTAGTGGTTTAGTAAAGGGATTAGCTAAATTATAGCTGGTACGCACATACGTAAGAGAAATGATTCCATCTTTGATCAATTTCCTTACGTAGGTATGTCTTAGACTTATATGTCTAGACTTTCCATTATACACTTCGTTGTAGGCTCTTGCTAGAGTAGCTTGACTATCGCAATGTATTGACACTTTTGATACATTGTCCTTAGCCAACAGAACTTCTAATAGAAGATCCCTCAACCACTCAGCTTCTTGTCCTGCAGAAGCTAGAGCCACAAACTCTGACTCCATGGTTGAATGGGTAATGCACGTTTGTTTCTTGCTCTTCCAAGAAACTGCCCCTCCGGCAAGCGTAAATGCCCAACCTGTCATAAATTTGTTATCCCCAACACTTGATATCCAACTAGCGTCGGTATATCCTTCTAATATGGCAGAAAATCTACCATACCGTAATCCAAGATTCTTGGTTTTCAGAAGATAACCAAAAATTCTTCCGATAGCCCTCCAATGATCATTATTAGGGTTGCTAGTAAATCTACTCATTTTACTAACTGTAAATGCTATATCAGGTCTTGTGCATTGCATCAAATACATAAGACATTCAATAGCACTTGCGTATTCTAATTGAGCGACGGCTCTTCCAGAATTTTTTTCTAGTTTAACACTTGGATCAAATGGAGTGTTCACTTCTTTGAACTTTAGGTGTTTGAACTTGTCTAGCACTTTTTCAACATAGTGCGACTGCGTAAGTTCAAAACCTCCACTGTTTTGTATTACTTTGATCCCCAAAATAGTGTCAACTATTCCAAGATCTTTCATCTTGAATGTGGAAGTTAGAAACCTCTTCGTTTCTGTAATTTCACTCATCTCATTGCTAATGATCAACATATCATCAACGTAGAGACAAAGAAATATTACGATATTTCCATATACTTTAGTGTATAAACACTTATCACAAACATTGTGAACAAAGCCATTAGAAATTATAACTGAGTTAAATTTCTGATGCCACTGCTTTGGTGCTTATTTTAATCTGTACAAGGATTTAACAAGTTTGCATAACTTTTGTTCATTTCCCGGGAGCACGAACCCTTCCAGTTGCTCCATGTAAATCTCCTCATCGAGATCTTCATTTAAGAATGTCGTTTTGACATCCATCTGAGGAACATTAAGATGATGCAATGAAGCTAACGCAAACAATATTCTAATTGTAGTTGTTATTGCTACTGGTACATATGTGTCAAAATAATCAATTCTTTCTCTTTGTCAAAATCCTTTGGCTACTAGTCTAGCCTTGTAGGTGTTTAAAGTACCATCACTATGATACTTTCTCATGAACACCCACTTACATCCAATAGATCTTGACCCTTTGGGCAGATCGACAATTTTCCAAGTGTGATTAGATATTATCGAATCCATCTCATCTTGGATAGCATCTTTCCAAAAAGATGAGTCCCGCGAAGCTATTGCTTCCTTAAAGGTTTTAGGATCATCTTCCACCTGAAGAATGATAGGAATCTTTCGAATAAATGTATCTGTATTTCCTTCTACTAAGTAAAAAGAAATTAGTTGAGAATCTCTTTCGTCAGATCCTAGATCCTTAGCCTTTCGAACTCTCTTGCTGATCCGAAGCTCGGGTCATTTTTCAACTAACCGTGAAGATCTCTCCTCACGAGACTCTTCATTAGCAGGAATCTCATAATCCTTATTCTTAGTAATAAGGTTCTCAAAAAATTCCACATCTCTGGATTCGACAATAATGTTAGATTCTAAGTTTAAAAGTCTATATGCCTTACTATTGGCAGCATAACCTACAAAAGCACTTTTGATTCCACGAGGACCTAATTTGGTCCTTTTAGGATCCATGTTTTTGTAATAAGCTATGCACCCCCACACTCTAAAATAACTGATATTAGGCTTATGGCATTTTCATATCTCATATGGTGAAATACCAGTTTTCTTCAAAGGAATTCGGTTCAGTATATGACATGCAGTAAGTAAAGCTTCTCCCCACAAACTAAATGATAATTCAGAATGCATTAGCATTGCATTTATCATTTCTTGATATGTTCTATTTTTTTTCGGCTAGTCCGTTCTGTTGTGGTGTCCATGGTGCAGAACATTCGTAAATATAATACCGTTCTTTTCACAAAAGGTATTAAATTCAAAAAGAAAAGTATTCACCACCTCTATCACTTCTAAGTATTTTAATGTTTCTACCAAGTTGATTTTCAACCTCTAATTTGTATATTTGAAACGGATTAAAGGCTTTATCTTTATGCTTTAATAGATATATGTAAATCTAGAGCAATCATCAATGAAGGTAATAAAGTATTTATTACCTCCTCGAGATAATGTGCCATTAAATTCACAAAAATCAGAGTGAACTAAATCTAGTAGGTTGGTATTACGCTCTATACTGTGAAAAGGTTTTTTAATCTTTTTGGATTTTGCACAAATTTTACACTTATCTAAGTCTTCAGAATTGTATGAAATTAATCCAGATTTAATTAATCTTTTCATAGTGCTAATACCTATATACGGTAATCTACTATGCCATAAAGTAGAGGACTCAATCATGTAAGCAGAAGTAGAAACTTTATTGATATTATTTTCAATGATACAAAGTTTGATCATACCCTCATCGGTATATCCCTTTCCAACAAATACACCATGTCAAAATTAATTTGCCCGACTCAAAGACAGATTTTATTCCTGGTTTACCCAACAATACTCCACTGACGAGGTTCCTACTCATATCTGGGACGTGAAGTACGTTAGTCAGAGTTACTTTCTTTCCGAAAGTGAATTGGATTTCCACATCACCTGTTCCCACGACCGTTGAGTGTCCTTCATTTCCCATATGAACTTCTTGTCCATCATTGACTTCAGAATAGGTCTTGAATGCTGCTTTGTCGTATGAAACATGAACGGTAGTACAAGTATCATACCACCATCCTGGAGCCTTCCCTTTGACCATCATGAGTTTGCTTACCGTAGCAATTATGTCATCTGTCTCAGTGAGATTTACGTCGCTGTTTTGGGTCTTTCGAACCCGACAATCTCTGGCATAATGTCCTGTTTTGCCACATACAAAACAACCGATCTTGGGTCCTTTGGCGGTGCTAGAGTTCTTGAACTTTTGTTGGTCCTTCTTAGGACCGAGAAAGTTCTTCTTTCCTGCAGGTCTCTTGCCTTTTGCGCTCACCGCATTAGTTTTAGAAACTTTGTTGTTCTCGGATTTCTGTCTTTCTTTCGATTCCTCTTCGATTCGAAGGTATTTTTGAATCTGTTCCAGTGAGAAATCCTCAGAGTTGTGAAGTAGTTTCTTCTGATAACTATTCCAAGATGCTGGCAATTTAGTAATTATAACACCAACTTGGAATGGTTCCAAAAGTTCTATCTTTACTGTCCTGAGTTTATTGACTAGAACTTGTAGTTTTGTACTTAGGCGAGTATAGGATTTGTATCAATCATTTTGAAATCAAAATACTTTGATATAAGAAATTTCTTTGTACCTTCTTCTGCTGCTTTGAATTTGAAATCCAGAGCCTTCCAGATGTCAATCGCCGAAGGATTTTCTGTATAGAGGTCGTACAGTCTGTCCGACAGGGTGTTCAGAAGGTGACCACGGCACAACAGTTCGTCTTCTTTGTACTTTTTGCGTTCTGCCTTGACTGCATCAGAATCTGCTGGAGTGAGTTCTAAAATAGGTGGCAGATCTGGGTCGAGGACGTAGTAGATCTTCAGCGCCGTCAGGAGGAAGATCATCTTGTCCTGCCAGCGTATGAAGTTCGTCCCGTCAAAGCGATCCAGTTTGACTAGATCCTGATTCATGACTTTGATGCTCAAAATTGCAGCCTCGTACGCCATTATTTGTAACACTTTAAGATTGTTAGAAATTGCTAGTACTTCACTTCTGAGTTCTGCGAAGTTGAAAATGTCGTCGAGGCTTGAATCGTGCATTTAGCAGCACTTTCCTTAAAGTATTTCGGGCACTCTGGTAACGTCTTGGAGTCAGCACGCCAGAACACCTAGGATAAGACAGCCTTCTGCCGGAAGTTCACCAGACGTTGTAAGACACCGGCGTAGGGAAGAACACCTTTCAGGAAAACTTTGGACAGATGGTCCTGTTCCTCTGTCTACTGATAGAGAGAAGATTATATGGATCCATCCAGATTTAGTGGCTCTTTGAAACACCATCTTCTTCCACCAAGTCTAAGAAGGCCACTAAAAATAAATTATGTCATATGATTTCATTTGGTGAACATTCTCTTCCACCTCTAACTGCTACCTTTATCTCGGCAGCAGATAATACTTCTTCTTCTTCCACTGCTAAGACAATATTGTCAAAGTCAAAAGCCAAATGCCTCTGGTTTGAATCATAGAAAGGGATCTGATGTACCTCTTTCTCTATGGCTTTCTCACAACCAATCTCTGGTTGGATTGGGTTACTGGACAAACTCTCCATCTTGCCAAAAGAAACCTTCTAGAAATAAAATCCAGGCAAAAAGTTACAATATAGTGTCCTTTGAGCCTGTATCCGAAGAATAAGTCTTAACTGGTACCAGATCTGGGAAATCTTACCTAAGAGACTATTCAGAAGGTCAAGAAAACCCTGTTCCAGCTTTGGAGGCTCCTCAAGCATCATCTTCTCCTGCTGTCAATAATCTATCAGCTTCGTGACCCCCAATAGAGCCAACTCTTCCTAAACCGACGACAGCCGACAAAGAAAAATAGCATGTCCGTTTCGACAAAGTATTGAAGAAGACTTCAACCTTGGGACTTGAGAAGCCGTATAACTTTGATATACTGGCTCAGCTGGCCAATACTCCGGCAAGATTGTCAATTTTTGAGCTACTCCGTCTTTCGAGGGAGACTCGAGAAACGTTGAGTGAAGCTTTGAAGCAAGTTGATACTTGTCTAGCACTTCTCAAAAAACTAGAGGATGAGCCTATAACATGCCTTCATTGTCATAGTATGATGGAACTAATGCCAAACATCACCGTTACACAAGATGATATGTTGTTAGAAGATAATCATCATGATCGACCCCTCTACTTCACGGGATATGTTGATACCATGAAGGTTGATCGTACCTTGATCAATCCTGGGTCTGCACTTAGCATCATGACAAAGACTCTACTAGATGCATTGAAGATTCCCGTACACAAACTTTCAACAACTATCACGACAATCCTGGAATTCAATTCTAGAAGAAGTGAACCTTTGGGAAAGATTCGCCTGAAAGTTCAAATAGACAATCTTCGTACGAAGGTTACTTTCTGCGTGATTGATAATCACGGCTCTTACAATGCTTTGCTGGGAAGACCCTTTCTACATGTGCATAACATTGTACCATCCACTTTACATCAATGCTTCAAGTATGTGGATGTCAATGGAGAAGTCCAAAAGAAAGTAGCCGATTTAAATCCATTCAGGGGCATTGAAGCATATTTTACGGACTCTCGGATGTATAAGGAGGAGTTCATGAAAGTTGTATTGGCAATGGATAGTGAGGAAGATCAGAAACATACTTAAAAAGATGTTCTCATGATCCCTGTCAAAGGACGTGTTACTTGTCCCTCTTCTTCTCAGACATTGACTATACATCTTTTCTTTCATAACAAACAACCTCCTGCTGTAGAAAGGGAATAAAGGAAGCTCACCTATTCTGAGCTTCTTGTTATTGACCTTCGTCGTAACAAATCTTCTTCTTCTTCTCGTCCTCCTCCTCCTCTAGTTATCAACCTTACTAGACCATCTGTTAAGGCTAAGAATCACGTTGTAAATGATGATGTATAAATCAATAAAGTAGCATCTCCTTTACAGTATACTGATGTCCTTTATTATACCCGATGTTATTTAAAAATGTTAAATAACTTCGAACCACTTGCCATAGAAGCAGTTGAAGCTTCCCAAAACGAAGTATTGCTCGAGCCAATGCAGGACTCCTTTTTCTTAGTTCTTTCCAGGGAGAAAGATGAACTTCCTATACTTTTTAGTAAAGGAATATAACAGAAGATCACGCCCGACAGTGAAGAAGAAAATCAAGATAACGAAAAACTTAAACTACATCGTTATAGCAAGCAATCAAAGAACATCATTCAAAAGATGGGCTATAATTTTAAAGCTGCTCTCAATAGCGGCAGAGGAAGGCGAACTCCAATTTGTATTCCTACTCCAAGAGAAAAATCATAACAATACTACAACAAAATGAAGCGGGGATTAGGTTATACTTCACCAACTCTGACTCCATAAGCCTCCGAATCTGATGAAGAAGAACGATCTAACTCTTATGATTCTATCTCATGGGATTCAGACACCAGTATAGGGCATGTCCATCACATGACTCTATCTTCCAATATGGTGACTGTCGAGTTTTCGAAAGATAACGAAGACTTTATCGAAGCTTCTGAATCTGATCCTTGGGCACAAAGGATGGATACTTAATGGGAGCTTCGCTTTGAACAACGTGAGCTACCTACTGAAGATCAGTTGGTTCAAGTCAATATTGGGGATAAAATTTTCCCAAAATCGATATTTGTCAGCAAAAGCCTCCCTGAAGCGGATAAACAAGAACTAATCCAACTTATTAGGAAATATATTGATATATTCACTTAGAACTATGAAGACATGTCGGGGTTGGATCCTCAGATCGTTACCCACAAGCTCAACATTCTGCCAAATACGAAGCCAGTCAAACAGCAACAACGTCGGTTTTGATCTGATATGATGGATGCCATTGAAGCTGAAATTAAGAAACTCATCCCATGCGGTTTCATCAGAGAAGAACAACATCTGGACTGGGTAGCTAATGTTGTCCCAGTTTTGATAAAAACAGGGAAAGTCTGGGTCTGCATCGACTTCAGAGACCTTAATGAAGCTTGTCCCAAAGACGAATTCCCTCTCCTAATCACTGGCGTTATGATTGACAATACTTGCAAATTTGAACATATATCCTTTATTGATAGATTTTTAGGATACAATCAAATCAAGATGCATCCAAAAGATGAGAAACATACATCTTTTTACACTCCTCTTGGAGTCTATTGCTATACTGTCATGCCATTCGGTCTTAAGAATGCTGGTACAACTTATCAGCGGGCCATGAGTACCATCTTTCGTGATCATTTACAAAAGACTGTTGAATGTTATATTGACGATATTTCTGTCAAAAGTCGTCTAAAAGAGACTATATTTAAGATTTGAGAACTATTTTCGATCTAATGCGCTAGCATCAACTCAAGATGAATCCCACCAAGTCATTCCAGGGAGTCTCTAGTGGCAAATTTCTTGGATTCGTTATTACCTCTAAAGGTATACACATTGACCTTGAGAAAATTAAAGCCATTCAAGAGATGCATCCTCCACGCAACCTAAAAGATCTACGAGGATGCCAGGAATGGCTTACGTACATCAGGAGATTCATCTCAAATCTCTCTGGACACTGTTGACCGCTCACTCAACTCATGAAAAAGGCATGTCTTTTATTTGGACTGAAGAATATCAACAAGCATTTGAAGACATAAAGTTGTACTTGATGAACCCTCCAGTTCTAGTGCCTCCAGTGTCAGGAATACCTTTCCTGATGTATGTTTGAGCAATGGACCATTCCCTAGGTGCCTTATTAGCTCAGAAGAATAAAGAGGGTCATGAATAAGTTATTTACTACCTTAGCCGTATGATGGTTGGAGCTGAGCATCAATACACTCCAGTAGAAAAAGAATGTCTAGCTTTGATGTTTGCTGTTCAAAAGACGAGACATTATATCACTGGCCAAATTATTCATGTTATTTCTAGAGTTAACCCTCTCCGGGTCCTGATGAAGAAGCCAATACACTCAATTCTAGGCTTGTAACATGGGCCATATTGTTAGCACACTATGATATGGTTTATGTTCCTCAAAAGTCTGTTAAAGGTCAAGCCCTTGCTGACTTTCTGGCAGCTCATCTAGTTCCCGAAACATCTAAACTCTACGATAAGATTCCAGATGAAACCTTGGATTCCAACATGATAGAAAAAATTCTTACTTGGCATTTATTCTTTGATGGTGCATCCAGAATTCAACCAAAAGCTGCTATTGTTGCTGGAGTCGGAATCGTTCTCATCTCACCAAAAGGGTTAGCTATCTAAGAGCTTATTCTTTAGGTGAGTCATGTTCCAATAATGTGGCTGAATACAATGCTCTTCTTATTGGTCTCCAATTGGCTAAACAATTAGATATTGAGTATCTTGAAGTTTACTGAGACTCCAAACTGATTGTCAATCAAGTTAGAGGCACATATGAAGTTCGACATCAAGATTTGGTTCCATATCATAATGCAGCGATCAGGATGGCTACTTCATTCAAAGGCTTCTTCATCGAGCATGTACGCCAGCATGTAACAAAGAAGCTGATGCACTCGTTAATCTTGCAGCAGTATTAGCAATTCCCATCAGAAGGCAACAAATGATCGTCATCACTAATAGAGAGTTATTTTGTGTCCAGAATAAGTTAAATATGGAAGTTAACAATACGAACATGAAATTTAATAATTCTGTTAAAATTTGTGCCATCAGTGAGGACTGGAGGACTCTTTTCATAAACTTCGTGGTCCATGATATCTTATCTGAAGACCATAAGGAGGCTATAACTATTCGTCGACCGTCACTCAGATTTTATTATAACCATACTATAAAGACACTCTACCGACGAACGTTTGACGGTTTACTCCTACATTGTCTTGTGGGAGAAAAAGCAAAATAAATACTTCGTGAAGCTCATGACGGTGTTTGTGGCACACATCAACCTGGTCCTAAACTATAGGATCATATTCGCCGTATGGGCTATTATTGACCCTCAATGGTATCTGATGCAATCGAGTATGCAAGAAAGTGCCGAGCATGTCAAATTCATGCTGACTTCATCTATCAACCATCATAATTTCTTCACCCGACGACAGTATCTTGGCCCTTTGAAGCTTGGGGAATGGATGTCATCGGTCCTATCAACCCTCCCTCTTCTCGAGGACATCGGTTTATATTGGCCATAACTGATTACTTCTCAAAATGGGCTGAAGCTGTACCTCTAGCTGAGGTCAAGACAAGCAGCGTAATTAACTTTATCAAGCATCATGTGATTTATAGATTCGGTGTTCCTCGGCGAATCATTCATGATAATGGGCCACAATTCATCAGTAAGAAATTCACTCAATTCTGCAACGACAACAGGATCAATAATATTGCTTCTACAGCTTACAATCCTGCAGCTAATGGGTTGGCAGAAGCATTTAACAAGACCATCATCAAACTCCTCAAGAAGTTTGTTTCTACCAATAAACGAAATTGGAGTGACAAGTTTGGAGAATGTCTGTGGGCTTACCATACTACTATACGTACTCCTAAAGGATGCAGACCTTTCTCTTTGGTATACGGATGTGAGGCCGTCTTACCATTAGAAATCCAGATCCCTTCCCTAAGAATTGCCATTTCTAATAAACTCACAACCGAAAACATTGATCGCCTGAGACTTCAGGAGCTTGAAACGCTTGACGAGAAATGGCCCCTAGCTCAACAACATATTGAGTTATACCAAACTCGTCTATCAAAAGCCATCAACCGTAAAGTCAAAGTCCGAACAATTCAAAAAGAAGAACTAGTTCTAACCGTCAGACGTCTTATGATTATGACGCACATGAGCAAAGGCAAATTCAAAGCAAAGTGGGAAGGACCCTATATTGTAAGCAAAATTTTCTCCAATGGAGCTTATCAATTGACTGGTATGGATGGTCGAGTCTCCATGATGCCCATTAATGGAAAATTTCTCAAGAAATATTATGTTTGAAGACAAAGAAGAAATATCAACATAGAGACTCAGAATGTATATAAAATTCTTTTTTATTTGCATAAATTTAGACAGAAGGAAATACATAAAATTAACGAGGATCGGAGCCCTCTTGATTGAAAATGTATTTAGCAAGAAGCTCGAAGACATTATCGTCCGATGATACCAGCAGTTCGCATGCGGCCTTCCTCAGAGCTTCTTCCTCGACAGTACTCCCAGGCAACACCAACTTGGTGAGAATGTCCTGCTTCTGTCCAGGGACAGCCGAGGGTGGCAGAGGCTCATCGAAAGGAGTGCAGAGGGCGGCTTTGGTCTTCGAGATGACATCCGTGTCCTTATGCAAATCTTCTGAAGATATTTGCAAATAAGTGAAAAGGAGTGAATGATGCTTTCAGAAAAGTTCCATACTATTTATATACAAAAAAGCCAACCATTCTGTATCACAAATCGAAACAACCTTTCCTCGAGAGGCATGTTCGTTCATCTTGTGAAAAGATCTTCAGTTACTATTTGTCTCAAGAATCAACGTATCCTTTCCTTGAAAAGGCATACTTATTCATTAGACTTTTCATCTCTATTTCATTTATTATCATTTATTTACTTTTTCGTAAATAAAGCCACAAGATAATAAATACTCAAAATCTCCCGTGGAGTCTATCCAAATCATCAATTCCGTCTTTTAAAACCCAGTTGTTTTAAAAGATGTCTTTTCTTTATGATAAATCTGTATTATCACATATTTGTCTTTTTAGACACGATATTTTGTCTTTAAGTCCCATCGGACTTGAAGATCATTATAAAAAAATGAGTTCACGTCCACATTACCTCTGGATTCTATTTTCTATATCATCACGTCAAATCAGATCATAAAGAAGAGAAAATTATTCTTTATTCATTCTTTAAAAACATAGATACATCTTGATGGAAATCTATTACATTTCGAATTTTTATTCTAAATCTAACAAATGAAGGTCTGTTACATCTTTGGATCTTCTTGTTGATGCCAGTTCCTTGTTGACTCGACCTGAAGCAGCGAGCAAGGCAACGGAATCAACTCTGGTCTTCTCTCTCAGAAAGACGAGAGGAGAACCACGGAGTGCAGCAGCTCGAAGAAAAGTTGCTGTCAATACAACTGGTGGAGAAGAGACGACCCTTCATGAGAAGTAGGAATAAGATCACCCTCGTGATACGATTCCTAATTCTGTCTCTCCACCGTCCAACTCTCATGTATAAAGGCCCTTCCTACCATCTTGAGGAAGCCCTTTTAAGCATGAAGAGTTCTGAGCTCTCTGATGTGTGTGTCAAAGGTGGTTCAACTTCATAACATCCAAGATCACCGATGCCAGTTCTGGGAATTTTTGTCAGTTGGTCTCCTGCAAGCATCAAAAAGAAGAAGAGAATATAGTAAATGTTCTTTTCTTATCACAATTATTCATGTGCAATTGAAGCTGAAACATTTTACTCGTCTATAGGCGTATATTTATACTACCAAAATACAGTAAATTAGCGATGGAACATTAGCGACGGATATTGTCCGTCGGCGTTAGCGACGGCTTTGTGGCAACTAGCCGACGGAGTACCGACGACAAGCCGTTACTTTTTTATTTTATTTTTAGGGGGAGAAAACGTCGCTCATCCATCGCTAGGGCGTCGGAGATATAGCGACGAATATTTAATCGTCGCTATGCAGTCGATTATTTGGCGGGAATTATGGAGAGAATTGGCGGGACAGTTCTTCGACTACGTAGCGACGGATATTCAGTCGACAAGTATCAAAAAGAGCGACTAATGGACGACGGATAAAAATTCGTCGCTAGTCCATCGCTAAATATACGTTCCAGACTTAAATTGAAATGACGGGAGAAACTTTTCGCATTCTCCCCAAATTCACTCTCTCTCCTTTCTCTCTCTCTCTCTCCCGCGACTTCGATGATCGGCGTCGGCGTCCTCTCATCTCTCTCTCCCGAAGGTAATCCCCTCTCTCTCTCTCTTTCGATCTCTCTCTCACGGTGTCGTAGGGGCAGCGGGGGCGACAGGCGTCGGGGCGGGGGCGTCGGGGGCTGGACGACGACGGTGGGCGGGGGGTTGTGGGTGGCGGGGCTGCGGGGGGTGCCGGGCTTGGGACGGGGGCGTCGGGGGCTGGGCGGGGGCGGTGGACGGAAGGTTGTGGGTGGCGGGGCTGCGGGGGCGGCGGGCTTGGGGCGGGGGCGTCGGGGCTGGGCGGCAGGCTTGGGGCGGCGGGCTTGGGTCGGGGGCGGCGACGGGCTTTGCTTCTCAAATTCTAGTTTTAATTAGGTGTTTATATCGGCTAAATAATGTGTTATCAATATTGGGTGTTGTCCATTAGTTTGGTGGTGTTTGGATTAGTAAATATGAATATGGGGTTTGGGTTCATGGTGTATGTTCACTGTCTCAAGGACAATGCGCGTTCTTCATCTGCCTTCTTTGTTAAGAATATCCTTGGGACATTCGCTTCACCAAAGTCACTGAATAAGTGAAATTTTTTCTGGAAAACTGACCCTTAGAGTGTATCAGTTGTGTGCTTCTATATAGATGTATATATCTATACATCTAACTGTGATATACATATGTGTATGTGTGCTTCTATATAGATGTATATATCTATACATCTAACTATGATATACATATGTGTATGTGTGCTTTAGAGAGTGAGGAATGAAGGCAGGCAATAATGATATGACAATCTCAGTTAGCGACGGACTAGTGACCGGTTAGCGATGGATTTTTCCAGCTCCATTTGCATTAATCTACGGTACGACATGGTGATCAGGACATAGTCCCTGCAGCCATTTGACTAGCGAGGCAGAAACTATGTCGCCGTAGATAAAGTTGACTGTCCTCCGACACTCATCCCTCGGCAATGATAATATGACAACCTATCACTATATCTTATATAGTAGTAGATGATGTCTTAGTATTACATTATGTGAGTTCATCTTGATTCTGTTACATTCTTCAGATACTAGATACGATAAGAACATATACTACACCATATTTACAGAACATAGATGATTCACACTAATGTATGCTAGAATAAATTTTGGGTTGTGTTCTGATCCATTCGTTCCCATACTTGGCAATTAAGCATGTGAAATAGAACTGATTATGTTTAGTTTGTCTTACGATACAGATTTTCACATCCAAATTGAAATGGATCGTTACTTCATTGATCGTATATGGATGTACTAGCGGATCAACCTCCTGGACCGTAGGTACTTATAAGTATTGATCGTATCGGATTAGTATCGATCTATCATTTTGGTATGGGCCGTATCGGTTGGTATTGGTCTTAGCGAATTGGTATCGTCCTATCCGATATGTATCGACCGTATAGCTAGGATTCATATTGGCCTTATCGATTTGGTATCGATCATATTCGATAGGTATCAGCCGTGTTAGATTAGTATAGACCATTTCGGATTAGAATCGTGGAAGGTTTAGTAACAACTGTACTTGGATTTCTCTCTTCTAGAGCTAGATTACCATTGTAAGAGAGTCACGATAGCGTAGCTGGCCAGTTACAGAACATACATACTTCCTTTTCAATCTCGCTTTTTCTGATGGAAAAGGAAGCAAGTATGTTACTGTAACTGGCCAATCACGATCTGGTGACTCTCTTGCAATGGTATTCTAGCTCGAGAAGAGAGAAATCCAAGTACAGTTGTTACTAAACCTTTCACGATACTAATCCGAAATGGTCTATACTAATCCAATACGGCCGATACCTATCGGATATGACCGATACCAAATCGATAAGGCCAATATGAATCCTAGCTATACGGCCGATACATGTACATATCGGATAGGACGATACCAATTTGTTAAGGCCAATACCAATCAAATACGTCCTATACCAAACCGATCGACCGATACTAATCTGATACACTAGATACTAAGTACATCCGGCCTATACCAGCGGATCCACCAATTACTGCACGATAGTCCCAACGACTCCAGTTACACCCGGTTATTGGTGAGTACATGATTACATAGTAATTTTGTTAGTCTTATGAAACATATTTTTACTCTCTCATGCTACCAAAGTCACAACTTTTCCAGTACTGCTCTCTCTAATGATGATGAACGCAAAAAACCAACGTCACAACTTTTATAATTTGAGTAAATTTCTTTACCCTATATGAAAATTTTTGTTGTCAGAGAGATGGCTCCTAGGACTCGCCGAGGTGGTGCTGCTAGTCGAGGAAGGGGCCGAGGCAAGAAACCCTTGGAGGTCGACACGGAGGAAGTCCCCGTCGTCAAACAAGAGCCGGTGACTGTTAAGGAGGAGGTGTTACCAAAGGTCGAGGTCAAGGAAGAACCGATGACCATCAGGGAAGAGATTGCTCCCAAGGTTGAAGTTAAGGAGGAGCCACCGTCAAAGAGTAGTAGCATCGGGACCGACCCTCCCGTCCCTACAGAAGACCTCAACCAGATTGAGCCTTCGTATGCAAAGTGGCTGATAGAATGGTATATGCCTCAACGCAACTATGATCCCTGGCTGTGAGGATTCATCGTCTGACTTGCGGTCTTTGCTGAGGCTAAAGTCGATTTTCCTATGTGTTCTGGAATTTTGGAATATTTGTGGGAATTTTGGAATATTTGTGCTATGATCGGATTATAACGACGGATATTAGGTTACTCTTCAGGATAATTGATGTCTATTTTATATTAATTTGGTTTGGTCTATATGATTTTTGGATAATTGGTGTGCATTAAATTCGTATGTGCATATTTGGTCTATGTGATTCTTGGATAATTGGTGTGCATTATATATTTGGTCTATGTGATTGTTGGATAATTGGTGTGCATTATATATTGGTTTGGTTTATGCATATTTTTGCGAACAGGAAAAGTGCTGCAATTTTTTTTTAAAAAATCTCATTTAGCGACGGACTAGTGACCGGTTAGCGACGGATATTTTCAGTTTCTGACTACTGTTCGATGGCATATTCGTCACTAACTGGAGATTTGAAAATGTTTCCAGGTAGCGATGGATGGTCGACGGAATATCCGTCGGCAACGTTCTGGTGGTATATAGTTCAACGGAATGACGATGACTCATCCGTCGCTATGGTTCTGGAAATGCCAAGCATTTTCGGAACATGGTCGACGGATAATCCGTCAGTATTCCGTCGCTACTCCGTCCTCTGTTAGCGACGGCGATCGACGAAATAGCGACGGAATGATACACTCTGATACGCTATTACGACGGTTTACTGACGGACCATTACGTCGCTAGTGTCAACACAGTTCAGTATTTAATACTTGAAATTGACGAAAGCTCGCCGGAAAGTCGTCGCTAATGCTTCGTATTGTGAAGTCGACAAGCTGTCGCTATTCCGTCCCTTGATGACTGCTTAGCGACGGACCGTTATTAGCGACGAGCTGATTGCCGATGGATTATTTTGGCCAAGATCCGTCAGTGATTGGTCGCAAATACAAATTGCCGACGGACGGGCGACGGATCTGGCCGTCGCTAAATCGACATATTTTGGTAGTGTTAGAGAAAAAATGCTACGTGGTATTTGGAAATTGATGTTAACAGAACCGAGAAAAGCTTTTTAAAAAGTGTATGGGATGTGTCAAGACAGATACACAACAAAGCTCAAATTCGCCAGGGTTTAATAAAGTCCAATTTTTTATTTCATAATGGAAAAGTGGACAGACACTACAGACATCGGCGCTATAGGCCATTATGTAAAATGACACCTTCGCATCACATCACTTCTTCTTTCCGTCATCAGTCTGATGCAAGGCAGCACTCAGTTCCTCCATGTTATGGATTCCCGAGCGATGTATTAGACGAAGGAATCCTTTTCTACGTTCTAAGGCGCCACGCTCTTCAGAAGAAGATGATGGCCCACCTCCGGAATGAGCGAGGACTGTTGGAGTCAGGCCAAAACAGTCGAAAAAGTTTTTGGCCCTTAGCGACGGGTCAGCTTCTAGCAAGTACTCCGCAGGTGTAGAGTGTAACTTCTTCTCAGATGCTTTGCCATCGACAATGTTGTCCGTCTCCTTCTTCATGTTGGAAGCCATAAGAGTGAATGAAGATGGAGGCTGGGCATCATGCCCATATATACAGTGAAGGTCAGCCCTCGTCGACTCTTCGTCTTCCCAATAAATAGGTGCGTATCACTTAATGAGGGAGAAAGTAAAAAGACTTTTTGAAAAAGAGCACCCCATAAATAGGTTCATCGTTGGGAATAAACCGAGTATTTAATACTTTTTTTAGTCAGGTTGCGCGATTCTCATATTGCACCGCACACAGCATGCGCAACCATCAGGTTGCGCAACAATCATGATTATGCCGCATCTTGTCGCTCAATGCGTCAAAATTGCACTTAAAGTACAACACAGATTTCAAAGCGTTGTAACGCCCCAGTTCTAAAATACGTAGGACTAGGAACGTAGACATGCCAGCTGTATTCATACGAAGTACATAGGCCTCGTCTGGAAACATAAGCTGTAAATGCTGTAAAACCAAGGCTAACTAACCTCATCCACACAAAATAAATGAATAAAAGATATCATATAATCAACTATGAAATTTTCATTTGGTACATGTAGTTGGGCGGAGACAAATCTACTACCAACTATGAAAAGAAATACATAACAAAAGAAAGATTTTGGCGAGCGAAGCGATGACGATCAAAGTGCAATCATCCACGAAGAAATAGAGATGATCATGGCCACGGCTAGAACACCTGCGAAAGATAAGAGCACACACCTGGCGAGATAACCAGCTCCTCAGAGGGACGTAACAAGACACATAATATTATGCCAATAAAACTGAATATAAATCGCTCAAATAAATAAGTCAATTGAATTATAACATGGTCCAATACACACCAATGAACTAGCATACCATCCCCCCAACCAAACAAGGACAAGAGATGGTAAACTAATTTACGATGACGTATCTTTCCATGCTATGAATCCAATATGGTATTCGGACCCCAACAAGGTTCAATACCTTCTCATCGGAGTAGTATGACACACCTACAACCAAACAAGGACAAGATGTGACGAACAAATCTGCGACAAGTTATTGTTCCAAGCCACGGTCAGATACAAGTACCCAAACCAAAAGTACTCATACCTAACGGATAAGGTGCCTAACCGTTCTAAGTGAAATGTAGTTAAGAACAATCCTTCTTACGCATGGGCCTTGGCTAAAATGGGATTGGCATAGTCCCCCCTTGGGGCACCAGAGGCCCAATCAATAAGAGCATAACGTTCCGCAGAACGTCAGTGGCCGTTAGTAATCATGGGTAATCTTACCCGCATCTCCGGCGGAGCTCACGGGTTACAAAAGGAAAAGTGCATAGTAGCCCATACGCTAAGGTATTTTTCTTCCCGCCTAATGCCTACTATGTTGTATCCACAACACAAAACATCTATTAACTGCTAAGTCAAACTAAGCATGCAACCTCTATTAGTAGTTATTCCTATCGCACGACTTATACGTACCGGTGGCCAGCCGATCACGCATGTCCATGTTCTACATGCGACACACAACTTCGTGGTACAACGTGTCAAGGCCAATGAATGCAACACACAAGGTGGTTCCTTAAATCTAGGTTTAATGTGTAAGAAAAATAATACATAGCAGGAAATGTAACTGAACAGTAAGTTCTAACAAGTTATGCCATATATCACAGTTATTTTGCATAAAGAAAATAATGAATAATGCATGAAATATGAGCTAAAATAAATAAACAGCAAATGGCAAGGTGTCTTGCCTGGTAGGACGCCTGGTGTACTGCAATGATCAATGTGACATAAATTGCGACATCAGATAACAACTACACAAGGTGATCTCTGATGGTGGCACGGACAGTTCCATTGGGTCTAGAAGGGTCAAATTAGTTAGGACCGACATATGGTATTACGAATTTGGCGAGGGAATAGGAATAACGGGATTGGTCTCGGACAGAAGGATAACTGAAGGGATTTTGAAAAATAGTATATATAAAAAATATTTTATAATGCTTGAAGTATAATTTATTTAGACAAAATATGCTTTCAAATACATAACCAAAAATCGAAAGATGTTTCAGGGCAAAATCTCTAAGTTTTGACAAGATACTATTTTAGGCTAAAATATTTACTTTTATAAATCAAAATTATTTTAAGTGAAATAATTCTAAAAAATTAGTTAAGGCTAAAACGTATATTTTGTAAAAATAAAATTCTGATAAAAAGCTATACTATTTGAAAATCGAGAATATTTTTTTAAATTATATTTTTACTAATCAAGATACTTTTATAAAAATGCAAAAATAAAATAATAATTTAGGTCGAAAACTCATTTATGACATCTAGGAATAGGTAAGTGTATAATTTAAGTTAAAAACTGAAATAGATTTGAAAATATTAAATATTGGTATTGGTAATATGAAAACAGTATTAGACTAAATATTATAGTAGTAATACTAATTAATAATAAAATAATAATAATATTACAAATAATAATTTTCCCTAATAACCAACAATAATCATAAAATTATATACGTAGCTATACTATGAAATATATAGTAGCTATACTTAATGTAAACACACAAAAGCCAAAAGAAACAAACAAAAGTTATAAATCAACCGGGAAGAGAGAATAAAGTAACCTCTGGTTCACTTAGGAATTTAAGTATGTCATCACACAAAAGGTGAGAGAGAGAATAACATAAGGAAAAAAAGAGGGAAGCAATCAGGAGGCTGAGAAAGGGTGTGGAGGAGGCGAAGGGTTCCGGCGCTGGGTCGGCGGAGCTGCGGGGCTCGACACGCGGTGTAGGAAAGGGAAAAAGCGGGGAAGAAAAGAGGATGCACGTGTGCCGGCCGCGACAGTCAAAGGGCGCTGCAGCGGAGGGGGATGCCGACGTGTAGCGAGGCTTAAGGAGCGGCGGATGGGCGCGATCGGCGCCGGGGTTTGGTGGAGGCGGCACGGAAAGTCGGAGGCGGCTGTACCGGCGGGATCGGCGGCGGAAGGATCGGATCTGGGTACGTGCGGGTCGACGCTGCTGGAGGGCCTAGCCGGATCTAGCGACGCGTCGGCTCGCGGCCAACATCGACAAGGCGGGACGAAGCTCGTGGCTCATCGGCGACCGGAGGTAAGGGTGGTGGTGGTGTGGTTTTGTTTTATTTTTTTGTTGGTGGTAGTGGTTTTGGGGACGACCGGCGGTTGTGCAGCTATGGGATCGGGCTATCGTGGCGGTGGCCGCGGTGGTAGTGATTCTGTGGTGGAGATGGAGGCTGTCTGTGGTTGGGTTTGCGGTGGCGGTGGTGTTTGGTCGGGTGGGCGTCGACGTAGTAGGATGGACGGAGTTCGGCGAAGAGGGAAGGACGGGTCTGGAACCAGTGGTGTAGATGGATGCGCTGGTTGCGGAGATAGAAGTTGTGGTGGTGAAGATGACAAGGTCGACAGTGGTTTGTCGAGGGTTCTGAAGTTGGGCACGGTGGGGGTTCTATGAATGGATGGTCGGGATGGGCTGCGGGTGAGGTACGGTGGAGGTTTTGGAAATGGACTATGGCCAGAGACGCAGAGATGGGGTGGTCAATCGGGTGGCAGGGATGAGGATGGTGCGTACGATGGTGGTCGGAGCAGTGGTTCACCGAAATTACGGTTAGATGGGTTTTGGTGGTTCGTGTCGGGGAATGTCCTACACGGCCTAGAGGAACGTCCGGGATTGTCAGACGTGAGAGAAAATGTACTTGTAAAAGGGGATAAATAGTGGATGGGGTAGGGGATAGGGACACGATGCACAAACTTAGGTTGTAGAATTTGGAGTTGAAATTTATGGATGAGTACCTCTCCTTATATAGGAGGTGGGAATTCCCAGTTGGATAAGGATTAGAGAGGTTTAAATCCCCTTAGATAATTCGCTACTTAATTTAAATCAATTCAAAATTTTCAAATCCAAATCCAAATCAATTTAAATATAATTAAATTCCATATTTTAGTTTAAAATCAAATAACATAAATTAAATTTCAAATATAGATATTAATTTAACTATTTAAATAAATCCATAAAATCAAATCAAGATTTAAATTGCCATAATGATTTCAAAATATATTTTCCAAAAATACTAATAATAATAATTTCAAAAATTACATTATTTTTTAAAAATAAACTAATAAATAATTATAAAATATATATGTATGCACAAATAACATTTACATAAATATATTTTTCTAGTATACCATTTTATAAGAATATTATTTATTATTATAACTCTATAAATAAAAGGCTTTTCATAAATAAAATAGCAAACTTAGAAAAGTTTGGTACGATAGCAAAAATAATTAGTATATATATTATTTGGAAACTATAAAAATAGAAAAATGTTTTTCTAAAAATATGTACGCTCGCACATATTCGCACTTGTCGAGCAATTATAAAAAAATTAAAATTTTGCGCATCACGTACAATGCAACTACGCGACGTACAAATACAAAATAATAATCAGTATAAAATTTATAAAATAAAAAATATAGTAAAAATTTATGGGTTTTACAAGCGTCGTGAAACATGGGTCGATAGTAACCAAACCCTAAAAAGGGAGGCACAAGTTATGAGTTGTGCCCCACTCTAAAAAGAGTGGGTGCACGACGTCAGGAGCCGGCCAAACCCGAAATAGGGTGGTCGATGATCCGGTCTAATGCTTACCTTCCATGGCTGGGTTAACAATCTCTCGTCGTGACGAAGGTGGAACGTACTGACACGCATGTCGCTACTCTCTGCATGATGAAGCACGAGATACAGGCTCAGCGAAGCCCTTTCCTTTTCTAACATCGAATCTCCTGGGCACCATTAGGGTTTGTCAAAGCAGCTTCTGAATCGGTAAGAAGAAGAGACAGAGTAGTTAAAGAAGGAGGCAGGGTTTCGAGAAAATTATGTTAGTAAAATGAAAGGCACAGTGTGTAAGGCTATTTATAGCCCAAACAGTTACGCAGTCCATGCTGAAGAATCGGGCTCGAGTTGACTGGTGCAACACAGATAGTTCTCTGGCGCAATCCAAGCAAAACTAGCATAATTCAAAGTATTTCAAAACTTTGAAGTATTTTTAAGTTTCGAAAACTTTAAATGGGGTCTTGAAGAGGCTAAAATTTAAGCTGCGCCACCCATTAAAGTGTTCGATCATCAGATGACGCTAAAATATTACATTGTGCCAAAGAATCAAGTTGTGCAACAACAGGATGTGCCAACGTCAGGTTGCACTGGAGTCAGGTTGCCCGAGCGCCACGTGGCGCACTTCTTCGAGAACCTGTAATGGCATCATCATTACCTGACAAACCGACAGCACGGAGATTAAGGAAAATTCATTCAAATATCGCACAATGCGGCGCTCGAGAAGATTTTCTCAGCATGTAATTAATGATGACAGTTGGTTCACGCAAGTCACTGTATGGCACGAGGATTAATCAGTACAGCACAAAAATAACTTAGTCAAAGGCGCCAGTTGTCCAGTTGTGCCCATGCGCAGTCGGACAAGTTGGCGCCACTTGATCAATTCTTATTTTGAACAGGGTGACGTGGCGCACAAGCCACCAACTTTGTAGAACATGCTCACTATACTGCCTCCACGACCACGTGTATCTCAATCAAACGATGCCACTCGTTCATAACAATTGGTACAATCGCTCGCGCAAGTTGTTACATTGCACCACGCGCAACCTGATGCGGCTCGTACAAGGTGATCAACTAGTATTCAAGATAGGGTAACGTAGCGCACAAGCTACTAACTTCGCAGAACGTGCCCACTACACTGCCCACGACCACGTACATCTCAATCAAATAATGCCACGCATCCATAACAGTTGGTACAACCGCTCGCACAAGTTGCTATATTGTGCCACGCGCAACCTGAAGCGTGCGCAACCCAGAATAACTGCTAAACAGTTATTTCAATAACTCTATAAATAGAGTTTTAAATCAATCACAAAGGATGAAATATGATCATAATCTCCTGCTAGAGTGCTGCTGCATCCTCAAGAGGCTCGTGTCTTCGATATCACATCGTCCAAGGGATAAAGTGATCGTCTTCTGATCAGATTTCTATAGTTGTACTTCCCCAGAAATCAATTGTACTCCTGTACTCTTTTCTTAGTTTGTAATAAAACTTTTGTTCTTTGTAAACACCTACGTGGGACATGACGAGGGTGACACATCAAAGCTTTAAAGGTGTCAAGGGTGACACCTTCTGGAAACTCTACGTGGTTAATATCTACCAAGGCTTCACCAATATCAGAAACGTAAAAATATTCACTAATATCAATGGCACTGAACTCAAGTTCTTGTCTAGCAGCACAAGAATAGAAATTGCTATTATCTTTTACTTACAAGTTGCATTAAAACATCCTAACGGCATTATCATAGAAATTATCAAAATTTTTAAAGAAGTCCCGAATTTCAAGTTGGTTAAAAGTATGAGCATATTCAGAAAAGATTGTAAAATTTACACACGCTCCATTATAGATTTTATGACCAAAGAAGGAAGTAAACCAAAGATCGAAAAATTCCTTGTCAGGGAATAAACCGCAGTCATAGTCGTCATTGTCAGAAGGACGAGCTGGACTGAAAACATTTATTGGGACATAGAACGAAGAGGATGATCCTACTTGGGAGGTACAATCCTTCTCTTTTGGTCTTTGGGTGCTATTGAAAGTAAAGAGGAGGATAAATGATTACCTTTGTAGGAAGGAAGTAGAAGAGGATGAAGAAGATGACTTCAAAACTCCATAAAACTTGAAGAGGAGGAGGAGGAGAACCTTCACTTAGGGTTTTAGAGAGGATTCTCAGTGGGAAGATGGGAAATAGAAGAGGGAATAGTGGGGTTTATAAAGACTAGGGCAGTTGTTCTATTCTGGAAATCCGCGCAGGTTCCATCCGAACTCGGTCCGAGTTCGGTCCGAGTTTGGCTACTTGTATTTCTAATGTCATTAATGTTGTATAGTTGATAAATTTCAATGTATAACCTTAACAATTCTTTATTTAATAATTTCTATTACTTTGGGTTAGCTGTAGGGGCCGGATCCTAGCTAGTGGTAGTCCGAAGACTAGTACACAGTGTCGCTTTAGGCTATTTATGCCTGTATGACAGAAGAACCCTTTCGGCTTGTATCCAAAATAATGTCCATTAATAAAGGTTAAAGTTTTGAGTTATAAATTGATTTATTAATCATACATATTATGAATTTGAAAATTCAAGTATGCCGAGCTCTCGACGCAGATTGTTAAAGCAGTCTTCAGCTAAAGGTTTTGTGAAAATATCTGCTAGTTGATGATCTGTGTCAATAAATTCTAAGCAAATATCACCGTGTTGTTGGTGATCACGTAAAATGTGATGACGAATCTCTATGTGCTTTTTGCGTGAATGACATATAGGATTCTCAGTCAGGTTAATAGTGCTAGTGTTGTCACAATAAATAGGAATCTTAGTGTAGTGCAGATTGTAGTCTTCTAAGGTTTGCTTTGTCCACAGAATTTGAGCACAACATCGTCTTGTCGTGATATACTCAGCCTCAGTAGTTGATAGTGCTACAGAATTTTGTTTCTTGCTAAACCATGAGACTAAGGCTTTTCTTAGGAGATGACATGTACCGATGGTACTTTTACGGTCTACTTTATATCCTACAAAATCCGTATCTGAGTAACCTATCAGGTTAAAGGATTTGGTTTTAGGATACCATAAGCCGACTGTTAAAGTTCCCTTAAGGTATCAAAAGATACGCTTAACGGCATATAAGTGTGATTTCTTAGGATTTGCCTGATATCATGCACAAACGCAGATACTAAGCATAATATCAGGGCAACTAATAGTTAAATATAATAAACTACCAATCATACCTCGATACTTATGCTGGTCGACAGGTTTACCACTTTTATCATTGTTAAGCTTTGTTGATGTAGCCATTGAAGTTTCGATTGGCTTTACATTGTCGAAGTCATACTTTTTCAGTATGTCCTTTGTATATTTAGCTTGATTGATGAATATTCCTTTTAAGTGTTGTTTGATCTGAAGTCCTAGGAAGAAGTTCAGTTCTCCAATCATACTCATCTCAAATTCACTTTGTATATACTTAGCAAACTCTTGACAAAGTTTTTCATTAGTAGATCCGAATATGATGTCATCAACATATATTTGCACAAGAAGAATATCATCATCTAAAGACTTGATAAATAAAGTAGTATCAACTCTTCCTTTTAAAAAACCATTTTTAAGTAAGAAGGCACTTAGGGGTTCATACCAAGCACGAGGTGCTTGTTTGAGTCCATAGAGTGCTTTCTTAAGTTTAAAGACGTGATCAGGTTTTTGAAAATCTTTAAAACCAGGGGGTTGTTTCACAAAAACTTCTTCTTTCAAAAATTCTTTTTAAAATACACTTTTCATGTCCATTTGAAATAATTTAAAATCATTAAAATATGCATATGTACAAAATATGCGGATAGCTTCTAGTCTAGCAACAGGAGCATATGTCTCGTCATAATCAATACCTGCTTCTTGATTATAACCTTGTGGCAATAGACATGCTTTGTTACGTAGAACTTGTCCATCTTCACTTAATTTATTTCGGAACACCCATTTAGTACCAATTATCAATTGACCAATAGATTTTGGAATAAATTTCCATACTTGGTTTCTCTCAAATTGATTAAGTTCCTCTTGCATGTTATCAATCCAAAAATTATCATTAAAAGCATCTGCTACATTCTTAGGTTCTACTTGTGAAATGAAAGCTACATTAGCTGCTATTTCAGTATCTCTATATGAAGAGCGTGTACTTACACCTTTTGATATATCACCTATAATGAACATCTCTGGATGATCTGGCAAGAACTTCAATGATTCAAATCTATGAGTCAGATCTTCCACAGGATTTTTATCGGTTCTGGCTTGTACATCTTCATCATCACTGTCGCTAGATCTGTGACTATTGAGCTCGTCAAAAGTAACATTAACGGATTCTTCAACAATCATAGATCTTTTATTGAAAATTCTATATCCCTTACTCTTAGCAACGTATCTGAGAAATATCCCTTCATCTGCTTTAGAGTCGAACTTTTCCAAGTTGTCCTTGGTATTCAGGATAAAACAGCGACATCCAAAAACTTTAAAATATAAAATGTTTGGAATTCTTCCAAACCAAAGTTCATAAGGTATTTTCTTTAAGATAGGTCGAATTAACACCCTATTTAAAACATGACTGACTATACTCACAGCTTCTGCCCAAAGGTATTTAGGAAGATTGAGCTGATTCAGCATGACTCTAGCAATCACGCTTAAAGTATGGTTCTTTCGCTCCACATCACCATTCTGTTGAGGAGTTCTAGGACAGGAAAACTCATGGTAATATTCACTATCATCATAAAACTTTTTGAAATCAGTATTTACGAATTTGCTGCCATAATCACTTCGAATACGAGTAATCATGAAGCCTTTTTTCTTTTTGTACCTTTTTATAAAATATCTAAAATTTAAAAATTGTATCACTTTTGTTTGATAAAAAGTAAATCGAAGTAAAGTGAGAGATCATCAACAATAACAAAGGCATAGAGCTTACTGCCAAGACTAGCGACTCTACTAGGACCAAATAAATCCATATGTATCAACTGCAAAGGTCTAGAAGTACTTACAGCGTTGATAGATTTAAATGTAGATCTATGTGCTTCGTTCTTTTCACAGTCTGCACATTCCATATCTCTCTTGAATGATATCTTAGGGAGTCCTTTTACCAAATTTTTAGTGCTTAGCCATGAGATAGTGTCCATATTAGCATGTTCTAGCCTCATATGCTACAGCCAGCTTTCATCTAAGTTTGTGACTCGACATCTTCCTGTATTATTAGTACTCTCTAGAAAGAAAACATAAATATTGTCTTCTCTAATCCCTTCATATACGAGAATACCAGATGACATATCATATATTGTACATTTATATTTTTACAAAATTGATGCCATAACCATTATCTGCCAAGTGACTTATGCTCAGTAGGTTATGTTTCAATTATGTAACTAGACAAGCATCTTTTATTACAGAATAAGGAGATATACCGACAATGCCATTTCCAATGATATCATCTCTCAAGTTGTTTTCGAAGGAGACGTATCCTTCTTGATGGAACTGGAGATTCCCAGGACCCTTCCTTTGTTGTGCGTATTGATCGATAGAAAGTTAAACAGATCTAATACGTGTTCTAACCCTTCATAGGCGGAAACTAGGGTTTACGAATTATACCTGCGGCGGAAAGGAGACAAGTAATTCCTGGCAATCTCGAGCGTACGACTCCAAGATCTTCTGCACGTATTCCTTCCTCGAGTTGGACGTCGTATGGGCGACGATCTCCCAACTTTTTCTTCTCCTTGGCAACACTCTCTTTCTCTCCTTACGTGAATCACGAATTTAGAGAAAATTTTAGATTTCTGATCAGTAATCTGGCAGCCAGAGAATAGAGGATATATATAGGCTATGGCAGGGACCATGAGGAAAAATTAGGGTTAGGCCTCCTAACGGATCTGAATATTCCGTGTTCAGCCTGAACCCACAATCCAGGCCCATTAACAATAGCTCGGTCCACTAATGAGCTATTGTTGCACTACCTCCCTAATCCTAAATTATGTTTGTGGGCTCCTTTTATTATATGCTCATTTGGCTCCCCATGTTAAGATATCGTATGTCCGTCGATCAAATTAAGTTACTGACAACTATATTAATTCGACATCTTTTATTCTTAAGTAGTACCGCTCAACTTTATTTGTCATGTCGGATATAATCCACCTGCAGGGTTTACATGACAATCCTTATGAGCTTCTTAAGAGGACATCATCAATCCGATGTATCGGGACATGGATTCCATTTATAATCAACAGCCCATCGTACATACAATATTATTACCCAATTCATAGAGGTTGTTGATCCATAATGAATCTCACTCTTTTATGAGTCAAAGTAATGCACATTGCATATACATGTCTGTTATTATATTCGGATTAAGAGTATAAGCATCCATAATAATAAAGGTGTTTGTTCTCTTATGTAGTCAGTACAAAGAGAACAACCTCAAGTGGTCCTGTTCAATACACACAAAGTGTACTAGTGTAAACCTATAGTCAAGATAGACTAATACCAGATTACACTACAACATTTCCAATAGATTGTCCAAGTCCATCTAGGTTGTGAACTATTTATATACTCCATAGAAAACTGATAATATGATCTTCTGTGTGACACCACACACCATATTATCTACAATATAGAATATCAGACATTTGCATTAACACTTGCAACAAATACAATATGCAAACATTTGCCCATATGATTCTTATTCAAAATTTAAGAAAATAAGGTTACTACATAAAGTGATGTTTTTAGTATATAACCCTAACAATCTCCCACTTATACTCAAAGCATTACTTTTCAGTATACTGTTACAAAACTCCTACTTATACTTAAAGCCATGCTGCTACACATCTGATCCCATTCCCTCAACATGACTGTCAAAAGCCTTAGCTGGTAAGCTCTTTGTAAAGGGATCAGCTAGGTTGTCGGCTGATGCTATCTTGATCACAGCAACTTTTCCTTTCTTTACAAAATCTCGTATCAGGTGGTACTTACGCTCAATGTATTTGCCTATCTTATGGGCTCGTGGTTCCTTCGAGTTTGCCACTGCACCACTATTATCACAATAAAGTGTAATAGACTTAGGCAAACTAGGTACCACATCCAAGTCCAATAGAAAGTTTCTGAGCCAAACCGCTTCTTTGGCTGCCTCAGAGGCTGCCACATACTCGGCTTCCATGGTGGAATCAGCAATATATTTTTGCTTGATACTCCTCCACACAATGGCTCCACCTCCCAAAGTAAACACATAACCTGAGAAAGATTTCCTGGAATCCCTATCTGACTGAAAATCTGAGTCTGTATATCCCAAGGGAACTAAACTATCTGCCTGGTAAACTAGCATATACTCTTTAGTCCTTTTCAGGTACTTCAAAATATGCTTTACGGCAGTCCAGTACTCTTGTCCTGGGTTAGACTGATATCTGCTGACCATGCCTACGGCAAAGCAGATGTCTGGTCTCGTACATAGCATTGCATACATTAAGCTTCCTACTGCTGAAGAATAAGGAACTGCCTTCATGTTCTCTATCTCTTTAGGTGTCCTCGGACACTGCTCCTTTGATAGAGCAATTCCATGTCTAAAAGGTAAGAAACCTTTCTTAGAATTTTGCATACTAAAACGAGTTAGTACAGTATCAATATAGGAAGCTTGGGATAAGCCCAACATCCTTTTCTTGCGATCTCGTAGAACTTTGATCCCAAGGATGTGACCTACTTCTCCCAAGTCCTTCATATCAAACTGTTTGGATAACCATACCCTTACATCAGATAATACCTTCACATTGTTTCCAATGAGCAAGATGTCATCCACATAAAGTACTAGGAACACCACCACGTTTCCGTCACACTTTCTGTATACACATGATTCATCCTGACATTGATCAAATCCATAGGATTTTATCACCTGATCAAAACAGATGTTCCAAGATCTGGAAGCTTGCTTAAGTCCATAAATGGCCTTTTTGAGCTTACAAACAAGATGCTCCTGGCCCTTTTCAATGAACCCGTCTGGTTGCTTCATATAGATGTCTTCCTCAAGACTTCCATTAAGGAAAGCTGTCTTGACATCCATTTGCCAAATCTCATAATCGAGATGAGCTACAATAGATAAAAGAATCCGAATAGACTTAAGCATGGCTATAGGAGAAAAGGTTTCCTCATAATCGATACCCTCTCTTTGAGTAAAACCTTTTGCTACAAGCCGAGCTTTAAAGGTTTCAACCTTACCGTCTGATCCTCTTTTTCTCTTATAGACCCACTTGCATCCAATGGCTTTTACACCAACGGGTGGTTCTACAAGCTCCCAGACCTGATTAGAATCCATAGATTCTATTTCAGATATCATTGCTTTTTGCCAAGACTCTGCATCTTTATCTTGGAGTGCTTCATTGTAGGTACAGGGATCATAATCTTGTTCCTCAGGGACGAAATCTGATGACTCTCCCAAGAACATATATCTATCAGGTTGTATCACAACCCTCCCACTACGACGAGGCACTATCGGTTGTAGTATAACATTTGTGACACGTTGTGCAGTTATTTGTGGTTCATCCTCTTGTACTGTTGGTACTAAAGTACTTGGTGTCTCACGTCTCAGTTCTTCTAGAACAACTCTACTTGTGGGTTTATGGCTCATCACATAGTCTTTCTCTAAGAATCGGACATTGGTGCTAACAATGACCTTCTGATCCTTAGGACTATAAACTAAACCTCCTTTCGTTCCTCTTGGATAGCCTACAAACAAGCGTACTTCTGTACGAGATTCCAACTTATCTGCTTTCCTATTCAGCACATGTGCTGGACTACCCCAAATGCGAACATGTTTCAGACTAGGCTTACGCCCAATCCACAGCTCTGTGGAAGTAAGAGGTACTGACTTAGAATGAACCAAGTTCAAAATATAAGCTGCAGTCTCTAAGGCATATCCCCAAAACGAATCTGGCAAATCCGAATAACTCATCATTGATCTAACCATCTCCACAAGAGTTCTATTCCTTCTTTCGGCTACACCATTCTGTTGGGGCGTTCCAGGTGCAGTCAATTGGGATACAATCCCAGCCTCTGATAAATAATCCCTAAACTCTCCAAAGAGGTACTCGCCACCACGATCTGATCATAATGACTTGATACATTTTCTATGACGTTTCTCCGTTTCAGCCTTGTACTCTATGAATTTCTCAAAGCACTCAGACTTACGGCGCATCAAATAAATGTATCCATACCTTGAATAATCGTCAATAAATATGACAAAATATTCAAAGCCACCTCTAGCTTGGATAGTCATGGGTCCACACAAATTAGAATGAACTAATTCTAACACATCTTTGGCCCTATACTCCTTTGCCGTAAAAGGCCTTTTGGTCATTTTACCTTCCAAGCAGGATTCACAGACTGGTAGTGCCTCCACTTCCAATAAACTCAAAGGTCCATCTTCAACCAGTCTTTGAATCCTTCTTAGGTTAATATGCCCCAATCGTAAGTGTCAAAGATATGTTTGGTTCATACAAGAAGGTTCTTTTCTCTTATTTAAGTTAGATGACATATTATTCATTTTCATAAGTTGCATTGTGGGCGAAATAGGATTAATGACATACAAATTATCAACCAATGCACCAGAACAGATAAAATGTTTATTCTTTCTAATAACAATATTGTCATTAAAATAAACTGAATATCCATCCTTAACTAACATAGAAACAGAAACTAAATTCCTTCTAAGTGAAGGTGCATAAAGACAATCTCTCAATGTCAAAGACTTATTTCTACCAAAAGATAAAGTAACATCTCCTAATGCAACGACCGATACTTTTGTAGCATCACCCATGAACAAGCATATCTCTCCATCATTGAGCCGTCTGGTTTCCTGGAACCCCTGCAATGTATTGCAGACATGATTAGTGGCTCCTGTATCTACACACCAGGTGCCAGTAGATAACACCGCTAAACATGTTTCAACTACTAGTAAATGAAATATACCTTCTTTGTTCCCTTGTTTGAGAAGTGGACAATCAGTCTTCCAATGTCCTGACCCTTTGCACTTGAAACATTTGCCTTTCGACTTTTTCACCGCGCCTTGAGGTCCCATGCCCTTCTTTGCTAAGTTTGCCTGTTTCTAAATGTTATTCTTCTTCTTACCGCCTTTTGGCTTAGAAGTAGAAGCCTTTTCAGAAACAAAAACATGACCACTCTGCCTAAAGAGAGATTCAGCATCCTGTAGCTCTTTTGCAAGTTCTGTCAAACTATACAACCTTTTGTTCATGTTGTAATTAAGGCAGAAATTGTCAAAACTTTTAGGCAGAGTCCCGAGAATGATATCGACTTGGGTTTCTCCATCGATTTCAGCACCAAGGATCTCCATCTCATTCAGATGACCCATCATCTTGAGAACATGATCCCTTACTGGTGTCCCCTCAGCCATTTTTGTATTCATCAAACATTTCATAGCAAACTGCCTAGCTGCTCTACTCTGATGTCCGAAGAGTTCCTTGAGGTTATACATCATGTCATAAGCTGTGGTCATGGCCTGATGCTGATGTTGCAGTACATTTGACATAGATGCCATAATGTAACACCGCGCCATCTCATCTGCCTTTTTCCACTTCTTATAAGCCTCTTTGTCCTCTTCATCAGAGTTAGCATCAGGCTTAGGTGGATATTCCTCAACAAGTACATATTTGTACTCCTCAGCAGTCAGAACAATGTCCAAATTTTGTTTCCAGTCAATATAATTAGGTCCAGTAAGTTTGTTTTCTTTAAGAATCACCATAAGTGGACTGAAAGAACCCATTTTTTGAAATCCTGAGAATCACATAAATAAAATTATGTAGGGCAGAAAAACTTTTTGAATTAACTAAATATTGATTCCCTCAAAACAATAATAAGAAATTCACCAACACCTTGAACACCATGAATTTAGCATGCCACGATAGTGTGGACGTATACAAATTCAACTTTGTTCAAGTAGATTTTTCTTATTAATTTTACTATCATGTCAATATAACTTTATGATAAATAAAATTAATATACTGGTCTTGCTCTGGTCATACAAATAATAGCAGTGACTCCGATGGGGAGGATACCATTATTTGTATCTAAGTGTATACCATTACTTAATACTAAGTCCATTACCTTGTAATGAGTTCCTTCAGATGGAGAAGTGAACACATACTAGGTAACTTTCTATAATTATCCCTAAGGAAGTTTGTACTGGTGATCCATAATTATACTCATCCGATATGGAGGAAAGCACTAAAGCCAACACGCAAGTATAATTACATCACCTACAAACCAGTAATGGAGACCATAGGATTTATACTAAATAAAAATCCTCTCCCACTATTATGGTCATCTTTGCTGCTCCGTCCTCAACTATTTAGGTTTTGGCTGTCGATTCCTTTATCGAAAATCATCTGTCTGCCTCTGGATTGCTCAAAACCAGCATCTCGTCCGGCGTCAGAAACAGCCACCGCCGCCATCACGATTGATCAAAAATAATTAAAATTACATCAATCCTATGCCTCCCGAAGGAGTTCACACATAATCTAGATTGAAAATTAAATTAATAAGCACGATCAACCCTCGTGATTTTAATTACATCCACAGCAACAACAACATCCACGACATGTCCGTGGTTTAAACAACACAATCAAAAAATATGCATTGGACCATAATAGTTGGATCTAAGATGCCTACAAAACCGAGTTAGAACAGATCTACATCTACCGACTATTACATAGCGCAAGTTTTATTGGACAACATGGACGTATCAATCAATACGTAGATCCAATTTGGCTCTGATACCAATTGATGGAACTGGGGATTCCCAGGACCCTTCCTTTGGTGTGCGTATTGATCGATAGAAAGTTAAACAGATCTAATACGTGTTCTAACCCTTCATAGGCGGAAACTAGGGTTCACGAATTATACCTGCGGCGGAAAGGAGACAAGTAATTCCTGGCAATCTCGAGCATACGACCCCAAGATCTTCTGCACGTATTCCTTCCTCGAGTTGGACGTCGTGTGGACGACAATCTCCTAACTTTTTCTTCTTCTTGGCAGCACTCTCTTTCTCTCCTTACGTGAATCACGAATTTAGAGAAAATTTTAGATTTTTGATCAGTAATCTGGCAGCCAGAGAATAGAGGATATATATAGGCTACGACAGGGACCATGAGGAGAAATTAGGGTTAGGCCTCCTAACGGATCTGAATATCCCATGTTCAGCCCGAACACACAATCCAGGCCCATTAACAATAGCTCGGTCCACTAATGAGCTATTGTTGCACTACCTCCCTAATCCCAAATTATGTTTGTGGGCTCCTTTTATTATATGCTCGTTTGGCTCCCCATGTTAAGATATCGTATGTCCGTCGATCAAATTAAGTTACTGACAACTATATTGATTCGACATCTTTTATCCTTAAGTAGTACCGCTCAACTTTATTTGTCATGTCGGATATAATCCACCTGCAGGGTTTACATGACAATCCTTATGAGCTCCTTAAGAGGACATCATCAACCCGATGTATCGGAACATGGATTCCATTTACAATCAACAGCCCATCATACATACAATGTTATTACCCAATTCATAGAGGTTGTTGATCCATAATGAATCTCACTCTTTTATGAGTCAAAGTAATGCACATTGCATATACATGTCCGTTATTATATCCGGATTAAAAGTACAAGCATCTATAATAACAGAGGTGTTTGTTCTCTTATGTAGTCAGTACAAAGAGAACAACCTCAAGTGGTCCTGTTCAATACACACAAAGTGTACTAGTGTAAACCTATAGTCAAGATAGACTAATACCAGATTATACTACAACATTTCCAATAGATTGTCCAAGTCCATCTAGGTTGTGAACTATTTATATACTCCATAGAAAACTGATAATATGATCTTCTGTGTGACACCACACACCATATTATCTACAATATAGAATATCAGATATTTGTATTAACACTTGCAACAAATACAATATGCAAATATTTGCCCATATGATTCTCATTCAAAATTTAAGAAAATAAGGTTACTACATAAAATGATGCTTTTAGTATATAACCCTAACACTTCTTTCTTCATCGATAGCGTGGCGAACAAAATGCATCACCAGTCATGTGCCGCGAACATCCGCTATCGAGGATCCACTTGCTTTTAGCATGAGAGGGTTGAGGGTCCACCTACAATATAAGTAGATGAATCCTTTGGTATATATTTACTAAAGGGTCCATATTGATTAGTCTTAGATCCCCAAATCAGTGTGTGATTGTCAACAAGCTTTCTTGCTAGACAATACTGTGATGTGTGTCCATGAGTACCACAGTACGTGCAAGTAAGTTTTGAAAACATGTTAGCTGATTTTGTGTTGACATGTATTTGTGGTTTCTTTGAAAACCTATATGTGAAAGCATGGTGATATTCGTGTTTCTTACGTGCTTTCTGTGATTTAGTCCTCTTAGGTGTATGCTTAGCATTAGGACTAATTTTAGGCTGTGTCACAAGTATAGCCTGTTTGCCTAACTTGATTTCTAACTTTTTAGAAACCGCATAAGACTCTTCATATTTAGCGGTCATATCAATGAGTCTTTGCTCTGTGACTAAGTGCTTCATCTTCTCTATGTCATATAACTCTTGTATCTTGACATAGTCTCTTTCTTTCTTTTCAATTTTGAGGATAGCCTCATAACAGTCTACTTTAAGCTTGGCTATCTCATCCGTTTTACCAGTAGTAGATGTCTCTCTAATATCTTCAATGATATTTGATAGTCTAGCTACTTCAGTTGTGCATGCCTTGACCTTTTTTCGAGATTGCTTATACTTGTCAAGTACATTTTTGTGTTCTTCAAGTAATTCGCTGAAGGCATTTTCTAATTCATCGAAAGTAAAATCATCATATAGAGATTTGAGGATACCTTATTAAAAGCCATGAGACAGACATTTGCAGTGCTGTAGGGTCTATCTTTGCCCTCTGATTTACTAGCATCACTTTCATGTCAGATACTTGTATTTGCATACTTTTAACCAGTTGATGTTCTTTGACTTGATCTTGATCTATCATATGGACTGCTTTTCTTTGGAGTTGGGCAGTCCTTCTTCATATGTCCTGACTTCTTGCATCCAAAGCAGATTGTTTCTTCTTCATTTTTTTCATGGACATCTTTCTTCTTTCTGTTTGATTTCTCAAACTTTAAGAATTTTATGAAAATTTTCACTAGCAGGGCTTGTTCATCACCACTGGATGATTCTTCATCAGAATCTTTGCGTGTTGATCTTCTGGCTTGAGCTTTGAAGGCGATAGATTATTCTTTTGGGATTGCTTCTTCAAACTCTTGTAGGTCCAGCTCGTGGGTCATTAGCTTGCCCATAAGTATTTCCAGAGTCATTGTGGTGAGGTCATTTCCTTCAACGATTGCAGTAGTCTTTGGGTTCCAGTTCTTGGTTAGAGCCCATAGCACTTTTCTGATCTTCTCGTGATTACTGTAATCCTTACCAAGAGATTGCAAAGGATTAGTAATATCAAGGAAACGATTGAATATCTGTGTAATTGACTCGTCGAGTTTTATTTTAAAAGATTCATATTCCTATGTTAGTCTGCTAATTTTGGATTCCTTTACTTGGGAAGTACCTTCAGAGTTACCTCAAGAAGTTTCCAAATCTCATGAAATGTCTTACAGGTTGAAACTCGACTGAACTCCGTCTTGTCAATTGCACAAAACAGTGCATTGATGACACGTGCATCTAGACTAGCCTTTGCTTTTTTTGCCTCTATATATTTATTATGAGGTTTATCTGTAAGTACGCCATCAACTACTGTAGGTGTCGGTTTCTTATAACCGTCAATAACTATAGACCAAAGATCAAAGTTAATAGACTTTAAGAAGAATGTCATTCGTGTTTTCCAGTAAGTATAGTTTGTTCCATTAAATAGTGGAGGTCTATTTGTAGATTACCCTTCACCATTGAATATTGATTTCACGACTGCCATATATACTCTCTGAGGGTGTTATATTAGAATATAACCCGCTCTGATACCAATTGTAGGACCGTTGAGCACCTATAGAGGGGGTGAATAGAGTGAGTGCGAGTGCAATAAAAAATAATCACCAATTAAAAATTAAAAGCAGATAACTATGGCACTGAATAAATAGACAGTAAATAAATGTAGCAAGAGATCAAAAAATCAAACTTTTGTGGACACCGCGATATATACTGGTTTTCCACTTGGAGGATTAATCTAGTCGTAGGTACTCTTGCCTACTATTAATCTACTATTCATAAGCTAATTGAGAGCTTGCAGTCTCTTTAAAACACCGTGCTTGGTGATAAGTATACGACTGACTTCACAACACCGTGCTTGGTGACGAGCGCACGACCAGCTCCAGTAACAGAATTGATTTTTGAACTTGAAGGACCTCTTTACAACTCTGAGAACCAAAAAACTCTAAGTCGAATCGATATTATTGGCTTTGGCTAAGAGATGTATAGGCAGAGTATGAATGCTTTTTTTGAACACTGAAAAACACTTTTGGAATATATAAATAGAAGAAATGATGAGTGATTTGAAAAGAAAATTTCTCTTCTATTTATAGGTGTTTTTGAGAACAGAACTCGAGCAGAGTTCAGGCAGAGTTCGGATGCTGGGATTTCGTATACGAACGTTGGATGCAGATTTGGTGGGAACTCAATTTCAAATAACCTAGACCGAACTCGGGCCGAACACGGTCAGAGTTCTGTCTGAGTTCTGTCTGGTCAAAACAGTAAGGAATGCACCAAATTTGTATAGGTTTTAGGCTTTTTGGAATTATGGACTTTTGGGATAAATAGGTAGGCTTATTTTTTTTTGTGGACTGAATAACCTAAGCCAGTAATACTCAGTCGATTTTATAATTTGTATTCTAAGACTCAATAAAGGATAAAATACATAATAAACTGTAAAATTACTCAGACAATTTCCAGTGCATAAAAGCTTCGGAATGATGATTTACATGCTTGCAGATGTTGTAGTATGCTCTTTGGTATTGATTTCGCTTGACCTGAAATGTTAGCAGTTTGTATATTTTGTGTATTGACTTAAGTCGTTTGTTGATTTATCAAAATCGGGTGTGACCATTAGGAAATGGGCCAACACCGCGCTCCCAAGGGAAATTGACTCATCGCTCCGATGACGCCAACAGACGCAGCCACGCCGACGACGAAGAGCAAGGATGCGGCTGACGACCAAAAGAGGGGGAAGGGGGCTGAAGGAGCTGCGGGGGTTACCTCCAACTGGAGGGCTGCGAGCTTGGAGGGCTTACCTGGGACGAGGATAGACCGGGCGGGCTCAAGTGACCTCCGCCATGGGGGAGGCACCATCGTCTGCAGATTGCCCGCACTCGCCAGAGCATACCATCCTGGAAAAATTTATTATATATATATATATATATATATATATATATATATATATATATATATATTATTTTATTTATATATATATATATATATATATATATATATATATATATATATTTTATATATATAAAATATATATATATATATATATATATATATATATATATATATATATATATATATATATATTTTTATATATATATATATATATATATATATATATATATATATATATATATATATATGGCATATCTTATATATATATATATATATATATATATATATATATATATAATATATATATATATATATATATATATATATATATATATAAAATATATATATATATATATATATATATATATATATATATATATATAAGATATGCCATATATATAAAAAATATATATATATATATATATATATATATATATATATATATATATATATATATATATATATATATATATATATATATATATATATATATATATATATATATATATATATATATGCCATATTTTAACTTGGTTTAATATGAATGACATGGTATACGGCTATACCAACCATGCCATGCTTCATATACTAACCATGGAATATGACTATACTAGCTATGCCATACTTCCTAAACCATATACACATACAACATAACAATGATTAAAACTAATCATATATATACATAACATATAGTATCTTGAACTGTTATTCAAAAGTGTGTAGATATATGTAATTAAACTATTATTTTTTCTAAATTTTTGAGGGGGGTTTATAACTCTCAAAATTAGTCTTAGATCCTTGTCGGTCTATAGATATCGTACTACTAATCCCAGTTGTCTTAGGAGTGTTTGTTTAAACCACTATGTCCTCGGCACATCTGAGCGGTTAATCTTAAAATTAACTTATGTTTGTTATGTCCACATTACCTCTAATAGACAATGTTGTTATACCTGGTTTTCAACTAATACATCCATAATACTACTATATCTTTTCACGGTTATGCTTTTGTTTCTATCATCTCCAACCTATACCTCTGAACAGACGGATCTTTAAAACACAACTGTTAGCTGCTGTGTCCATATTACATCTGAACACATCTACGATCTTTGGAGTTCATCTGTTCCATCTTGCCACCTCTGAAAAAACAAACTTCCAGATAAAAAGGCTAATTAGAGTCTATCACATCCATATCACCTCTGAGAGCATAACTTCTGCACTACATCGATAGCAAGACTTCATCAATACTCAAGATGAAACAAAGATACATCAGAGTTTTTCGTGCTTTTAAAGTCCTTTGAAATCCGAGCAAGTGTACTGCAGATTTTAAAAGCATTGAAAGGCGTCTTGTTGGTGCTAAAAAATGACTAAGTTCTGGTCCCACGATATTTGAAGCTCTCATGAGATATCGCATTATTGGTGGCTTAAAGCGTCCCCTCTTTTGTAGGTTACTCGTTGGGGTGTAGGGCGAAGGCCCTATTAGAAAATTTTTCAAAGGAAGGAGAAAAGTTGCCCATGCAAAAATATGAAAGTTCCTACATGAAGAGCAATTTCCTCGTGGGAGGCCTCCATTCGAAAATCTGAGGAGCTACGCACAAAATTTGAGCAAATATGTACACAAAGGCGCTCATCAGTTACAAAGTTGATGGTGGTAAGTTGTCGAGAACTGAAGTATCGTATTGAGATATTTCGAAAGTGCCTTCCAGACATAGCTCGTGAATCTAACATCCATATTCGAAACGATAGTCCTAGGCAACCTATGTAACCTCCAAACAACCTTAAAGAATAGGCTCGTTATATGTGAAGCATCACCCATTTTACTACAGGAGATATAATGTGCCGTCTTAGAAACATGGTCCACTACAACAAAAATACAGTCATGCACATGTAAGGTACATGGAAACCCTAACAAAAATTCTATGCTATTGTCCTATCGTGGGGTGATTGGAATAGGTAAAGGAGTATAAAGCCTCATGTTTTCTTTACACATGTACGACAATGTGCTACTATTCTAGCAACATCGTACTTAAGACTCGGCCAATAAATACATCCTCAACCATTAGTATCGTCTTATTTTGTCTGAAGTGTAATCTTGAATAAATTCCACCCACTTAGCATATCAAGGTCCTAGGTTCTTTTGAGAACTCAAATAACATAGGCAATGATGGTTAGAAAAAATAAACTATTTTAAAGCATATATTGACGTTAATATCGTACACTCTATAGACAGCATAAAACATTCGGTTATAGTTTGAGTAGCGTTGTTTACTCTTATTCAATTTTTTGCCAAAGTAAGCGATTGGATGAGTCTCTTAGTTCAACACAACACATAATTCTATGCCTGAAGTGTCACAAGATACTTCGAAGACTTTTGAGTATTCAGGGAGACAAGGGATCGGGGGTGAGGTCAACTTCCTTTTATTTTGACAAATGCTCTCTCAGCGACTTTAATCCATACAAATTCCCTTTCTTAAGGCATTTGGTAATAAGAGTTAAAATAGAAATAAATCCCTCGACAAATCTTCTATAAAATATGACCAGTTCATAAAATCTATTGGTCTCATGTATAGTCGTAGGAGTAGGCCAATCCTTAATGGCCTTAACATTGTCAATGCTCGCTAAAACATGCTCACTATACATGATGAACCTTAAGATTTGGACAAATGAGGTCATAAGGGAACAAATTTCAAGTTAACAAATAACTTCTCGTTCCAGAGCACATCCAAGACTTGGGTTAAATGAAAGAGATGTTTCTCTCGATTTCGACTAAATACGAGAATATTATTAAAGTAGACAACTATGAAGAGTCCTAAGAAGGGGCAAACAATTTGGGTCATAACCCTCAGAAAAGGTATTAGAGGAAATGGATAAACCAAAGGGCATTAATCCACTAATATAATCTATCCTTAATCTTAAACGTGGTCTTCCACTCGTCACCTTTATAAACACGACTCTGGTGATAACCACTATGTAGATTTATATTGTAAAAGATACTAACACATGCCATCATGTGAAAAAGGTCGTCAAGCCGGGAAATGAGAAACCTATTCTTGATCATTATCTTGTTGGTGTGACTATCTACATACATCCTCCAACTGCCATCGATCTTGGGAGTGAGTAGTGGCTGAATGAAATAAGGACTCAAGCTCTCACGAATAAAACTCTTCCATAACAACTCATCCATTTGGTGTCTAAGCTCAACGTGTTCTATAGGGTTCATTCTTTAGTGAGGTAAGTTAGGTTAGATGGACCCTAGCACTAAGTCTATAGCATGTTAAATGTTTCACAAAGGAATAAATTCGTTAGGTAGGTCTTCTGGCATAACATCACTATAATTGACTGAGACTTGATGAATCACGGAAAGGTATTATATAGTGTCACAAGTATGTGCAAGACTAGTGGCGATAATATCATATATAAGTTTTTTCTCATTGTTCTCGTGGACAAATTCTCTCTTGTTTACCATGTGAATCGCTTTCTTGTTCATTTTAAACGTTCATAATTCGGATTAGAGCCCAGTTGGAAAATCCTTGGATTTAAATGGGAACAACACAACCTTTTTATCTTTGTAAGTGAACATATATTTGTGTTTCTCTTCCCAAAATTTGTGACGTTTAGGTCGTAAATCTAATGTCTCCCTAATAAAAAGTATCCAATGTCCACAAGAAATACATCGCACAATGTGTTATGAAAAAAAACTATATAGAGACTGAGCATCTTTGAGTGACACAGTCCAGTCTTATCAACCCAAGTGACACTAAAGGGTTCGTAGTCACTACCAAAATATATCTATTTAACGATGGCCACATCCGTCACCCATCTATCGGTAATCAGTATTAGCGACCGATAACTGACGGATCTTGGTCAAAATAATCCGTCGGCAATCAGCTCGTCGCTAATAATGATCCGTCGCTAAGTAGTCGAAGAGCGACGGAATAGCGACGACTTTTCGTCTTCACAATACGATGCATTAGCGACGACTTTCTGACGGGCTTTCGTCCATTTCAAGTATTAAATACTTAACCGTGTAGACGCTAGCGACGGATATTCCGTCGGTAAACCGTCGTAACAGTGTATCAGAGGGTATCGTTCCGTCGCTAGTCCGTCGATCGTCGTCGCTAACAAAGGACGGATTAGCGACGGAATACTAACGGCTTATCCGTCGACCATGTTCTGGAAATGCTTGACATTTCCAGAACCTTGGCGACAGATAAATCGTCGCTACTCCGTCGCTACGCCGTCGACACAGCGACTGATTAGTGGCTGATTATCCGTCGCAATGGTTCTGGAAATTTCAAGCATTTTCAGAACCTTGTCGATGGATTTTCCGTCGCTACGCCGTCGAGAGAGCGACTGATTAGTGGCTGATTATCCGTCGCCTTGGCGACGGATTTTTCGTCGCTATTCCTTCGAATGATATACCACCAGAACCTTGCCGACGGATATTCTGTCGACCACCCGTCGCTACCTGGAAACAGTTTCAAATCTCCAGTTAGCGACAAAAATTCTGTCAAAAATTAGTCAAAAATTGGAAATATCCGTCGCTAACCGGTCACTAGTCCGTCGCTAACTGAGATTTTTTTGAAAAAAATTGCAGCACTTTCCCTGTTCACAAAAATATGCATAAACCAAACTAATATATAATGCACACCAATTATCCAACAATCACATAGACCAAATATATAATACACACCAATTATCCAAGAATCACATAGACCAAATATGCACATATGAATTTAATGCACACCAATTATCCAAGAATCACATAGACCAAACCAAATTAATATAAAATAGACATCAATTATCCTGAAGAGTAACCTAATATCCGTCGTTATGATCCGATCATAGCACAAATAATCCAAAATTCCCACAAATATTCCAAATTTTCTTAATTACAATATTTTAAGGAGGAGGAGGAGGAGTTCGATTGCCCGGTGGTGGTAATCCCTGCTGCGACCGATGAATATACTCCTCCACTAGGTACGGCGGCAAGTCGTCGTAGACACTGCTCGGAAGTCGGCGTAGCTGCTCTGGCGACATGAGATCCAGGAGTGCCGTCACAGTCGAAGTCGGTACCAGAGGGGCAGTAGGGTTAAAAGAAAGATGACCCACGGAAGAAGGACCGACACCAGTAGTCGACGGACCGGCACCAGTAGAAGACGGACCGACACCAGCAGCAGACGGAGGCGGAAAGTACGTGGCAAATTGCTCCCGCAAGGACGACACCGCCTCGTGCAGCTGCGTAAGCTGCAACCTAACATCATCGTCTGTCGGGGCCGCGGGAGGAGGTGGTGTCGGTAGAAATCTCTGTATCGCCATGTGCAACGGCCCTAGGGAGCCGACTCCGTACATGAGCCCTTTCTTAAAGTCGCCGATGGTATCTACGAACAAGTCGTTACGAGCGGCCAAAGAAGAGGGCGTCCGAGCGGGCGTCGTTTCACAGATATTCTCGGTGTCAGTTAACTGAGCCCGACTAAGGGCCTCACGATACGCAGTCTATCAAATGAATGTGTTTATATTATAAGATTTACCTAAGTTGTAATATAAATCCTATGTTTCACTAAGTTAAGTGTGAATCCTAAGTTTACCTAAGTTATAGTCCGAATACTTTAAATTCTAACGTAAATCTCATAAACATAAGTACTTACATCAGTCTCCTTGGCCCTCTCGTCGACGAAGCTCCCATCCTTTCGTCTTTTGTGCATATGCTGGAACACGTCGTGCATGGTGACAGATTCTGGCGCCTTTCCCTCATTCACCGCCCGTTGGGCCTGCATACAAAATTTCTGTAGAACTTAATTAACTCCGTATATTAATAATACCTAATTCAATAGTAAAATAAATTTACGGTATCTCACCAGATCTGCAAGCATCGCTGCGTGGGGCCTTGATCCCCCCATATGAAGCCCCGCGGCCTGTCGGTTCGCCTTCGTCTTCTCCGATTTCTCCTTGTACGCAGGAGTATTCATCATACCTAAGAGGTCCTCATAATACTCCATTCGAAACCAATTCTGCCTCGTATGTCCCATTTTCAGGTCATGAATCATATCTCGTATCTTTTTCGAGACAGCGCTTCTGTAGGTCCTGCGGATCGCGTCCTCGCGATGGAGGCGCCACCAGTATATCGTCTAACATAGAAATTAAATTATCACGTAATTTAAAAAATGGTTGATTAAAGAGTAACTAATAATTAACCTGTGATGCCCGTAGTCCGCATTACGTATTAGAAATATGTGTACGTATTTCGGGCTCGTATTTTTGGTTTGTCATAATTAGTTAGCCTTGGATTTTATTTTTATTTTTGCATATTGCATTTGCATGGTTCATCATGGCATGGCATTGGCTTGGTTTGGTTCGGTTTAGTGGGTTTGGCTTGGTTGGGTTTTATGTGGAGAACCACTCCCACCATAAATGTCTATCCCACTCTCTCTCTTCCATTATTACTCATTACTCATTTCTTCTTCTCCATCTTTACTCTTCACCTACCAGGAGAGAGTGGAGAGCTTAGGCAAGTGCATCTTGCTTCATGGAGGAACCCCATTTTTATTGTTCCATTGTCTTTCTCATGTGTTTCTAACCCACTTTAATACTTGGCATTTTTCATTTCCATGGTTAAATTTTTGTAGATCTAGCTTTGTGGTATTTTTGGTTCCCAGAATTTTTGATCCATCAAACTTGCATATTTTGCTAAGTTGATGATCCCATGATTGCAGAGAATTTCCTTTGGTCCAATTTGACCTATGAGAAATTTCTGAGCCGCATGGGCATTTTTAACACTCAGCCGCATGGCCTACTAATGCAATAGCAAGCAATTAGTTTGCATGCATTATTTAATACAATACCAATATTCAGCCGCATGTGGCACTTGGTTGTGGCCGCATGAGCTTGAAATAATAGATGCATTAAATAATGCATGACCCTGGGTCTCCAGCCGCATGCATATTAATACCAATGCATGCAATATTTTAATGATTAGTTTAATGCAAATACGTACACTTAGTACCAGCCGCATAGCATGCATCACACTGAAAATAATGCTTGCACTGCCGCATACACTTTGGTTAGAGCATTAAATAATACCTTGCTTGGAATTAAAGGAATGTACTTTGGTTAAAAGCATTAAATAATGCTTTACTACAGGAATGTGCACTGAATGTATTTTGTTAACACATTAACATTGAATGTACTTTTGTAAGCATTAATTAAGGCTTGACTTTCCTAATACTTGTCTTTTCTAAATACACTTTTTACTAACTCCTCCTAATGCATCCTGGAAAGGAGCCGCATATGGTATATTGTTACTGCAAGGAGCCGCATATGGTATTTTAGTGCAATTCCTAAAATGCAATTACCTAAGCATTGTTACTGCTAGGAGCCGCATACAATTGCCAACATACTTGCCATCAACTGTATAATCACTAGTTATTTATTTATTTAATTGTTGTATTTTATGCAAGTAAATGTGAGGGAGAGCCGCATGGCCCTTGGCCATTTAATAATATTATTATTTGCATGAAATCTAGGAGAGCCGCATAGGCTCCCTCCCCTCACTATCTAATATTCTGGCCACGTGAACCATTAATTAAAAGGTTCACGAATATCTTTTCTTATTGCATTAATTGTGGGGGTCCCACATAACTTCTTTTAGTTGACTTGCTTGCTGAAGTGGAAGCTTGCAATTATTGCGGGTCCCACTATCTTTTGTCTTACTTGATTTTATGCCCTCTTTGTTATGTTGGCCGCATGGGTGGACTCCCACTCTCTTTGACCGCATGTTTGTTCTCCCACTTTTGGACCACATGGGTCCCACTTTGATTGTTTAAATGTCTTATTTGCGTGAATTGTGGTCAGAATTTCTTCCCACTCCCAACATAAAAGTTGTAGAGTTTCTCCTTGGCTTCAGGAATATATATATTATTAATATATTATTATTTAATTGTGCAAGTTTCTTTCCTTCTTGATAAATGGCATGACTTGATAGTGACCCGCCGTGGTGCACTCCCGACATGATAACTTGACCTGAAAATTTGGCATGATAACTTGACATGATAAATCTTGATAGTGGCCCGCCGTGGCGCATTCTTGACATGATAAACCTGACATGATACTTCTCGAATGCTGTTGCGACGGCTAACACGACTTGACAAGATTGAATAACTTGGACACCGTGGACGATTGTGCTTGTACAAATGAACCCGTCTTGTCTTGCATCATGTCTAGAACGGGGATCCCTGAGTACCACGGTCAGGGGTATCCACTGAAATCGACTATGGCTAACAACTAGAATAAATCCAGTAGTCATGAAGAGATTTTCCAGCTACAGGCAATCCCGTTATCTGGGCGCCCCACTTGGGATCTGTAGCCTGCCGTCGAGTAGGGCATATTTCCAGCACACTGTCATGTGTTGCACCCTCTAAGTCACCTAAGGGTACATACATTTTCTGGACGATGTACCCACTTGAATTCAACTCTAAATTGCGTCTGGATAGCCTGGATGGTCTGCAGGACTTGTGGCTGTAGAATAATCTCATTGCATCTTGTTAGTAATTAAGCCTGTGATAACCCTAGTTAGTTAAAGTATCAAGCCGTACTTATTGCTTGGCCGTGAAATGTTGGATAAAGTTTACCAGTCTATTTTTGTCTTGATCTTGTACAAGATTATTATATGTCCTGATTTCTTACATTTATCCTGCCGATAAATTGTGGGAGGATCCAAGTTCTGTTCAGACGAAGGGTTACAACCCCGGTCCTTGTTTGGTTTACGGGTTGTAACCTGGCTATCTGAATAGTCCCATGGTTATTCCATCGTATATCACCTATCCTGATTTCTTTAATTGTTATCTTTTATTATATATATTATTACTCTTGTGCTGATTGCTGGTTTTAGTTCCTAAGTGAAGCCTCCTTTGTGGCACTTGCTCTTTCTGGGATCTGACCCAGCTGGTTTTGTATGGCCAGATACCAGAGCAGCTCCAGAGGATCTACCGGTTTTCCAGCCCGATGGTGAACACCAGGCGTAACCAGGGTAACGAGTGGGTTTATTTTTGCTCTCTCACTCTATTGTAAAATTATTCTTTTGAGACATTTAGCCGCCGAGCAAGTGTTAGCTCGTGTACATTTTATTTACTGTCTGCCTACGGGCTGTAACATGATTGGCAACCTAGGATTGATCATGTATGACTAAACTCTTGCTAGTCCTCATATTTTGTAACGACTAGCTCCATGATCAGCTGGATATGTAATGTTTGGGATGCCTTACTATTGTATATTCGGTGATCTTACATCTTGTAACTCTATTTACTTGCTTGTGATTGAGACACTAGGCTTGTTATTGACCTTAAGAGACTGATGGCTAGTAGATAAACCCTCATATATCTAGACAGTCGTGACCGTATAGTGGAGTGGATTCCATTTCATTATACGTAGCTGGCTATATCTGCCTCCGTTTTTCAGTATTCTGGTTCTGGGGCGTGACATGGTTTAAGTGGTGGCCCATGCAGGTCTTATAAATCAAGATATGTGAGGGTTTACCGAATAGATGTCTCAATCAGTACTCGCCCTTGATCTCTGCTCGTATCCCCTTGATCCCTGAAATTCTTGTCATGATCACATGCTTGTAATCGTTGATCTGTCCTGGTCCTTCCTTATTGTTCCCATGTCGTCTTCTTCAGCGGCATTGAACCTGGATCTGCCGATCAGCAAGGCGGAGCGCCTCCCGTGGACCAGCAGCAACCAGAAGATCAGGCCCAGCACTCAGGAGCAGCCTCCCGAGTCATGCCTACCGGGGATCCCGAACCACCAGTTCAGCCCGTCCAGCCTGCAGAACCCGATGATGGCACTTTGGTGGGTCTCATCAGATCATTGTTAGCTTCCCAAGATCGCCGAGGAGATGCCTTACAACAGGCAGTGGCAGATGCTCTGAACAGAGACGGTCATCCAAGGAACAGTGCTGCGAACAGTTTCAAGCGCCTGAACCCTCCATTCTTCGATGGCAGTGAAGATGCTATCGCTGTTGACGCGTGGCTCCAGGATACTGAAGTCATTCTAGAGGCAGCAAAGACGCCCGAGGATGAGAAGGTGGCCGTGGTGCGTCTACAGTTATTGGATCTTGCCCGCAGCTGGTGGGCAGCACAGGCCGTGGGATTAGTGGCCCATATTCCATGGGCACTATTCAGAGAGAGATTCCAGACTAAGTTCTTCGATGCGGTGGCTCGATACGATCTACAGACCAAGTTCACCAACCTGAAGCAAGGAGGCAGGACGGTCGATGGATATGCGGCCGAGTTCTCCAGGCTTAGTCGGTTTGCTCCTTTCTTGGTGGCAACCGAGTTTGACAGAGCCCAGCGGTTCCAGCAAGGGCTCCACCTCAAGATTTTGTTGGCAGTGGAACAGTTTGAGCATCAGACTTTTGATGCAGTGTTGAAGGCAGCCAGGAGGCACGAGTATACCTCCCACAGGATAGTGGACAGGACCGGAGGTCGGAAGCGATCTCACGGCCAGATGACCCAGTCGATAGCACCAGCCCCGGCAGTCAGTGCTTTGCCAATTGGAACTCCGAGGCAGGCGGCCTCAGTGACGTCGGTCACGTCCCCTCAGCAACAGAAGCCGAAGCAGTCTTCCGCAATGGGCTGCACTCATTGTGGGAAGCCAGGACACGTTATTTCAGAGTGTCACAGAGCACAGGGATTGTGCTTGGCTTGTGGAGCACCGGACCACAAGATCCTGTCCGAATAGGGCTAGTTCGTCAACGGCCCAGACTAGTCCCTCGGTAAGGGGACCAGCCCCAGTCCAGCAGCAGCAGCAGCAGTATCCATTGCCGAGGCCATTGCTGCCTCAGGCCCAAGTGTTTCAGCAGCAGTACCAGCCTCCAAGGCCATTGCCGCCTCAGGCCCTAGCCTTCCAGCTACAGAGACCCCAGCAGTATGCCCAGGTCCAAGCTCAGATCCAGAACCGGCAGAGAGGTTCCTAGCAGGATATCTTTCCTCTTTTTCGTGCCTTTGAATTCCTTGCTTACATACATGATTGCATAATTGATTGCTTAGTATAGCTTGCCTATGATTAGCATAGCTTGTCCTTGCCACTCTAGTCCCTTGATTAAATTTTGAGGACGGAATTCTTTTAAGGTGGGTAGAGTTGTGATGCCCGTAGTCCGCATTACGTATTGGAAATACGTGTACGTATTTCGGGCTCGTATTTTTGGTTTGTCATAATTAGTTAGCCTTGGATTTTATTTTTATTTTTGCATATTGCATTTGCATGGTTCATCATGGCATGGCATTGGCTTGGTTTGGTTCGGTTTAGTGGGTTTGGCTTGGTTGGGTTTTATGTGGAAAACCACTCCCACCTACCACCACTCCCACCATAAATGTCTATCCCACTCTCTCTCTTCCATTATTACTCATTACTCATTTCTTCTTCTCCATCTTTACTCTTCACCTACCAGGAGAGAGTGGAGAGCTTAGGCAAGTGCATCTTGCTTCATGGAGGAACCCCATTTTTATTGTTCCATTGTCTTTCTTATGTGTTTCTAACCCACTTTAGTACTTGGCATTTTTCATTTCCATGGTTAAATTTTTGTAGATCTACCTTTGTGGTATTTTTGGTTCCCAGGATTTTTGATCCATCAAACTTGCATATTTTGCTAAGTTGATGATCCCATGATTGCAGAGAATTTCTTTTGGTCCAATTTGACCTACGAGAAATTTCTGAGCCGCATGGGCATTTTTAACACTCAGCCGCATGGCCTACTAATGCAATAGCAAGCAATTAGTTTGCATGCATTATTTAATGCAATACCAATATTCAGCCGCATGTGGCACTTGGTTGTGGCTGCATGAGCTTGAAATAATAGATGCATTAAATAATGCATGACCCTGGGTCTCCAGCCGCATGCATATTAATACCAATGCATGCAATATTTTAATGATTAGTTTAATGCAAACACGTACACTTAGTACCAGCCGCATAGCATGTATCGCACTGAAAATAATGCTTGCACTGCCGCATACACTTTGGTTAGAGCATTAAATAATACCTTTCTTGGAATTAAAGGAATGTACTTTAGTTAAAAGCATTAAATAATGCTTTACTACAGGAATGTGCACTGAATGTGTTTTGTTAACACATTAACATTGAATGTACTTTTGTAAGCATTAATTAAGGCTTGACTTTCCTAATACTTGTCTTTTCTAAATACACTTTTTACTAACTCCTCCTAATGCATCCTGGAAAGGAGCCGCATATGGTATATTGTTACTGCAAGGAGCCGCATATGGTATTTTAGTGCAATTCCTAAAATGCAATTACCTAAGCATTGTTACTGCTAGGAGCTGCATACAATTGCCAACATACTTGCCATCAACTGTATAATCACTAGTTATTTATTTATTTAATTGTTGTATTTTATGCAAGTAAATGTGAGGGAGAGCCGCATGGCCCTTGGCCATTTAATAATATTATTATTTGCATGAAATCTAGGAGAGCCGCATAGGCTCCCTCCCCTCACTATCTAATATTTTGGCCACGTGAACCATTAATTAAAAGGTTCACGAATATCTTTTCTTATTGCATTAATTGTGGGGGTCCCACATAACTTCTTTTAGTTGACTTGCTTGCTGAAGTGGGAGCTTGCAATTATTGCGGGTCCCACTATCTTTTGTCTTACTTGATTTTATGCCCTCTTTGTTATGTTGGCCGTATGGGTGGACTCCCACTCTCTTTGACCGCATGTTTGTTCTCCCACTTTTGGACCACATGGGTCCCACTTTGATTGTTTAAATGTCTTATTTGCGTGAATTGTGGTCAGAATTTCTTCCCACTCCCAACATGACAGTTGTAGAGTTTCTCCTTGGCTTCAGGAATATATATATTATTAATATATTATTATTTAATTGTGCAAGTTTCTCTCTTTCTTGATAAATGGCATGACTTAATAGTGACCCACCGTGGTGCACTCCCGACATGATAACTTGACCTGAGAATTTGGCATGATAACTTGACATGATAAATCATGATAGTGGCCCACCGTGGCGCACTCTTGACATGATAAACCTGACATGATACTTCTCGAATGCTGTTGCGACGGCTAACACGACTTGACAAGATTGAATAACTTGGACACCGTGGACGATTGTGCTTGTACAAATGAACCCGTCTTGTCTTGCATCATGTCTAGGACGGGGATCCCTGAGTACCACGGTCAGGGGTATCCACTGAAATCGACTAAGGCTAACAACTAGAATAAATCCAGTAGTCATGAAGAGATTTCCCAGCTACAGGCAATCCCGTTATCTGGGCGCCCCACTTGGGATCTGTAGCCTGCCGTCGAGTAGGGCACATTTCCAGCACACTGTCATGTGTTGCACCCTCTAAGTCACCTAAGGGTACATGCGTTTCCTGGATGATGTACCCACTTGAATTCAACTCTAAATTGCGTCTGGATAGCCTGGATGGTCTGCAGGGCTTGTGGCTGTGAAATAATCTCATTGCATCTTGTTAGTAATTAGGCCTGTGATAACCCTAGTTAGTTAAAGTATCAAGCCGTACTTATTGCTTGGCCGTAAAATATTGGATAAAGTTTACCAGTCTATTCTTGTCTTGATCCTGTACAAGATTATTACATGTCCTGATTTCTTACATTTATCCTGTCGATAAATGGTGGGAGGATCCAAGTTCTGTTCAGACGAAGGGTTACAATCCCGGTCCTTGTTTGGTTTACGGGTTGTAACCTGGCTATCTGAATAGTCCCATGGTTATCCCATCGTATATCACCTGTCCTGATTTCTTTAATTGTTATCTTTTATTATATATATTATTACTCTTGTGTTGATTGCTGGTTTTAGTTCCTAAGTGAAGCCTCCTTTGTGGCACTTGCTCTTTCTGGGATCTGACCCAGCTGGTTTTGTATGGCCAGATACCAGAGCAGCTCCAGAGGATCTACCGGTTTTCCAGTCCGATGGTGAACACCAGGCGTAACCAGGGCAACGAGTGGGTTTATTTTTGTTCTCCCACTCTATTGTAAAATTATTCTTTTGAGGCGTTTAGCCGCCAAGCAAGTGTTAGCTCGTGTACATTTTATTTACTGTCTGCCTACGGGCTGTAACATGATTGGCAACCTAGGGTTGATCATGTATGACTAAACTCTTGCTAGTCCTCACATTTTGTAACGATTAGCTTCATGATCAGCTGGATATGTAATGTTTGGGATGCCTTACTATTGTATATTCGGTGATCTTACATCTTGTAACTCTATTTACTTGCTTGTGATTGAGACACTAGGCTTGTTATTGACCTTAAGAGACTGATGGCTTGTAGATAAACCCTCATATATCTAGACAGCCGTGACCGTATAGTGGAGTGGATTCCATTTTATTATACGTAGCTGGCTATGTCTGCCCCCGCTCTTCAGTATTCTGGTTCTGGGGCGTGACATAACCAGAAGATATAGATATATACCCTCAACTCGTCGAGCCAGGCGTACTTCAAGTTTGGAGGCACCGACGAAAAGTTAAGGTAGGAACCATGGAAGTTAGCCCTGACAATTTCTCCAAGAGACTTGGCAACATTAAACGAAAAAAACCTACAAAGAAGAAACGATTGGATTATTAACTTGAATAAATGAAAAAAAATTAATAAATTATCTTAAATTTACTTACGAGGTCCCCGCGGGCCATAGCTCTCGTCGGAACTCGCCTCTCGGCCTCTCTGGTGCCGTCGGAGGATCTGCGGGTCTGCGCATGTACTCTCCAGTAACCGGATGGAACCGAGTATGGGGGTACTCCGGGACCCACTGTACAGTAACTGGGGGATCTACTGGTGGATCCGCTGCTGGTGGGTCCGATAGCGGAACGGATCCGCTAGCAGATCCGGACTCATGCCTCGATGAAGTGGTCGATCGACGACAGGATGCGTCTGTGCCCGGGGTACTCTCCGGGTCGGGATCGTTGGATGGAGTCACATCTCGGAAAGATTGATTGCAACCACGACCACCAGCACCACCACGACTACGACCACGACCACCACCACCACCACCACCACCACCACCAGCACCACGACCACGGCCAGCCATCATGACCTATAAATAGAACACATAAACATAATTAACAATATAAAAGTGTAAATGAATATAAAATTTTAAACTAAAATATTCATACCACCAGTAGGGAGACGAGTGCCGTCGCGACAAAAAATACTAGGAGTGCCATCTGCAATAAGTAAATAATCGAATAAAAAAATAAATTCACGTAATTTCTTTTATGAGGTCAAACTTAATTCACGTAATTGGAAGTGTTTTTAATATACAACAATATTTAACCTAATCATCGTCTTCGTTCTCATCCTCTCCCTCGTCTTCATCATTATCATCCTCCTCATCCTCATCCTTATCTTCATCGTCGATTTCATCTGTATCCTCATCCCCATCAAATTCATCTTCTTCTTCTTCTTCTTCTTCTTCTTCTTCTTTGTCTTCTTCTTCTTCTTCTTCTTCTTCTTCTTCTTCTTCTTCTTCTTCTGCCTCAATATTTGGGACAAGACGCCTCTTTTTCCCCTGGTTGATAGCTAAGTCTTGTGTATCAACCTCTTCCTCCCTTCTATTTTTCTCAACAATATCTTCAACATCCATTGTATCCGAGTGTTGTCCCAAGTATTGGGACTTTTCGATCTGGTCCTCTTGGTATGCTAGGTCTCCAACGTTGAATGTATTTCTAGATTTAATCTTGCATACTTCCTACCAGTCAAATCGATCTCTACGATGCCTTGGGTAGCTTGTATAGTAGACTTGAACAGCCGGATTTGCTATCGCAAATGTATCGGACCCTCTATACCTCCTGAGATAATTTATATCGACAAATCCAAATTGTTTATCGATTCTCCAACCGATACTTGGTGTCGTATCGAACCACTCACATTTGAACATCACAATATGCATATCATATGGGCCAGTATATTGTAAATCTACAATATCCCGAAGCACTCCATAATAGTCAGAGTTCGGCTCGTCGTCATAGATGGTGCCTCTTATGTAAACACCAGAATCCTTGGTACTGATGTCGTCATTGATAAATTCGACATTTATAGCATTTTGAGTTGACTTAAACCTGAAGCTATTAACGACATAGCATGGCCAAGTCTTTATTTGCTTCTTCGGTCCCAATGCCAGATAACGAACACTCTCATGAGTGAGTGTTGTTTCAGGCAATAAAACCTGTAAACAAATATTTATAATTTAAATGTTTTAGATTATATATTTATAATCTCAATTATAATCTCAGTTACTTACGTATTTGCAAAACCATGACGGAAATGTACAATCAACCTCTCTTTGAAGTCCCTCATCGGTAATATCGGGTGTCCTCATTTTGACTTCATCTCAAAATATACTATTAGAGAAAATAAGAATATATAAGTGTAGTCACTTACTTCATCAAATTAGAGATTATAACGAGTGCAAGTGTACCGCTTACTTCTCCAAATCTCTCACTTCTTGTATGTCACAGTTTAACAAGACATATCGGTGAGCGGCATCATACTCGTCGTCTGTCAACCACCGTCTTTTACTAGCCCCAACAGGCTTGCCCCTTATATTGAATATACCTCCATCCTCAACGTCCTCGTCATTCCTTTGAGGTCTATTTTGATTTGTCTTAACATGAGTATCAAAATAAATGGAGCAGAAGTTTGACACCTCTTCGATAAGATAGGCTTCGCATATCGAAGCCTCTATATGAGCCTTGTTGCCAACTTTCTTCTTTAGATGGTGTAGGTATCTAGAGAGTCAAATTATCTTGAGGATTAAGAATGAATTTTAAAACCCACAGAAATTCAACTTAAATTATATCGATTTTTATGTATCTTTCAAATGGGTACATCCATCGATAATGAACAGATGCACCGACACGGACTTCGTATGCTAGATGAATCGGTAGATGCTCCATGCTGTCGAAGAAGCCAGGAGGAAATATTTTCTCCAACTTACAAATTTTGAAGATAATCTTCTCCTCAAGTTCAATCATGTGTTGCATAGTCAACTTAGTTGAACAAATATCCCTAAAGAATATAGATAGTTCAGCCAACAGAACCCATACAACAGAAGGCAACAACTCTTTCAAAGCAATGGGCAGTAATCTTTCCATAAACACGTGGCAGTCATGACTCTTCATTTCCGTTAGCTTGCGTTCATTGAGATCAATGCATCTAAACAAATTCGACACATAGCCGTCGAGAAATCTTAAAGTAGAAACCCACTTGCAGATTATTAATCTATCTTCCTTGCTCAATGTGTATTGTGCTATTAGCTTACTTAATTGTCCAGCAGCTCCCCTTTGTATCAAGTTCAGATAAAGACGCTTGCATATCTCGGCAATGTCTTGTCTTGCTTTTGGATTGTCCTTCGTCTTTCCTTTAATATCCATGACGGTATTGAAGACATTATCGAACACATTCTTTTCGATATGCATAACATCAAGATTATGCCTTATAAGATTATCTTTCCAATAAGGCAAGTCCGAGAAGATACTCCGTTTGGTCCAGTTATGGCTTTGTCCAAACCCATCGACACGATTGTTCGATGGATCTTCCATTATAGTGGGTAAGTCCTTTACATCTTCCCAAATATCGTATCCCGACAATCTGGCAGGCGGATGAGAAAATTCTTGTTTTCCAGCTCTGAACGCGTCCTTGTTCTTTCTCCAAGGATGACTCGCGAGCAGAAATTGACGATGACAATCAAAGAAAAAAGTTTTTCCTCTATGCTTAAGACGGAACGCCTTACTATTGCCCATGCATATCGGACAAGACATGGTACCGTGAGTACTCCATCCCGACAATATTACATATGTGAAAAAATCATTGATTGTCCACATCAGTGAAGCTCTCATCTGAAAGTTCTGTTTCCTGGAAATATCATAGGTCGCGACGCCGATCTCCTACAGCTGATTCAGCTCATCCATCAACGGCTGTAAATCTATATCGATATTCTTCGTCGGATTTTTGGGACCCGGTATGATAGCTGTCAAGAACATATAAGGAGTCTTCATACACATCCATGGTGGCAGATTGTAAGGGGTCAGAATGACCAGCCAGCAGGAGTATTGAGATCCCGACTGCCCGAAAGGGCTGAAGCCATCAGAATATAGCCCCAGACGTACATTTCTAGGCTCTGCAGCAAAATCTGGATGACGCAAATCAAAATATTTCCACGCCTCTCCATCCGAAGGATGTGACAATTCTCCATCATCTTTTGTGCGTTCTTCGTTGTGCCACGTCATGTGTTCTGCAGTATTCTGAGACATATACATCCTCTGCAAGCGCTTCATGATCGACAAGTAATGCATATACTTGTAAGGACGTCATTTTCTAGTTGACTTTCCTTTTCCCCTGACTGGCTTGTAACGATCCGTATTACAAAAGCTGCAACTTTCTATATCCTCGTTCTCCTTGTAGTACAACATGCAGCCGTTGCGACAACAATCTATCTTCTCGTACCCCAGTCCCAGATGTCGGACCATCATCTTCGACTTGTAGAAGTTTTTTGGAAGCTCTTTTGATTCCTTCGGTAACACCTCCTTGATTAGTTGTATAATCCGATCATAGCAAGTTTGTGGCAAGTTAAAATCGGACTTTATGTTCAACAACCGCATCGTCACTGATAGTACGGAATGTGGCTCACAACCAGGATATAAAGAAGTTTCAGCATCCTGAAACATATCATAGAACTCCTTCGCCTCGAAATTAGGATCCTCCGGATCAAAATTAGGCCCTACCGCGTCGTACACCATATCTCGTGCAAGGTTCTGCAGGTCTCCATAATCAACAGAGCATTCGTCGTCTTCGATGACAAAATCTGTTGCAGCATTATTATCAAAAGCATAAGTAGCAGCATTCGTAACCTGTCTTTTCGCATATTGTTCACCTTGCGATGAACACAGGCCGTAATCACGTACGAAACCCTTACGGGTCAATTGATCTCTTACACTCACCACTTCTTCGTAACGTCTATTGCGACAATTACGACATGGATACTTGATTTTGGTACTGTCCATATATTGAGCTTTGCTCATGGCATACTTAAGAAACACTTCCACGCCTGCCTGAAAATCGTTACTCACACCTATTCTGCTCTCGTTTGTACATCCATGTACGATCAACGAAATAACGATCCATCACAAATTGGATGTAAAAATCTGTATCGTAAGACAAACTAAACAGAATTAGTATATAATCATGTAACTGGTGGATCCGCTAGTATATAGGCCGGATGTACTTAGTATCGACCGCATCAGACTAGTATCGGTCTATAGGTTTGGTATAGGCCGTATCAAATTGGTATTGACCTTGGCGAATTGGTATCGTCCTATCCGATATGTATCGGCCGTATAGCTAGGATTCGTACCGGCCTTATCGATCCGGTACGAATCCTAGCTATACGGCCGATACATATCGGATAGGACGATAACAATTCGCTAAGGTCAATACCATCCGATACGACCTATACCAAACCGATATTTCGATACTAATCTGCTACGATCGCTACTAAGTACATACGGATACCGATATTGATAGTTCGATACCGATACTGATAGTTCGATACCGATACCGATAGTGCGATACCGATACCGATAGTCCGATACCGATAGTGCGAAACCGATACCGATAGTGCGATACTGATAGTGCGATACCGATACCGATAGTCCGATAGTCCGATACCGATACCGATAGTTCGATACCGATACCGATAGTCCGATACTACCGATATCGCCGATACCAATACTCATAGAAAAAGTCCGATACCAATTCCGATACTTTGAACCTTGATATATATATATATATATGGAAGCGGATCAAAAGCCCCCCTTAGAAAGCCCCCCAAAAACCCCCCCTCACTCTAATCCGTAATTTAATGTTAATATTAATGTTAATATTAATATTAATGTTAATATTAACATTAAATACTAAAATTAACATTAAACTTAACATTAAAATTAATATTAACATTAACATTAATATTAACATTAATATTAACATTAACATTAATATTAACATTAATATTAACATTAACATTAACATTAATATAAAAAAAATTTAAAAAATTAATTTTTTTTTTAACATTAACATTAATATTACGAATTAGAGTGAGGGGGGTTTTGGGGGGGCTTTCTAAGGGGGGCTTTTGATCCGCTCCCTATATATATATATATATATATATATATATATATATATATATATATATATATATATATATATATATATATATATGTATATATATATATATATAAAAAATATATATATATGTATATATATATATATATATATATATATATATATATATATATAAAAAAAAAAAAAAAATATATATATATATAAATATATATATATACATATATATATATATATATATATATATATATATATATATATATATATATATATATATATATATATATATATATAAAGCAATAGACTTTCTCATCCTATTTCTTAAACTAGGGTTTGTCATATTGCATTTTCTTTAAAATATCGGCCGATACCGATCCGATACGGCCGATACCGATACGGTTTGGCATGTTCCGATCTGATACCGACCGATACCAAATATTGACCGATGCCGACATTGGGGGTCTTTGTTAGTTAGATATGACATATGTTAGAGTTATTTAGAAAATATATGTTGGTTCCTACTACTAGTTAGTATATTGGGATAAGGATGCTAGAAGTATAAGATAGTCGGTTAGATGGTTAGTAATAAGTTAGTGTCTAGAATGAGGTTAGTAGATATAAGTTAGATAGCTTATATGTTAGATGGTAGTGTATTAGAGTGTGTTTTGATATGATAGCTTAGAGTTTAGATAGATATATATTGGATATGTATAGTATCTTAGTTTTAGAGATTAAGTTAGATATTCATATATTAGAGTTAAGATACTTGGTAACTTGAGATACCAAGTAGTATATTAGAATATATTGGGCTACCTTATTAGGGTAAGGTATTGGGTTACCGATATTGTGAACCTAGGTTGAAAGCATAATAAGGTTGCAAAAGCATGTAAAAGAATCCGATACTACCGATAATTATTTGTTTCCCAATACCAAAAAATTCGATAATCCGATCCGAAACTGCCGATACTACCGATATCGCCGATATCCTATTTCTTAAACTAGGATTTATCATATCGCTGATACTACTAATTATATTTGTACCCCGCACTGCCCCGCGTGCGCCACCCCTATCGCCCCCCGCTGCCCCAGAGCACGTTGCCCCCACCGCCCCCTGCAGCCCCGTGCGTGCCAGCACCCCTCCCACCCCCGTCGCCCCCCATCCCTGCGCTGCCCCGCGCGCGCCGCCCCCGCCGCCCCCCGCTGCCCCGGAGCGCGCTGCCCCCCGTCGCCCGTCGCAGCCCCGCGCGCGCCCGCCGCAGCCCCGTGCTGCCCCGTGCGCGCCACCCCGCAGTCTCCGCCGCCCCCGCAGCCCACGACGCCCCCGGCAGCCCACGACACCCACGACCACCGAGAGAGAGAGAGAGAGAAAGAGAGAGATTACCTTTGGGAGAGAGAGATGAGAGGTCGCCGATCACCGCCGCGGGAGAGAGAGAGAGAGAGGATAGTGAGGTCGCCGACCACCGCGAGAGAGAGAGAGAGAGAGAGAGAGGAGAGAGAATGAAATTGGGGGGGAATGAAAAGTTCCCCCGTCATTTCAATTTAAGTCTGGGCCCTTTATTTAGCGACGGATTATATCCGTCGCTAGGCCGTCGCTCTTTTTGATACTTGACGACGGAACATCCGTCGCTACGTAGTCGAAGAATTGTTCCGCCATTTCTCTCAACAATTTCCGCCAAATAATCGACTGCATAGCGACGGTTACTTATCCGTCGCTATATCTCTGACGCCCTAGCGACGGATGAGCGACCTTTTCTCCGCCTTAAAATAAAATAAAAATGTATCGGCTTGTCGTCGGTACGCCGTCGGTTATTTGCCGCAAATTCGTCGCTAACGCCGACGGAAGTTGTCCGTCGCTAATGTGCCGTTGCTAATTTACTGTATTTTGGTAGTGAGTGCTTCTTGGCATTAAGTCCTATCTTCTCTATGGCCATCATGGTAATACCATTTACATAACTCCCTCTGTCAATCATCGGCTTACAAACTTGTTAATTTTGATAATGGTGCATAAAATATGAGTATGTAACCAGTCTACCTTGCCTGTAGGTGTAGCAAGCATGCATCTAACCAAATATAAGGGTACAATTGAAAAGGTTAAGTCAAGTAAACATGAGTTACTAGCTCTTTCCTAAACTATATAGGGGTCTTATTTAAGTTCAGATTCTGAGTCATCCCTCAATTTAACTCTCTACTAATTATATGTTTCTAGATAGACACTGATGATCAATGTATCCAATACCATGATAATTGTAGCACTTTCCTTTTGTTGGTAAGACATTGTAGTTGAAGCTCTTTTGATGTTGCTCAAATTTGAGTGCTATTTGGTAGGCATCTTTTATAGTAGTCGCCCAAAATGGCCCAATTTCATGTCTCTAGCCAGATCGAAATTGTGTGAGCCTGACTCTGGGGCCCTTAACGATCTTATTATGAGATATCAATTCGTCGAACCTAGTCATATACTGACAGGCTATTCTGAGAAAATATGGTTATTTAGTCCATAAGCTGGTCTCTATAGGATCGTGGAAGGTATTTTTTTACCAAGATTCCTTTCATCTCGATCTACGTGCCTATAGGGACTCTACCAATTTAATACGAGACGAAGACCTAAAGAAAATATGATTTTTATGAAATTAAAATTTTATGACAATTTGGGTGCCAAAGATTTAAATGAAACATGAATGAGAAAATATTATAAATTTATCAAAAATAAATTTAATAGAAATTTGAAAATAATAATTAGAAATAACCGATTTGGATTGACGTGTTAATTACGTCGAAGGTGGAGAAAGAAATAAAAGAGAGATCCATTTTAAGGTTTTGGCATTACACCATACAAACTTAATACAGACTTTTTTATTCTTCAATTCTACGATCAATAATTTGTGAACTTACAAACTATTTATATGCTCTCAAGAATAAAAAAAAGATAAAGCCAATCTCTAAAGGCTTATCCATAAGGTATCTTAAATCATCAATGACAAAACAAATAAAATAAATCTCTATCGAAAATAACCAAAATTAACTAAAAGATAACATGAAGAAAATCTAAATTGGTTTCCAATCATTCTTTTTGGCTTCAATAAAATTATCTCCTAGTGAATTATATAAGCGTAAAATTTGATAATTATGCTCATGGTAATGTCCTCAAATTGATCATGACAGGAGTCTTTCCTTTGCTTCAATATGGAAGCCAATATTGAGGCTTCTGACAAGAAGACAAAACCTTACGGTGGTACTGGCGGTTGTGTGAATGGAAGGAGCAGATGATCCAACAGGGACCTATCATCAAGCAATTTAATAACTGGTGGTTATCGCGATGTGTCCAAAAAGCAAAATGATCGTCCCTGTAATCAATTATTATTTCCTACAAATTATTATAATTATTTGTAACAAACATACAATAGAAATTGTTCGAAGATTTGATTATTAGGATACGTTTAAATATTTAGAAAGTTAATAGGTTCTTCAAATTGATTGGTTTCAACAAATGACCTATTGAATTCTCCTAAGGATGATATATAAAGGTCAAATTTATTAATGATTTAGATCTACACATAGACTCGGACTTGGATGTAACTGATAGCTTGCCTATGAAAGGCTGAGTAGGATCTACTAATGAATTTTTTAAGAATATATGATTATTATAGCAATAGTTTCTGCCTTATTATGATTGAAACATTCATCTACCAACTTTTTTATTTTCGCATTCATCTCATCATGTGCAATATCGATTTCCACACAAATTTGTTGCAAGAAATTTTGTGTAGACATTTTTGTATAATTCTTACCTACGTATAAAATTATTTCTAAACCAGGGTTTAGCTCTGATACCAAATCCGACGCAAAACTAGGACTTAAGTTCAACTAGTCCAATATTACAATTAGGATTTATACAAGATTTAACTAGTGAGCAATTTCTTTGTCTGGAATAAACAAACAATGTTGGAAGGAGATGTCACGCTCCAATCCAAATGTACGTAGGACTAGTAGTACTTACAATGCTAGTTGTATGTATACGAAGAATTCTCCAATATATAAAATTCACAAAATACACACATAAGCTGTAAAATGAACTATAACTAATAGACAGTCACATATTATCTCATCCATGAAAGTAATAAAAGAAATAGTCCATCAATGATAAAGTAAATAGTAAAAGTGATGATATCGGATGGAGACAAATCTACTACCAAACAGCTATATAAATTGAGTCTGACCTCCTCAAAATAATAAGTGAAAGAAATAAATAGCAATAATATGTCTATATAACAAAATAAACATTGAGACTCAGAAGGCAACATCTTCTCAACAAAAATGAAGGATCCAGTGCAGAGACATATTCCTAAGGGTATTCCTGGTCGTCTAATCCTGGAGAGATCATCAGATTCTCAGAGGGACGTAACAAGATACATATAACATGCCATATAAACTAAATATAAAAGATGAATGCAAAAAAGGACATCTAACCATTCTACGTGAATATATATGCAGTTAAAAATAAACCTTTAATGCATGGGCACTCTGACTATAAATGGGATTGGCATAGTCCCCTCTTTGGGCACCATGGGCCTGAGTGCATAATGTTCCGTGAACGTCAGCGGCCAACTAGAGGGTAATCTCACCCGCGTCTCTAGCGGAGTTTACGAGTTACAAAGGGGAATGCGCATTCATGGCCCATACATTAAGGATTGGTCCTACCCATCCTATGCCTATTTATGTTGTATCCAGAACATATATACCCTCTAATAATTGCTAAATCTACTAACCATGCAAATTCTATTAGCAGTTATACCCTATCCGTCGCACATCCGGTACGTATCGATAGCCAGCCGAATACGCGAGTCTGTTTCCTACATAAGACTGACAACTCATTGTACACTTGTGTCATAGACAAAGGAGATATACCAATACCTCACAATACTGGAGTGGTCCGCTAGTACTAAGTCAACATGCATAAAATAAAGAAAAAACAATGAAAATGACTAACTCAGTCGCTTGCACCCAAGTATGACTCGGACGCACAATTTAGTATAAAATAAATAATAAAAATAAACATACTAAAATGACGGTAAATAAACATAATATATTGGCAAGGTATACTTGCCTCGGGGTAGTGTATAGAATTGACAGTATCCAGTAAACAAAACTCATCAAGTCAGAAAAGCAACAAAAATAAAACTTCCGCAAATGTCTCCAGATGATGAAATAAACATCACTAACATTTCCAGAATAAGAAAAATGGCTAAGATAGACTGCTCATCCAATCACACTGGGGTAAAATAGTAATTTTTGGGTCAAAATGATGTCCGTCATTGACCCGCTTTGTACCGAAAAATATGCAAAATTCGATGGTCCTTAAAGTCAACAAACTATATGTTTACGAGTCTAGTTTGATGATACGACTCAACAGTATGTCCAACTTTGAATTCTGGTGAGTCGATCCCAAAAATGCTAGTTGAATTGGAACATAGCGCCCGTGAAACAACGATCCGGTTAACTATCTCAGAATAGGACGAAACTTGCCTCACAGGACCATAAAAATAATACAATTCCAATGGCGTAAGTTTCATCATGATGTGACGAACGTAAACAAAATAATCAATAGTTTTGCAAAATTATCGATATAGTGGTTTTTGATAGAGACGCCTCCAATTTGTCGTGCACATGCAACCAATTCGAGTTCTGTCAAATGTCACACATGCACAAAGTCCATACACACCCTTTAATGCAATTGGTTTGCGACAAAGTCATTTGGTTTGTCGGGATAGACCCTGTATCGGTATTTTTTATTTTTTTTTGAAAAATCTTGATTTTTAAACTAGATTATCTTGCAAACCATTACAGAATAAAATGAGGTAATTTAAGGGTTTTGATGCTATTTATGTTAAATATAAGTTTGCTTAATTAGTTTTTCAAAAATAAAGAATAAACTGATTGATATCATCCTTCTAAATCAAAGGTTTGGTTTTTAAAACTGTCAACATCTTAGTTAGTTTTTTTTATATTTTTACAGTGATTCATTCTTTAATTGAAAAGAATTGTATTAAACCTGATTGAAGGGATTTATGGTGGGTTATATAGGCTATTCATAGGAATTTATAGATTCAAAAACGATCGAGTGTAGCTCGAGATATTTAGATTAAAAAAGAGGTACCTCGACTGTAAGTGAAATAGAGCAATACTCTGTGTTACTGACTTCTCGATCGGGTTTTGGTGGCTGCGGTGGTCGGCAACAGTATGCAGGCTACACAAGGGTTCGCTCCGACGTTGGTGATAGGCAGTGCCTAACCACCGCTTCGATCCCGACAGTGCCAATGCCGCTGCTTCCCTTGCCCGGTGAGTCCCCCTCCGTCCCTTCGCTCTCGACCCCTCTCTTCTTTCTCTCCTACCTCTCGATCTCTCCCTCTCTCACGCTCTCAAAATTTCTACTCCTTAAATTTCCTGATCACTTCTTCTTCTCTCTCTTCATGTCCTCTATTGCTGAGTTTTATTCCTTTTTTATTTAGGATTAAAGCAGTAGTGACATATATATATATATATATATATATATATATATATATATATATATATATATATATATATATATATATATATATATATATATATATATATGTTGTTATATATAATAATATAGGTATTATTATTAATGTTATTATTGGCCATTATTTAGTAAATGTCTGGTTATAATTATTAGTACATAAAAATATTTATGTTATTTTTCTAAAAAATTGTTTTGTGACAAAATATAGAATTGGGCTTGGCCCACACCAATTATTTCATATGGTTTAAAAACCATAAAATATAATATCACAATATTTTCGATCTATTATAAAAATATAGCTTTTTGTCCTAACCCTTATATTTTGACAAAATTAGATTTTAGCCTAAAATAAATTCTAGTATTTTCAAGACATTTACCGTAAAAAATTCTTGACTAATAAAAACATAGATTTTCTTCTTGAAAAATCCTATCTTTGACAAACTTAGAGTTTTTGCCTAAAATGATTTTAGATTTTTTAAATATTTACCTAAAACCATTTTAACTAATAAAATATAGGTTTCAAATATTATATTTTCTAAAGTAGTAAATGTATTTACTTATGCAAAATTTCCTCCTTGTTATCATCATTAATCATGACAAACCGCATTCGTTCTAATTTTCTCGCAAATTCGGACCCTTCACCCTAGCTATGGACAAATTGGGACATGTCATATCGCACACCACCAGACAAGATACCTTGCCATTGTATATTTACTTTAGCTCACCTTATTGTATGCATTTATTTATTATTTATTTTTTTGCAAAATAAATTGTTCTTACAAATCGCATTTAGATGTAATTTACTGTTTAGTCATGTTTTTATTATTTTATTTATTTCTATGCAAATTTGACCTAGATTTTGACCTAGATTTTAGAGGTTGTTCTTTGTTTGTGCTGCAGCCTTAACACGTGTGTGCCACAAAGTTGTGAGTGCATATAGATCTCGACCTTACGTATTGGGTGGCCAATAATACGTATAGACCATGCGATAGGATTGAATACTAATAGTATTTGTATGATTAGTTTGACTTAGCAGTTAATATAGATTATATATGGCATGGATACAACATAGATAGGCATAGAGTAGGGAGGACAGTTCCTTAGCGTGTGGGCCAAGTATGCACTTTCCTTTTGTAACCTGAAAGCTCTGTTGGAGATACGGTATGAGATGCCCCCTACTGTTACTGAATCCCTCTAACGTTCGAGTAATGTTACAGACATAGGCCCCTGGTGCCCAGAGAGGGGACTATGCCAATCTCATATAGCCAGAGTGCCCATGGATTAAAGGTTGTTCTTAAATTGCATTTTCATATAGAATGGTTTGGCAGCCTTATCCGTTTAGGTATTTATACTTTTTGGTTTGTGTTCTTATATATGATCATGGCTTGGAATAGTATTTTATCGTAAACTAGTATGCCACACCTTGTCCTTATTTGGTTGTAGGTGTGGTTCACTCTTGATGATAAAATACTGAACCATGTTGTGATCTGGATTCTACATCAAAATTTTGGCATGGAAAATACTTCATTATGGATTAGGATGCCATCTCTTATCCTTTTTTGGTTGGAAGGATGGTACACTAATTCAAGGATGGAGTGTTGGACCATATTATGATCCGAACTATTATTGAGCAGTTTATATTCAATTAAATGGCATATTTTTTTGTATCTTGTTACGTCCCTCTGAGGATATAGTGATCTCTCTAGGTGTAGGTGTTCTTGACTTTCTACAGGTGTTCCAGCCAAGATCATGGTCTTCTCTCTCTATCAAAGTTAACTTGCTCTTGGATCAACCTTAGCTGCTTGTGACAAATTCTTTTATTTGTTCCTTTTTTCGTTTAATCACTTGGTAGTGGATGTTGGGAATCGGATACGTCCTTCTGTGCTCCGATACCGCGTTTGAGACGTTTTCGTAGCGAAAACTTAGGCCAACCCACCGAAAATAACCAGCCCCCGTCTAACGGACACCAAGCACAGATAAAGACAAGTATATGTTGGTGACAACGTCACCTAGACAAATCCCAATCTCTATAACTCAGATGAAATTACTAGATTGACAAAAACTAATGTTGAACCCTGTGCCCTAATACGTTCAACCCCTTCACCACACTCAAGAAGAAAAGAAAGAGATTACAATTGAAATCGCTCACCAACCCGTAGCAATCTTCCTAACCGAAGTTGATGACCCCTCGATTAGATCTCTTCTTCCTTCTGTCTTGGATGGCGAAGTCCTAACAGCAAAGCGCAAAACTTTCTCTTAGATTTCCTGTGGACGAGCACCTTGAATCTCCACTTTTGTGCTGTGCTTTGTGCCTCCACCCTCACCCCATATATATAGCATAAGAAAAACCTATTTTAGGTTATAATAGGATTTCTTAAATAGGAAGCCCTCAAATAAGAATCCTACTACACCTAAAATAGCCCATCAACATCCTATTTTATTATAATAGTATCTCTTAAATAGGAAACCCTCAAATAAGAATCTTATTATATCTAAAATAGCCCTGTATTAATTATGGACATCCAAATCAAATTAGATCAAATATTTAATCAGATTTGGACTCCATAAATATGCTGTTACCAAATCCAGACTAGACTCCAACAATCTTCCCCTCCAGTCTGATGAGGGGGTGTTGACCCCATGGCTCTTCAATTGGACTCCACACCTGTCGTCATGCGACAGACTTCCTGCTCCCCCATGCCACTAAAATTTGATCCCCGGAGCTGCTTTGCATCTTCCTTCGTCTCCAGCTCCTCGACCATCACGTCGACGCAAGCTACCATGCGTGGCACCTCTTACACCACTGGGATCCTGTCGATATCAATAACACGATCAAGACCGAAGTTTATGACGATCAGCTTCACCGCAAGTCTCGGCTGCCTGTCCTCGACTTCTGTCTTCCACCGAAAAGTATTAACATTTCGACGAGCTTCTTCATCCTTGGCTGGCCCAACCAATCAGACGATGCGGTCCTCCTGAGATTCAAACTCCTGAACGTGTCCACCTTCGTATCCAAACTTGAAGCTCCCCAATAGACATGCGTCCTCGAACAAAACATCACGTACTGTGCATGTCGTTGATGACCCACAGCTCCCCCTGAACTGTGTAAATGATAATGCTCCCGTCTCAGATTGAGTTTACTGCAAACCTTGATCTCCTTCCTTGCTTCGAACTGCTGAAACCAATGTCGCTCTGTAAAGCTTTGACAATCCACCCGTCGCCAAAATCGAATCTGTAGAGCAACCCCCACCTGGAGATCGATCAGCTGTCATACGACCGACAGACTGACCCTCAATCTTTGACTCACCACCATCCCTCGCTTTGTCTTGACGAATCGAATCTTCAGTATCCCTCAAAGTACCTAGAAGCCCCTTCTCAGCAAGTTCTCGCTGATCCACCTCCTATCGAGCACCCCTCGAGCCTCTATCCAATGTCAGTGGCCTACCTGTATAGCTTAGCAGCTTGAGCCTGTACATGCCACAACACAAATCTCCCCGAGTCACCTGTTGGGAACCCTTCGCAAGCATCCAATCTTTGACCCCAAACAGCCTGCGACAGCCATCATCTGCTAGCATTCCTACTGAAATGAAGTTGTAGTACAAACTCGGTACATGTCGCATACCCTTGAGAATGATCTTCTCACCGAGCTTCATTGTCAAGTGCACATTATCGATGCCTACAACTGTAGCTGTTTCCTTGTTGCCCATCTTCACATGTCCAAACATGCCACAGCGGTATGACGTAAAGATCCTCCTATGTGGAGTGGCATGATACGACGCCCCCGTGTCTGTGACCCAGTCGTCGTTATGACACATGCCACAAGGTTCTTCTGCGTCGATTGCTGCGATGATGATATCTCTCATTGCTGTGAGATCCTTCTGATCGTTCTTGCCTTTAACCTTCTCAGCTTTGAGCTTCATGCAGGTCCTCTTGATATGACCCCCTTTTGCCACAGTAATAGCAGCCCTCCTTGCGGTCCACAATCGTAAGATTTTGAGAACTCCTCCTGTTCTCGTCTGTGAATTGGGTCTTCGCTTCCCATAAGAAGTCACCAGAGCGGACTCCTGTGATGATTCTACTTGCTTGCGTCGGACCTCCTCATTCAACAAGATACTTTTGACTGCATCCATCGTAACAACTCCATTAGGCGCGGAGTTGCTCACCAACACCACCAACGTCTCCTAGATTTTCGACAGAGAACTCAAGAGCAGTAGGGTCTGAAGCTCATCATCAATCACCATCTTCATTGCAGACAGCTGATTGACGATACCCTGAACCTCGTTCAGGTGTTGTGCCTCTGGGGCACCCTCCGTGTAATTCAAGTTGATGAGTTGCCGAATAAGAAATACCTTGTTGTCATCCGTCTTCCTTTCATACAACTAATGCAGCTTCTTCCATAATGCTTTTGCTGAACTCTCCATAGACACATGGTGAAACACCAAATCATCCAACCATTGGCGGGTGAATCCAACGGCCTTCCGATAGAGTTGTTTCCAGTCTTCAGCAGCTTTGTCTGTTGGCTTTGTGTTGTTGCCCTCCAACAGACCATGTAAGTCCTTACACCAGAGTAGATCTTCCATTATTTGTTTCCAAATTGCCCAATTTCCTCCTGTGACGGTGATCATACGAGTGTTCAACTGCTCCGTAGACATGGTTGCCAGAACCTCCAAAGCTCTGATAGCAGATGTTGGGAATCAGATACGTCCTCCTGCGCTTCGATACCGTTTCTGAGACATTGCCGCAGCGAAAACTTAGGCCAATCCACCTGAAATAACCAACTCCCGTCTAACGAACACCAAGCATAGATAAAGACAAGTATATGATGGTGACTACGTCACCTAGACAAATCCCAATCTCCATAACTCTGATGAAATTACAAGATTGACAAAAACTAATATTGAACCTTTTGCCCTAATAGGTTCACCCCCTTTACTACACTCAAGAAGAAAAGAAAAAGATTACAATTGAAATCGCTCACCAACCCGTAGTAATCTCCCTAACTGAAGTTGACGATCCCTCGATTAGATCTCTTCTTCCTTCTGTCTTGGATGGCGAAGTCCTAAGAGCAAAGTGCAAAACTTTATCTTAGATTTCCTATGGATGAGCACCTCGAATCTCTACTTTTGTGCTATGCTTTGTGACTCCACCCTTACCCCATATATATAGGATGAGAAAAACCAATTTTAGGTTATAATAGGATTTCTTAAATAGGAAGCCCTCAAATAAGAATCCTACTACACCTAAAATAGCCCATCAACATCCTATTTTATATTATAATAGGATCTCTTAAATAGGAAACCCTCAAATAAGAATTCTATTATATCTAAAATAGCCCAGCAATAATTATGGAAATCCAAATCAAATTAAATCAAATATTTAATTAGATTTGGACTCCATAAATATGTTATTACCAAATCCAGACTGGACTCCAACAGTGGACTTTCTCCACACGACAACTTGTTCAATGACTTCCATAGTTACTTAATGAAATATTTTATTTATTTAATTATTTTGTTGATGAGGTTACTGAACCATGGTTATCTATGTACTGCATTTACTGCTTACTATATTTATTATGCAACTGGCTTGTACGTTTTCTAGTCCTATGTATTTTGCGACAGGGACATTACATATTTTTCTGGTAGCCTATGTAGGTTTATGAATATATTGTTTGGTTACATTACTGTACCAAACAATCCTGCATATAGGATTAGAGTCTAGGATCTCATCCACATACTTAATATCCTTCCTTGATTCCAATTTTTGAACTCTCATTGACTTTGCGTCTTGCTTGAATCTTTTTACCGTAAATCCTATTTCTTGTGCTTAATAGAGGTTAGATGACTACACTAGTATATGTCCCGTAGATCAATTACATGGCTAGAAGGATTATCTTGGCAATTAAGTATGTAGTAGAGGACATAATTAAGTTAGGAAGGCATTAATAATTTTGAGGATCGATGAACCCTATTATCCTTAAAGGTATGATCTTATACGAAGGATTAGTAAATTCTAAGTTGGGTAGTGATGTTATCAATGAAATTTAAAAAAAAATTATTTTTATTAAGGAGACTACTAGATGGTGTTCATAAGACAATCGATAGAATTTATGTATATAAGATTGAGAAAATAAAGTAGTTTTGGACTTTGAAGATTTTAGAAAATACTTATGACTTATTGAGGTTAATATTGTATATATAAATTTTATTTTGGGGATAGTGAATAGAATAACATTTTTTGTGAAATTTTTTATGATAAGGTTTATCTCGAGGTTAATTAGAAATTTTGAAATTTTAAGTTATATCCTTGACGATCTATAATGGTTATGGATGTTGGTGGATATTATATATATAGAGGAACTTTTGAGGAAATTTGAATTTAAAATATTTGGATTTGGTTTTGATAGGAACATCTTGAAGGTAGGATGCGTGAGAACAAAAGCTTCAAAAGAAGCCATAGCGAGGGTTGGTAGTGTGGCCAGAAGGCCCACTTGCTTCTAACGTCTTCTAACATAAATAAAAGATGTTGGATTAACTTGGTAAACAGATTCTAGGTCAACCGGCTTCACTTATCGCCTTACTAGATAGGGCTATGTCCTGGCTCATACTAGGGTTCCAAACCTATATGTGCGACGAGTTTCGTTTTAGCTAACCAGAGAGCTACCCCCTCTGGAGGAGACAATCTTCCCGAATAGGGCGAGATTCTGCTGCTTAATGTCCATTTTACAAAATATTCAAGAAAAGATGACTATGAAAGAAACTTTAACATGAAGTCACCCTAATGAGATTAGGAGTATCCCCTTATTTTGTCCTATTACCTATGGCCGTGATAGTTGTATATACACAAGTGTAGTTAGCCATCGACCAAGCCATGTGACTACATCATTGTCTTGAGTTACTCATCATCTTCCTTAACTCTAGATCTATTATCATGACCTTCTAATCGTTTAAAACTTAAGAATGATTAGAATCGTTCCTTTGATCGTATCCCCAACCTAGTAGACTATTTTTCTCAATGAACCATTTATTACGAGGCTCAAGCTATTCTCCTCTTGATTTCTTAACCTTAATACTCTTTAATTCGTGCGCTAACTAGCAACCCTCCTTTATTTTCCAAACTCTACCATGATCTTTGAACACAACCTATAGGTAATTCTTTTTTCCCTAATTTATTTACTCATTAATCTATACCATAACTTATGCAAGTCTTGTTCTTTAATATTCCTCTTGTGCGAAGAGGGGAATCAAATCATGACACCCTTTATCCATACAGGGGCTAGATCAAAAATTCATAGAAGGGGAAAAAATATCATAGTTGGATATGTGACTTTGCTATTATAAAACATATACAAGATTAGATTGTATATTTAATTTGGGTAAATGGTAATAGATGAAATTGAGAAAAACATTCATGTACTGATAAAACATTGTGTTTTGATGTTATTAGTTTTTGAGTTACTCCAATATTGAAGACAAAAATTCTTAAATTCTTAATGCTTTAAGGATTAAATTTCTATGACAATTATGGATACGGATTTCATGTCCAAAACGAGTATAATTTTTGCCTTCGACTAAATTGAATGGAGATTTAATGAATTTCAATTTTTTGAGGAATTTTAATATTTCAAAAAAAATTAAAATTATGTGGAATATATAATTTTAGGAGAAGCAGTAAAATTGGATAAAAGAGTTGATTAGGTATAAGGCAAAATTTTGACAATTTTGTGAATCGCATAATTAGACAATTATGATGGGATTGAATATGAAATTAAATTTTGAACCTTAAAAATAGAGTTATACATCATAATATGAGATTGAGGAAATCATTACCTGTTTTTGATGTTGCACATTTATAGGATTTGTTAGTATTGATGAATTTAGACGCTGATGGGTTGTTGTGCATGTGATCATGATCTTCTAAGCTATATCCATTTAATTTATTTATTTTTAGTTATTTGAATTGCACGTTTTCGTTGAATTCTATTTCGAACTCATTGCTCAAGGTGTTGATCACATTTTTGTATTAATAAAACCTTTCTACCATCTCAAGTCTACCTACCCTAGTTATTTCTTAATTTCGAGGACGACATTCTTGTAAGTTGGGTAGAATGTAAATCCCCTAAATTTTACTACAATTTTTTTATATTGTATGATGGTATTTATATGCCAAGTACGAATACGTATATAAAAGTCTTTGTTTTTTGTATACAAAGTTTTATTATAGATTTTAAATAAATATAGAAAATAAATATTTTGTTTCCATATATATACGGCATAAATATTTTTCTGTTTTTGTTGGAGTATAAAAAGTGTCGCACGAGATTCGCCAAACTTTATTTTATATTATTATATAAAAGCTACTTTATTTGTCATACAAGTAATAATAGTTTAGAAAATAATATTTTTCTTTTTTAAATAATAAGTACTATTTTGCATGCGATGTACATGACAATAAATTCATATATAATTGTAAAATTGATTTTTGAAATTATTTTAAATTATAAAAAGGTATTCAAATTTATTTCAGATTAATGTTTAAATATTTGTGGCGATTTAAATATGGTTGAGATTTTATTAAAAATTGAATAAATTAAACATGAGATTTATCTAAATAAGGGTTTAATGCGGTCCTAATCCTTATCTAACTAGAATTTCTCCACCCTAGTTATAGGGGAGCTTGCTATTGTTTTTCTCCATAAAAATTTCCTCAACCATCATCACCAAATTTGTGTCGTACACCATGTCTGTGTCCACCATCTCTATGTCAGTCATGACGGCCTCGGGTCCGATCTCGGGTGTCTTTTCACTATCTCATGTCCGCAATACATATACAATCATCTTTCCCGTGTTCGACACACCCGGACACACCCATCAATTCATCTATTCATCCATCATCGTCCCTGTGTCACGCATGACACATCGAATACCACTGACACCTTGTGTCTAACCATCAAGCCCTAACCCTAAGTGATTCCCAGTCAGCCACCTTGCCAGAATGTTGCGACTCCATCCGACCTTGCCCCTCCACCTGGCCAGCCTACGGGGACTCCATCTTTCCATCTCCACCACCACCGCATCTTTGACCAAAGACTACCCTCTCCAGATCCGGAGCCACAGCGCCTAGGCGAGACGGCGACCACCCCAGGCTGTCTATCGCACTGTCTCTTGACCACTGCCAGATTCCTGAGCCACCAAGCTCTCCACTAGTCAATGGTGCCTCATCCACCCCATCCCCCTACTCAAAGTCGGCGACCACCCAGCCTCCCTCACCACTTTGCACCACCGTCGATCTCTTGCCTCTAGCCAAGCCAGCACCACCACTTATCCCATGCAGCACTGGCGACCATCTTCGCATCCCAGCGACGACCAATCCACTACACGGGCCGTCCAACGTCAGTTGTGCCCTTATAGTGAGTTCTACCACTAGCCCACACAGAGCGGTGCCAACCTCACCGGCGAGCCGCCTCCTTCGCACCTCGACTCCTCTGAGCAGCGTTGGCGATAGGCAGCACCTGACCACCGCTTCGATCCCGGCAACGACGATGCTACTGTTTTCCTCGCCAGGTGAGTCCCCCTCCGTCCTTCTACTCTCGACCCCTTTCTTCTTTCCCTCCTCCCTCTCGATCTCAACCTCTCTCAGGCGCTCAAAATTTCCTCTCCCTAATTTTTTTTATCACTTCTTCTTCTCTTCCTGTCCTCTGTTGCTGAGTTTTATTCTTATTTTATTTTAATTTTTTTTTCTTTTTATTAAGGATTATAGCAGCAGTAACATACAAATATGTTGTTATATATACTAATATAGATATTATGATTATTAATGTTATTACTGGCTGTTATTATTAGTAAATATTTTGTTATAATTATTATTACATAAAAGTATTTATGTTATTTTTTCAAAAATTATTTTGTAATAAAAATATAGAATTGGTCTTGGCCTACACCAATTATTCCATATGGTTTATAAACCCTAAAATATATTATCACATTATTTTTGATCTATTGTAAAAAATAGCTTTTTTATCATAAACCTTATAGTTTGACAAAAATATTTTAGCCTAAAATGAGTTCTACTATTTTGAAGATATTTACTAAAAAAATTCTTGACTAATAAAAAAATATATATTTTCTCCTTGAAAATCCTATCATTGACAAACTTAGAGTTTTTGCCTAAAATGATTTTAGATTTTTAAGTATTTACCTAAAACTATTTTAACTAAAAAATCTAGGTTTCAAATATTATATTTTCTAAAGTCGTATATGTATTTACTTACACAAAATTTCTTCCTTGTTATCATCACTGATCGTAACTAATCGCACGTTCATATTTCCTCGCGAATTCGGACCCTTCATGTCGACCCTGGCTGTTGGACAAATCGAGACATGTCAGATCATCGCACACCACCTGGTAAGATACCATGCCATTACTATTTACTTAGCTCATCTTATTACATGCATTTATTTATTATTTATTTTTTTGCAAAATAAAATGTTCTTCCAAACTGTATTTAGATACAATTTACTATTTAGTCATAATTTTATTTTATCTATTTCTATGCACATTTGATCGAGATTTAAGAGACTGTCCTTTATTTGTGCTGCTTTCATTGGCCTTGACACATGTGTAACACGTAGTCGTGAGTCGCATATAAATCTTGGCCTTGCATATTAGGTGGCCAATAATATGTATAGATCGTACGATATGATTAGCTGCTAATAGTATTTTGTCTTAGCAGTTAATAGAGATTATATGTGTCATGGATACGACATAGATAGGCATGGGGTGGGGAGGACAGTTCCTTAGCGTATGGAACAAGTATGCACTTCTCTTTATATTCCAGAAGCTCTGCTGGAGATACGGTATAAGATGCCCCCTACTGTTACTGATGCCCTCTGACGTTCGAGGAACAATACGGACGTAGGCCCATGGTGCTCAGAGAGGGACTATGTCAATCTTATATAGCCGGAGTGCAAATGCGTTAAAGGTTGTTCTTAAATTGCATATTCACATAGGATGGTTAGGCGACCTTATCCGTTTAGGTATATATACTTTTTGTTTGTTACTTATACCTGATCATGGCTTGGAACAATATTTTGTCGCGTACTAGTGTGCCACAGCATGTCCTTGTTTGGTTTTAGGTGTGGTTCACTTCGATGACAAAATACTGAAACATGTTATGATCAGGATTCTACATCGAATTTATAGCATGAAAAAGTAATTCATCATGGATAAGTGTGTGATCTCATGTCCGTGTTTGGTTGGAGAGATGGTACAGTATTGCACATGAATATATGGCCTGGTTAATCATACGTGCGCTATATGATTAACACTCACAGGGAAAAAGAGGACATACACAGGTAGGGTATGATCACATATCTACACTAATACTCTCCGCATAAGACTGATATAGTGGATCCAACCATGGCACGTTATGACACGAGATTCTCTAAGAAGGTCTTGAGTCTTCACAGGAATCGGTATCTATACAATGCACAAGAAACAAGAACAAGACTTGCACAAGATATACCAAGATATACAAGAAATAACATCTCATGATGGGATCCAGACAATACCAATCCATGTAACCAAGTGTCAAAAAATTAAGGATATCTACATTAAATACGTAAAACATAAAAAATACCATAAACGGAAAATTATCAAAAAATGTACTCGCCTAAGCTCCGGTGTGAAATATCAACAGTATCCGAAATGATGTCTCGAAGACCAAAATACGGAATATCAATGTCAATTTTGTGTTTTGCAAACATAAACATGTCATACTAGTCTAATACTAGGTCTCCAAGCCATTTCTAGGTGAAGTAGAACAATTCTAGGTCAAACTAGTCAAACTTGGTCAAACTAGCTATTTCTAGGTTGTTTTAGTCGATTTCTAGGATATTGAGTCTATACCCTGTGTATCTAGGCTATACTAGTTATAGTGGACAATACCAATTAATTATCCCTAGAAAATGTATCCCATATTCTATATGATATCCAATATCTAATACCCCTTTACCTTCCTTATTACCTATTTCAATATACTCATATATACCCAAACCCTTACCTAGACACTACTAATACCTAAATCCCATTACCTATACATTGGTGATATCGGCCATCCTTCTCTTCAAATCTGCCATTCATACCCACATTATGTGTAGGTTGCTAGTTATCTATCTACCTATCTTCTACTGTCATCTAATAGCCTAACTGAAGGTAAAATAGGGAATCCCCGTATACACATACACACTGTCCATTGACCCAGATATAGGTACATACATACACCACTTACACTCATTCCTACCAGTCCCTAGCTGCACAGACCTTGCTAACCATATGTCTACCTATCTAACATATATACTAGACACTAAGTGGTTCACAAGAGACACACACCCTACTCCAAATACAATTACAGGACACTCCATGCTATGGCAAGGGTCTCTGCCCCCTTATCTACAGTTGTATACAACAAACAACTTGTTGTGCACTACCAACAAAGAATTACTGCTATTCTTGCTACTGATATAGCCAGTAGCTCTACGACTGCTACTCACTACTGTTAGCTCAACTACTGCCCTTTTCTCCTTTAATTGGACACTCTTGAACTTTCTAACTGGAACCCTTACCGCTACAATACTCTAATTGGAACCCTCACTGCCATTGGCCTATCCATAAGTTTTTCCCTCATCTAATCATCCAATTGACTCTCACATATAGGTATATCAGTCAAACTCACACACACTATATATATATATATATATATATATATATATATATATATATATATATATATATATATATATATATATATATATATATATTAGTCCAAAAAAAAATGTATCAGTCCAAAAAATCTGGACTGCCTTAACCCCTTCGATTCCTATTATATCAGTCCACTTCTTCATATGTGCACACTTACATATGCACATGCCCTACAGACAGGTGCTGTCCTGAGCCCTCTCTCATCACTGCTAAGCCTCCAACTAAGCCACAAAGCAATGCAAGAGAAGTCTCCTAATGCAAAGATGTGCCTTATATTTATTTCTCCTCTGATACACCCTCTAGGTAATGATACTTCACTGAACACTCCTTCACACTCACTTCACTCACATGCATATAACACATGTAACTCACAAGCCTATACATGGCTGTCACATATTAGTCCCCAAATCCTTGCCTATGTTACAACTTCTTACATAATATACAATATTACCAAGTTACCTGCATATATCCATCTTATATATATATATATATATATATATATATATATATATATATATATATATATATATGAACCTCCATTTATTCATCAAAGGCACAAAATGCCGAAGCCTCTACAAGTAAGCGCAAAAAAAGACATGAAAAAGAACACAAAAGAAGGCTCCCAACTCTTCCAAGACAAACGTCAGAAGAGCAAGGACTGCCAGAAGTCCTCGAGACCATGATTGCAGTGCCTGCTGACCTTGTGAGTTTGACGGAGCACCTCCCGAATAAGCTATTTGGGCGAATATTGATGTCCTTCGTATATAAATTTGTTGCGATTCTTCCACATAACCTACGTAATGGTGGCTGCAACGACCTGGTGGCCGTGAGAGGCGCTACTCTAGGTGGGCAAAAGATCGTTGAAGCTTCCACCATCCTGGTCCTGTCTGCAATGAAGAGATAGAGCATTCTAGACCCTTGAGGGCGATTCTCTAGAGTATAAAATGTGGTCAACTGTTTCAGATTCTCTCGCCTTGCAGCAATGACACGCAAAGGCTAAACGGAACCCTATGGTATTGAGGGCATCGTCAGGGGGAGTTTCTTGCGAAACGCTCTCCACATCAGAAATGACCATTTATTGGTATACAAGCTTGCCAGAAAGACCCAATGATAGGGAAGGCCCCCTGATGCCCCTGGCTACACTTCTGGATGATGCAACTAAGAAGGATCTGTTAGCCCAAATTGACCACTGTAGAATGTCGGGCTCCAACCTGATCTGAAGCCCGACGTCGAGGAGCAAAACAGCAGCCTCTTCTCTACTCCAGTCATAAACCCTCCCCTAATTCTAGATGCCGAGGGATCCCATATGTCGCTAATGATACTCTGAGGAGGTGTCCCCAGTAACTTGGGTAAGAGAACGTTACCAGACCAACGTTTAGAGAATAAGGATGATTTGCCCGAGCCCAGCGTAAGACGGATTAGAGGTTCAGTAAGGTTTCGACCATTAAGGATGTGCCTCTAAGACGCAGAGGATCTGTAGTTGAAATCTCAATCGGACGGGTGTGTGTGCTTGAAATATCTGGCCTTCATGTACCACGCCCAGAGGTTACGGCTCACTCGAAGCTTCCACCACAGCTTCATCGTAAAAGCATCGACGATATACGACAGCCTGGTAAGTCCACGACCTCCCTCGTCTGTAGGTCTGGTCATGGAGTCCCAACTCGCTCATTGGTGCTTGTCATTACCATTACAGAGACCCCAGAAGAAGTTGGTGAATACGCTCTCAATAGATGTAAGCACCTTCTTGTGGGGATCAAGAGGCTAGGGTTTAAATAGGGATAGAGGAAAGCACATGCTATATCAGAATCATCTTCTCATCTGGCGATAAAGTGGCGTTGTGCCACCCCTCAAGTTTATTCCTAATCTTACCCAGCAGCCCTTTAAAGATGCCCGTACTGGATCTGTCGTACACCAACGGACATCCTAGGTAATAGAAAGGTGGGTACGCTATAGAGAAGGAAGTGATGTTGGTAAGGGTGGAGGAGCTTTCTCTGTTGGTCTTGTGGTGGACGTAAATGACACTTTTGCGAGGATTGACGCGCTGACCAGAGCATCTGGAGTATCTCCGTAGTATGTTGTGAACCGCCTCCACCGACCCGACATCCCCCGAGGAGAAGATGAGGATATCATCCGCGTATACCAGGTGGGTGATGATCGAGCAGCCGCTAGCGGTGTAAAAGTGCTAGAAATTCGGGAAGCACCCCATTTTGTTCAGATTTTTGCTCAGTGCTTCAGCGGCGATGATGAACATTGTGGAGAGTAACGGGTCGCCTTGCCTGATACTGCGGCTAGATTTGAAGAAGCCGTCGGCTTGACCGTTAATGACCGTAGAGAACCACGAATTGCTGATAGATCTCCATACGATGTTGGTCCAGGTTTTCGAAAACCCGAAGGCCCTGAAAACCCAAATCATGAATTGCCAGTCCATCCTATCGTATACCTTTTCTATGTCCAGCTTGATGGCAATATTCTCACCTCTAGCTGAAAATTTTATGCATGTAATCATTTCTTGGGCCATCAGAATGTTGTCTAAGATGTTTTAACCACGAACAAACCACTCTGCTCTTCGAAAATAATTCTGGGAAGGATCTCGGTCATACGGTTGGCAAAATCCTGGAGATCATTTATTGCTGAAGTTACACAAACTTATAGGATGAAAGTCTTTGAAGGTCTCCGGATTGTCCTGTTTGGGGATAAGAATTAGGTTAGGGCAAGAAATCGATCAAGGGTACCTATCTCCTTAAAAAAAGGTAATGACCGCCTCGTGGATATCTGTCTTGATGATGTCCCAACACGATCGAAAGAGCACTCCGAAAAACCTATCAGGGCCCGGGGTACTGTGTTCCTCAATGGCCCACACAGCAACTCTGACTTCCTGTACAGAAGGGATAAACTCCATCTGGCTGTTGTCTCTGTCTTCAATCAGGCGGGGGATCGTTGTTAGGAAATCTTCGTCTCCAGTGATAGCAACTTTGGTGAACAACTGAGAATAGAAATCTGCGGCCGTCAGTTGGATCCCCTTTGATCTTTGATAGTGTCCCCGTTCTCATTAGCGATCTGGTGGAGGTTGAGCTTCTGTCTGCGTCCCTTGATGTAGGAGTAAAAATAGCTAGTGTTTTTGTCTCCATCGCTCTCCTATTTCAGTCTAGCTTTTTGTTTCCAGAATTCTGTCTCGATTGTAATACAAAATTTTAGAAGCGCTCTGGCGAGGTTCAGGGAGGTACAAACCGCCGGAGATATGTCGCTGGCGAAGAGAGCCTTCACATGGGTAACGTCATCCTCAGCAGTACGAACTGCCTGGAAAATGCCCCCCGAACGCTTTCTTACTCCAAATAGTGATGGTTTTCTTGGTATTTTTGAGTTTGTTAGCTATGCGGGCAAGGGACGGAGGGGTGTCCGCGCCACTCCAGGCAGTAGCACCAATGTTCTGGAACTGTAGGTGGTGGATCCAAAAGTCGAAAAAGTGGAAGCTTTTTTGATCTGGGTCGATTTGCTGCTAAACACCAGGAGAAGAGGGGAGTGGTCCGACTCAGTAGTGTTGAGGTGCGATAGAATGGAGATGATCTCCAAATCCAGCCACATTTGGTTTATAAACGCATGTTCAAACCGGGAGTATTGTCTACGGGCGCCTTCTTGCATATTGCACCAGGTGAAGGTGCTGCCGGTGTATTGAAGGGTCGATAGTTGAGCTCAAAATATGAAGCTGGTGAAGTCATGAGTGGCTGCCGGGTACGGGAACGGCCTCCTGACTTCTCCTCTCTGCAGGTAATAGCGTTGAAATCGCCAACACAAATCTAGGGAAGATTGCTATGGTTTTGGTCAGTGTGCATTAGGACCTCCCGTATTTGTCTTCGATCAGGGATGTCGCAACTGAAACTGCAGACAAGAGGGAGCGGGAATGAAGTATAGGATGTTCAACCCAATACGAGAGGACTTGTCTCAAGTCGTAGATGATGTCGCTCTTAACGTCGGCCCTAAAAAGGATCCAGATGTCGTGACATCCGACGAGGGCCGAGGAGAAGCCAAGCTGCAGCTGGATGGACTTGAGTTTGTTGGGAAGGATTTTAGGTTCAATAATCACGAGGATATCGATTTTATGAATTTTCTTGAGGCTGATTAGTCTTCTCAGGGTGGGTTTGTTCGTGTGGCCCCTAACATTCCAAGAGAGGATGTTAAGCATTTAAGTTACTAGGAATGGAGGTTTTGGCGAGTTTCGCGGCTGACCGAGTGGTCCTAGCCGTTCCTTCTGTAGAGCATGTATTTTTTGACTTCTTGGAGGTGGTTGATACCTTGTCGCCCGTCTTGTTGTTTCTGTCCTGGGGATGATTAGCTGTGTCCTTAGTCGGGTGCAAATATTCCCCTCCAACTATTTCAGCCAGGGCTCCAAAGTAGTTGTTTGAACTGATTAATCAAACCTCGATGGCTTGTTGTAGCCTAGCCACCGGGGCTCGGCCAATGCTGGCTAGCACATCAGCACGAATTACGGTCTCTGACTGGGAGGAAGGTGGTGCTTACGAACTATGATCCACTTCATCCTCGGGTTTTGTGAAGGTCTCCGGTATGGAAGGGTCAGCATCCCTTTCCTGAGCATCGTTACTCTCCAGATCCCCATCAGGGTTATGAGCATCGAAGATGACTATATTCTGAGTCATTTGGGAGGGGTGCTAGGATGTCGAATTTGTTAGTGAGGTTAAGGACTAGTGAATATAATGGCACGATAGCTTTACCATTGGAGGTTTGTTTTTGGGGTTGGGATTTAGTGTTTCCTGAGCTAGCTTCAAACCGAATGTGGGAATTAGGTAAAGGGAGGAGGGGGATTGGTGGGAAAGTTGAAGGTTCCTGTTCGTTCGAGGTGGGCCGTTCTTTCTGCTAGCTTTCTTTTTGAGTTCTGGGTGCGCTCGAAAGCAGTGTTCGGTGGCATGGCCTCACATATGACAATGTTTGCAGTAGATGATGTTGTTGTCTTAAATGATCCGTTGAGTGTGAGTTGTGTGTCCGAGCAATATTTGGATATAATTGGGGAGATCCTATAATAAGTCAAGTTCCATGAAGATTTTGGCATAATTGTCTTTAGTGAGGTTTCGCGTCTCGTCAGCCATGGCCACGAACGTCCCAAAGGAGTTAGGCGATCCTCCTCATAGCCGCTGGGGCGAAGCATATAAGGGGGAGGTTCTAGAGGGTGACCCACGCAGATACGATCTTGGAATCTATATTAGGGTTGAAGTCTGGAGACCATTTGACGATTTTTATCATGTGTGAGTCGATTCTGCTGGTTCCTCTGCTCCAGACATTTATGTGATCACTGACCGATGACAGATAGAGGAACATATATTTAGGGTCCATGGGCGCTACCCTATACACCGAGGAGAGACCCCATCCGGCGATGACTTCTTGAACTCGCGTCAGTTTTAGACAGCCACTCGAGAATTTTAGGACAAACATGTACGAGAAAGATCTGGATAATGCTGAGATTTTGGCCTAGGTAAAAGGCACAAGAATGTCCTCGGCATCGGAAAGAGTAGGGTAATCAATGTCCGGAAGGGCGACTAATGCCGAAGGGGAGAAGGTGGTGGCATCCTGATCCGGCCTGAGTTTGTCGGCGTAAGACATGGTGGTAGGAACGCTGGACAAGTGAGCAACAAGGACGAGGGCCGTCAGGGGTAGCGCGACGGAATAACGTACCGCAACCAGCCCAAGGCTAGGTCGGGATGAGTGGGCGCCATCCGCTGCAAATGAAGAGGACATCAGGAGATGAAGGGGATTCGAAGGGCGATCGCCGGCGGAGACCGAGGGCGAGAGAAATGGCGCGAACGCCAACAGATCAACAGGAAGGGTCGTGAGGGGCGCAGGACATGCAGCCTAGAGCGAGCTGCAAATAGGCGCCACTAGGAAGGAGTATGCTTCATCCGAACCAGGGAAGGGGAGCGCACCTTGTGCGTGGAACTGGCCACCCAAAAGGGCACAACCTCGGGCGCAAGAGGGGAGCTAGGCACCCAAAAGACCTGCAGCAGGATGAGCCACAGGGTGCACGTGGGCGCCAGCAGGAGGGGACTCAAGGGGGACAAAGGCGCCAACACTAGGCTGCAGGGAGTGCGCAGAGCGAAAGGGCAAGGGCGCGCACAGGTGGCGCCCAACACGGCACGCAAGCAGAGGTGGCACAACCTGGATAAGCGCAGCGTAGCATGCGCCACCTAAAGTGGAGGAAGGAGGAAATTCGTATTTGAATTAAAAAATTAAGAGGTGATAATGGTGGCCAAGGATCTGGAGTTTGAATTCAAACATGGAGGGGGGTGGGTGGGCAACAAGGGGGTGGGCGGTGAGGGGCCATCGGGAGCAGCAGAATGAGAGCGACGGCCGGCGGGAGGCATCAACCGGTCGCATCAGTGAGGAGCAGGACATCCCCGTCTAGCCAAGTCGGAGGAGACGTGGTCGAAGGGCCAACGCCGGGCTCGGGGTGAGGAGTCCCTCCAGACCGACCAAGGCCAGCTAGTTTGGGGACCACGGTGCCGAAGGCCAACGAGGATAGGGGAGACGACCCACGGGCAGGTGGGCCGGTCAAGCTAGTGTCGGCCAAGGGGTCCCCAGCAATGGCGAGGATGGAGGTCTCCAAGATAGAAAAAGCTCAACGGAGGAGGGATGCTACCGCAGGGAGCGGGACCACCGGAGAGCGTTGCTCGACAGCAGGAGAACGTCGTCGCAGAGAGGAGAGGCCGCCGACGAGAACAGGACGTCGAAGAAGACAAGGAGGCAGGGGGACAGCCCGAAGAGGAGGACGGAAAAGGGGATCCACCGTACGGAACGCCGAGGAAGCCAGCAGCCACCGAAAGGAGGCGGGGAGGAGCCTTACCTGAGCCGAGGGGCTCCACCACCGGAGGGGAACAACCACGCCAAAAGAATCGCCCACAGGGAGCTCTCCAAGAGGAACATATATATATATATATATATATATATATATATATATATATATATATATATATATATATATATATATATATATATATATATATTATTATTATTATTATTTTGAGGGTGTGCACTTCTTAATGGTGATTGGAGGCATGTCTCCAAGGGGGCTCGAACCCGCGCCACTGCGTCGAGGTGCCATTTATATATATACTCATAAATATATGTATAGATATAGTCCCATATGTATGCACACACAAATCTAACCATGTGTTTCATGACATATCATGACACCGCACCACGTATCCGATTTAGGACACGTACCCAAAAATCTCAACTCAAAAAGGACACGAAAATCTCTTTGGGGACACGGGTCGAACATTTGGTTGACTAGTTTATGGTACGCCCAAGATACTCTATCAAACCTTGTCCGAATCCTACCAAAGTTAATAGGCAAACCTAAAATAGGTAGACACATCTAATTAGCGAGCCACTAGTGAGTGTCAAGTGCCGTATGAAATAGAGTATGGGCACAACATGTGTAGGAGGCCCAAAATCCCCTAAATTGATACTGTATCCTATCGTATCCAATTGTTGACACGTAGCTAGCCTTATAATAATCTAGCAAACCTAATTAGGTCACATAATGATAAACACTTGGTGTTCATTCTCGAATTTTCCTAAGAATGGTATAAAAACTCATGGTAAAAGTCTCAAAAGGGGTCAAATGAAGCTCAAGCTTCTTCCTATGGGTAGCCCTAATGCATGTGTGGTTCCTAAATGACAAATGACACTAATTAGAATCAATTATAAGGCTTAAATTTAGATTTTACCTATCGGAAGATGGATTCCCGATAAAAGTCCAAATAGGACACAAATGGACACAACATTCAAGAATGGACACCTCCTTCAAGCTTTTCTCCTTTCAAAGCTCTCCTGCTTGCTAGTCCAAGCTCTTGACTCCTTGAGGTGATACTAGGAATTAGTTGGGAATGAATTTAGGAATGGTGGAGTTGGTTCTTCTTCTCAAATGAAGAGAAAATGAAGATGAGGCAATTTAGGGTTTCCAGAAGCTAATAAATGAACTCTAAAAGGGGTTTTTATAGGATTATAACTAGCCATCAATCATATCCCTAAATTTCATGTAAAGTGTCTAATAAGCCATTCTAATTAGTCATGAAGGTTTGATTTTAGGAAAAGGTTTAATCAGAAAAGGTTTTATTAACTAAAAAAGGGCTTTCCTTGATTATTGCTCTCTAATTAATTTGGTATAACATGACCAACTAATGGGTTCACTAATGGTGTCATTTCAAGTCGAGTTGGTTCCATTTAGGTTCACTAACAACTACTCTAGCTAGTAGCTTTAACTAGCAACTAACTATATCATATATTTAATTATATGAAACAATACCTATCATGGAAAAAATTAAAATAAATACCATCATTACAATTAATAGAAAATAAACTAATTAAATTGGTACAAAATAAAAACAGAAAAAATACCCCTATTCTGAAAATGTGGTAGTTACAGTGTTGGACCATGTTATTATTCGATTAATTGTTGAGTTGTTTATATTCCGTTATATGGCATATTTTTCTATATCTTGTTATGTCACTCTGAGAACGTGGTGATCTCTCCAGGTGTAGGTGTTCTTGACTTTCCACATGTGTTTCAGCCAAGATCATGATCTTCTCTCTCTATAAAGGATGACTTTCTCTTGTATCATCCTTAGCTGCTTGTGACATTTTTTTTATTTGTATTTGTTATTTCTTTTTCGTTTAATCGCTTGGTAGTAGATTTGTCTCCACCCAGTAACTTGTTCAATGACTTCAGTTGATTAATGAAATCTTTATTTCCTTACTTTGTGTATGAGATTAGTGAACCATGGCTATCTATATATTGCATTTACAGCTTATGTATATTTATTATACGATTGTCATGTACGTTTCCTAATCCTATTTATTTTAGAACTTGGGCATTACAACAACATATTCATTACTAATAATAACATCTTCATGATTTATTTATTTCAACCTCATCATCATCATTATCAAAATTATTTTGTGGTGCAATATCATTCATGTGTTGTCCTTGGTTATTATTTGGTACATTATCCATAGGAACAACTTGTTGAGACGTTGAAGGCAAATATACCGTTGGTACGTTGAAGGCAAATATACCGTTGGTACTTATACCCTAACTTCTTTAAGAACCACTTTTTGAGGTTCATTGCTCCCACTAGTTTCGCCACTCTCTAGGAATTTTGTACTACCGGATTCTATAATTCTCGTACTATGGTTTGGACAATAAAACCTATACCCTTTGGATTTTTCTGGATAACCTATAAAGTAACCCCTAAATCGTCTAAAATCCAATTTCTTTTCATGTGGATCATATATCTTATCTTTGCTGTACACCCTCAAACATGTAAATATTTTAAACTAAGCTTTCTTGCAGTCCACAGTTCAAAGGTTGTCTTTGGAACTGCCTTACTAGGAACTCGAGTTAGAATGTATACAACAGTTTTAAGTGCATGCATCAATAACGATATGGGTAAGGTTGAATTGCTTAATATATTCCTAACCATCTCAAGTAAGGTACGATTATGTCTTTCAGCAAGTCTGTTTTCTTGAGGCATACCTGGCATAGTGTATTGGGCATAAATACCAAGTTTCTCAAGGAGTTTAGCAAATGGGCTTGCATATTGACCCGAGTTATTATATTTTTCATAATATTCACACCTCTATCAGATCTTACTATTTTGTCTTTTCTATTTAATTGCCTTTCGACTTCCTTGATATATATATCTAACACATCTATAGCTTGAGACTTGTCATGCAATATATAAATGAAACAATAACGTGAAAAGTCATCAATAAAGGTGATACAAAAAATATGTTATTTCATTAATATATTTTCTTCTATTAAGAAATACAATTAATTAACCAACATATCAATTTGTATTAACATGTGGGACATAAATTCTTACATTCTCATTTTTTTCTACCAAATAATGAAACATCAAAAGGTCCACATATGTCTGTATGTTTTATTTCAAGAAATTCAGTACTTCCGGTGGCTTCTTTCTTAGTATGCTTTGTTTGCTTTTCCTTAATGCAATCAATACATACATCAAAGTCAATAAAATTCAAATTTGCGAGAATGTCATCCTTGACTAATCTTCCAATTCTTTCCTTGGATATATGACCAAGGCGTTTATGCCACAAGAATGATGAATTTTCTTCATCAATTTTCTTTTGTTTCCAGCTTTAGGTTGCATAGTTAAAAATGTTTTGTAGAAGGTATCATCAAGATTGAATTTGTATAAATTATCATTAAGAATATGAAAACCTTTGTGAATGGTATTTTCAAATAAATTGAAAACTTTTATTGCCAAAGTTGAGTACATAACCCAAGATTATCAAGTTTTGACATATATACTAAATTTCTGGAAATAAAAGGTACATATAAGATTTGATAGAAATCAATCAAATGACCCAAAGATAGGAATAATCGGTATCATCCTATAGTTTTAACAGGAACTTTGACTCCATTTTTCATATATAAGAAATGCTCATTTGGCTTTATGGTTTGGATCATACGGAATGCATGCATTATTTTGGAAACATGAACAGTAGCACTAGAGTCAAACCAACAAGTATTAAAAGGAACTTTAATTAAATTTGATTTGAAACATACAAAGCAAAAGGCTTACCTTTCTTTTTGAATCATGATTTACATTTTGGGCAATCAGCCTAAAATTACTAGGGTTCTTATAGAAATGACAATTCTCATTCTTCTGTTTATTTTCCTTGTTGCTATTACTTATGCCATTTTTTTTTGGAAAGCTTTGCATTTATTTCCCTTTCCATGTTTCTTTCCATTATTCTTACTTGTTTCTTGAGTAGTAAGATGGACTATATTGATACCTTATTGTTTGAGTCATTTTCTTTTGTACAACCATACTTGTCAATTCATTTATGTTCTACTTACCCTTAATAGTGTTGTAATGAACATGAAATGGTCTACTCAGGGGGTAAGTTGTCACAACCCGCACTCGGATATAGGGATACGAGTGTGTGGGATATGTCCAACCTATGCTGCAGCATCGACGGAAGAACGTTGTCTAGGTCAACTGCTATATATCCATATCTCACAACATAACATGTCAATGATATATCAACTCCGAATGGAGGACAATATAATAATAATAGTCTATACTCAATCACAATATGCTATAAGGAAGATAAATAGACCATAATGATAAGAATAAATAAATTCAAGAAGAAACCAGGCATATATGTGTCTCAACAACAAAATGGTCCAAGAGTTTAGCTATCTCAATATCAATATAAGTACAAAATGGAAAATTACAATGTCTCAAAGTCTAGTACAAATATAGTGCAATAAAATACTAATGCTAACTAGGCTACATCTACTGGTGTCTCCTCTACGGGACTGGCTTCTCCTGGGTATCCTGCAGATAGCCCTCATCTACACCTGCTCTATAGTATGTAGGACAGGAGTCCACTAGATCCTTTGAAAAATATTATCCAGTCAGGATTGGAGCAAAGCACATAACTCTAATAGCAGTTCCAATTATATGAAATGCTATAAAGTAGTAAAAACGAGTGTGACACGTGTTGAGAATATAAAACTGTACCATAACCTGTCAATAACAGTATGAGGGATCGAATGCAAGACTATCTGGCATATCATGCAATAAGAATAAGAAGATAGAGCAAATAAAAGAGTATCGTAATGAATATGAAACAGGCAAGAAGGAACTGAACTAACTATGTGTTTTGAATCATCATTTTCAATAAGTGTTCAATCATTAAAAAATGTCCACAATAGTACGGCTTAATCGTACGGATAACATATGATTGGCTATCTATAATAATACGGTTCAATCATACGGGTAACATATGATTGGCTATCCACAATAATACGGCTCAATCATACGGCTAACATATGATTGGCTATCCACAATAGTACGGCTCAATCCAATAGGATTGGCTATACACAATTGTACAATAGTACGACTCAATCCAATAGGATTAGTTATCCACGATATCACAATAGTACGACTCAATCCAATATGATTGACTATTCACAATAGTACTATAGTACGGCTCAATACAATAGCATTGGCTATCCATAATAGTACAATTCGAGTCTCATCACGATACGAGAAACACAATATGGAGTCAACATATGAGCAGGGTGATCGAGGTGTACAACGAGATGTGAGAAGCAATATATCATGACGGAACCCATAACAACTAATTCGTATAACCATCATGTCAGAAATAAAGTAGAACATCACTAAGTACATGGATCATAGGAAATATCATATAATAGAAACTATCAGAGAATGTACTCGCCTGTGGTCCTGAGTGACAAGCGATGATTAAAGTCCAAAATGGAATCACAAAGACCTAAATAAAAAAAATCAATTGGTGTTTCAGAATGATGCTCAATGCTATCTAGAGTGAAATATGGTTTCTAGGTCAATTCTAGGTCATGGAAGTCAAACTAGGTCAATTTTCTATTTTTAGGGTCAAATTAGGTCATAATAGGCTTTGCCTAGGTTTCTAGGACCATACCTTAAGGGTACTAGCTAGTATCCTAGAAGGATTATATATATATATATATATATATATATATATATATATATATATATATATATATATATATATATATATATATATATATATATATATATCAACTAGTTACCTACTATCACGTTTACCTATCTAGTGTCCTAACCTTGCCTATACACCTGGTATCCTAATATAAGTCTAATTTGATACTTAAAACCTTAACATTAGACTTCTCTAGGTAACTTGGCTTTGAGCCAAACCTTAATCTATCATATGTCTCTCACTACTACAAAAATTGATAACAATGACGGTTAAATATGCTAATTGATGACATTTGCTTGACTGTCATCTATGAAGGTGTCATCTTTATTATTAGAAATCAATGACAACTCAACGCATGTCATCTTTATTTATAAAATATGACTTTTATATCTCATCGTTATTTATAAAATATGACTTATATGTGTCATCTTTATTTGTAAAAGATGACTTTTATCATGAAAAATCAATGATATCTAAACACATGTCATCTTTATTTATAAAATATGACTTTTATATGTCTTCTTTGTTTACAAAAAATGACTTCTATGCGTCATCTTTACGAAGAAAAGATGGCTTTTATGTGCCATCTCTATATATAAACGATGACTTCTATGAATCAACTTTATTTAAAAAGATGACATTTATTCTAAGAAATCTATAACAGCCACACGTCCTCTTTATTTATAAAAATGACTTTTATGTGTCATCTTCATTTACAAAAGATGATTTTTATGCATCATTAATTGTTTATCATTTTTATAGTATCCCTATTTGCATCCATATTACACAATAATGTATTTTGTATACAATATCCCATATAAGAAAGACAAACGAGGAAAAAAAAATCTAAGACTCAAAAAAATTCATTTCATAATTATTCAATGTTCCAACATTGAACTATAACAATATTATTTCAGTCTCAAACAGTAGTATCCAGGACAAATTTGGCTGTGTACCTATTTCAGTCTCAAACTTCCAAATTTTTCTAATATATTATTTTTTACATACGATCTTTATTAACAGTAGTATCCAGGACAAATTTGGCCAGCTCTCCTCTTCATACAAATTTGCTGAACATACTGACTGTGTACCTCTGTCGGTTTCGGGACTCCTACCTATTCTGTGATTCTCTACAATCGAAAACTAGTTATCAATTAGATCATCATTGATTTTAACAACTAACATTTTGATGTTGTGAACTGTAAGAACTTGAGATATCCCATCTCACTTGCATTTTAGAACACTTAGTAGACACCACTTTTTGCATTGTTTATAAAAATGTCATTGTATGATCAATTACCTCAAGAATATATCTAGGGCACCAGATGTGATCCCCTGCTTCTATCCCAACACTAGGTCCAACTTGATATTTCCACTGCAAATACACTATTTATTTGCCATTATGAATTTGGCAAAGATAGAAAAAAATAAGAATAGTAGAGAAAAGAAAAGAAAATTGATGAGGAACACCTAACCAGGCATGACCTCTCCGTTGGTTCCGCTAATGTTGATTCATGCATACAAACATGCCTTGTAATGAGCATCCAATATGTCATGCCTTGTAATGAGCCGCATCGGAGTTGTTATGAGCATATTGCAGCCATTCTACTATATATAATTGACATAACATAATAGAGCTAGGGTTTGAATGGTATAAAGTTCATTAAGCTAAATGCTACTATCTAACCATCGAGAAAGAACCCAAAAAAATTAAAAGTGTGAAAGAATCGGAAACAGTTGCCTACAACTTAACATTACATTCTCACCCAGCTTGCTATATACTATTTGGGAATTGCTTATTCCTGAATTGAGGTTAAATAATAACATTACTCCCATTTACCAACTTAAAAAAAGTTCAAGTACAACATGAACTCCGAAATATCAGACAACAAAAAGACTGATTACCTAAAACAACTAAAACAACATAGTAAATACAAGATCATGCATATAATAACATTATTAAACCATGTAGGTTGAGAAGAATTAGAATAGTTCACAAGATGGGGGGTGCAGGTAAAGAAATGAAAAAAACTGGTGAAACAACTTCTAGAGAAAAGTAAGATTACATAAACTTCCAAGAATAGCTACAACTGTACAAATGCCCCTTGGGAAAGGACGAATTGATAAAAATGCTTTAAATTACAGGATTTTCAATGGCAAAGCATGGTTTATGTGAAGACAACCAGAATTTATGGGATGGCCTTTTTTATGTAGTTGGTCTCATTGATTTTCATAGCTAGACCTGAAGCATAAAGAGGACAGAAACAAACTAACACCTATATTACATAGTATGACACTTCAAAAAATTGTCATAAACAAGGTTCGCATTGTCAATATCCAAACTTTCCTTTGAGTATCGGGATCAGTGATATGGAAAAATCTATGGTTTCGGATGGGAGTATCGAATTTTTTGGTATCGAAAAATAAAATATTACTAACAAATTATTAAAATTTCATAAAAACAAAATTTTAGATATAATTTGAAGTAATCCATGTGTTGTATCTTAGTAATATTAGAATTAAAAGAAATAGTAACCACCCATGCATATTGGTTTGCTTGCAAAATATAAATTTTTTACATGCTTTTTACACCCTTACTTATACTTTTGTTGATGTCTTTTTCGTCTTAACAAATCTAGATATAAGGTTGTTCTTTGTAATGGTTGAATGTCAATTCTCATGGCGACTTTGCGTCATAAAACAACACTATATACAACATTGTTTATGAAAGGTAGAAAGTTTTCATGTAATGTAGCAAAGATGAGTGTGTTTCAGAGATACCTGAGGATGACGAAGGTACTCGGTCAACAGTAATCCTCCGGAATTGACCAATTGTGGTGCTCTTTTAGCCTTTAGAGTACTCTAAGATGAGATAGCTTCTAATCAGCCATGTCATGTCCTTGTATTCTAGTGCTCCTCCGGGATTGACTCGAATTCAAGGTCAGAACAGGGAGGTCCTACCAAAGCCATGGAAGTTAGTTGTAGACAAAAAAAGGGTGTGTTACAGGCTCTCTTTATGGAATATAGCTTGGCCTATGTTTTGAATTTTGTTACATGTATACGAGAATGGCTCAAGCTAGATGAGAGAACTTATCTTTCTTCTCTGAGACATCTGGATAGAAATTGTGTGGAGAAATTCCTTCGGGACAAACACAATGAGGCTGCCATAAATTTGATACTTGGGTCAGTCATTCGTTGATGATACATTGCGTCAAACATGTCCGGCGTGACTTTGAATATCGGACGAACGCGAGAAGTGGTTCGGCTGGCCTGTTGTGTTGGCGGAGTATCACCTTGCTACAATTAGGGCATGTCATTGAGTAAGTAGCGTGCATAGGGGCTTGCTTTTGAGCGAGATGATTGGTGCTCACACCATGATTGGTAAATCCGGATCAAGACATACTTTGAGATCAGTGACCACGTCTCTTGGCTATAAAGGGGTCAGCTACTGCAATCGTCAAGGATCGAGGTGCGGGAAGATAAGGCGTCGTCCTCTTTTCTCGGCAGCGATCAAGTGAACGTTGGCTGGTTGCGTGAGGGATGTCGGCCAGATCACAAACACCCCTAATTAACTTTCTACGATTTCCTAATTCCTCTAACCTCCATATTGGTTGATCAGGCGGCACAGCTCGTTTAGAACTGATCGGCCATTTTCAGCACACGAGATCCGTCGGAGAAGCATCTCCCTCTCGTTACTCTCTTCGGGTCTGAACAGGAGTTGTGTCGGCGATCCTCGCTCGTCCATTGTGTGTGTGTCTCATCGTCGACTCCTCCTCCACAGTTCCTTCGACTAGTATCCAGGAAGCCACCCCCTCTTTGGCATCTTTCCTCCTCCTCTGAAACTCCTTCAATCTCCTATTTTCGATTTGGGACCAGAGCTCATGAGAGAGATATAGAAAAGAATGGTGCAGGAAGAAATAGGACTTCGGTTATGGTAACAGGGAGGAGAGGGAGAAATTATTAGGTGGTCCTGGCTCACCACGGGATGTGCTGAGTGGTGAGCCCGGTCCAATGAACAATTGACACTTGGAATAATTAATTAATTTCATATTTTCCACATCATAACCGGACAATTCATAAGTTAGCTTAATATTAATATTAATTTTGATATTAATATTAATGTTAATGTTAATCTTAGTATTAATATTAATATTAATGTTAATAGTAATATTAATGTTAATTTTAATGTTAATTTTAATATCAATGTTAACATTAATATTAACATTAATACTAAGATTAACATTAACATTAATATTAATTTTAATGTTAATATTAATATTAATATTATTGTTAATATTAATTTTATTGTTAATATTAATGTTAATCTTAATATTAATTTTAATGATCATATTAATATTATTGATTTCGTTAGTATTTATTGTTATCTTTAATATTAATGTTAATATTAATATTAATATTAATTTCAATGTTAATATTAATTTTAATTTTAATGTTAATATTAATATTAATATTATTGTTAATATTAATTTTACTGTTAATATTAATGTTAATCTTAATCTTAATATTAATATTATTGATTTTATTAGCATTTTTTGTTATCTTTTCATATCTTTTCATATCTTTTCATAAAAACCCACTACAAAATAATATTTTTTTCGCGTGCCAAGAATTAGCGAAAAATATATAAAAGGGTACGGAATGACCTTTTTGCCCTTCTAATTTATTGAAAATACCCATGAAATCTACTTTTTTTTAAAAATGATTCAATTCTTCCTCTTCTTTCATACGCTGCTCACTTTCGAATCTAGGTTTTCTGCTCCAAAATCTTCAAACCTTACTTTAAAAACTCATCAGTGACTCTCCATTTACAATCTTCACACCATGTGGTCATCATCTGTTCCCACTTCATCATCATCATCATCATCATCAACTGGAACCCCACTTCATCAACAGCAGCAGCATCAACTGGAACCCCACTTCATCATCATCAGCAGCATCAACTGGAACCCTAGTTAGAGAAGAGAGAACTGATGTGAAGAGAATTAAGAGCTTTTTTCATTCTCCGTGTTAAAATCACGAAAAATTGACATTTTTTGTGTTAATAACACGGGCCTTTCCCCGTATTAAAATGACGGAGAATGGCCATTTCCCGTGTTAAAATACAGGAGAATGGTCATTCTCCATACTAAAATAACGAAGAATTGCCATTCTCCATGTTAAAATCACAGAGAATTAAAATTCTCCTTGTTAAAAATATGAAAAATGGCCTTTTCTCATGTTAAATTGACGAAGAATTACCATTCTCCGTGTCAAAACGGGGAATGGCCATTCCCCATTGTAAAATCACGGAGAATGGCCATTCTCCGTGTTAAAATCACGAAGAATTGTCACGACCCGCACCCTAGAGTAAGGGCACGAGAACGTAACAACGTCCAGCCTACGCCGCAGTGTCGGCGGTAGAACGCTGTCCTAGGTCTCATACATCTAACAGTATGAGGCTAAGCAGTTTATACTCCCCGAATGGGGGTGACATAGCAGAATGTAAACTCAATCACATCTAGGGTAGAGCATAATGAAAGATAGATAAAACATGAAATCCAAAAGAAATACAGCAGATAGAAGTCTAAGTGTCTAAGATACACAACCCAGAAATACATCTCAAAACTCAAATACAGAAATCCATAAATACAACTCAAGACAACTGAAATTAAACTGAGCAAAACCCTAGCTACCTATACAACCTCTACTGTGTCTCCTCTAGGCTAGCAGGCAACCTCCATGCTATCTGTAAAATTTATCAACAGGTCCAGTCAGGACAGGAGCGACCACATTACATCTCAACAGTTCATAGCAGGTTAGAAAATATAATCATGCAGTAAAGTAAGATACAGGTACTGAAAGAAATATTGTATGTAAACAGAGAGAGAGCTATAATAGAAATATCTACTATAAATAGAGAACTAACATGTGGCTAGTGAGTCAGAGTACAACATAGACATGTAAATGGCATGGGATGATTCTGATGCTACACTATGGAATGATTCTGATGCTACACTACTGGTGTATTATTCACATGTCCACTTCTACTCCCCCGTACCCCCAATCAATACACAAGGATCCAACCAGGTTATGTTATGATTCCATACAAAGGCCCCCGAAGGGTGATACATGGATGTCCCATAAATGGGAATTCTAGGAAACCTAATAAATGGGATAAGGATTCAAAGAAGACTCTGTGATCATGAGAGTACATGTCACAAGTGATCAATGAACCAATGAAGCATAGTGATACGCCATGTAAGTGAAACGCACAGAACATGAAGTACCCGATGCTCCCTAAGGTTAACATCTCAAGAAGGGATCCATATAGTACCAATCCATGTGACCAACGTGACAGTACAAGTAAAGTAATTTAATGCAGAAAATAATTCTAAGCAGGATATGAAATGATCAGAGAATGTACTCGTCGGATAACCTGAACAACTGATAAGTATAGGGGGTCCAACTGAAGCCACAGAGTCCTATTTAAAGCAACACAGGTTACAAGGTGTTCAAATTGTAATAAATGAATCTCTACAAGCAATCTATATTTTCCTAGGCTCTTCTAAGTCAAAATAACTTTAGGTCGACTCCGGCCAATAATCTAGTCAAACTAGGTCAAGTGTTGACTTACAGTTGACTTTGGGTCAACTGGTCAACTCTGGTCAAACAGGGTCAATTCTAGTCTAATTATTAAAGATATAAAGTGCACTTCGTTATTTGTACGTCGAAACTTACGACACGCAAATCGAGATAAGAAGATCAACGGTAAAGTTGATAATCTTATTATAGTGATCCACGTGTCCATCTTGTCAATTTCAGCGATGTGAGATCACTGGAATTGACTGAGCTCAATTTTATTGTACTAATCCCGAAATACGAACATTATAAGAATTAATTATTAATTAATTATAAAAAGGTTAAACTCAGAGAAATTATCAACAAACATTGTCGGACGATGAAATAAACATCGCCAACGTGTCCAGAATGGTCAAATTAGCTAGGATAGCCTACCCATCAGTCCAATTTGGACACAAGGGCAAAATGGTAATTTCGGATCAAAACGATGTCCGTGTTGGAGCCGTTTTGCACTGAAAAATGTGCAAGAAAACAAATCTATAAAATATAACAAATTATATGTCCACGAAACCTGAATAACGATACGAACCCGACGGTATCTCCAGAATTGGATTCTGTTGACCCGATCTCAATTTGGTCCGTTGACCAGAACTTGGAATTCCGGTTTGCACGAAAATGCGTGCCGGAGCCAAAGTTTTTAAAACTCAACAAACTACATGTCAACGAGTCCAGAATGACGATACGAACTCAACGGTATATTCGAAATTAGATTCCGATGAGCCGATCTCAAAATGACCCGTTGATCCGGATATTGGTATCCGACTTGCACCGAAATGCGTGCCAGATCCAATGTCCACCAAAGCCTAGCAAATTATATGTCAACGAGTCCAGAGTGACGATACGAGCTCAACGGTATATCCGGAATTGGATTCCGATGAGCCAGCGTCAAAAAGTCCCGTTGACCCGGACTGTGTGACCCACTTTGCACCGAAAAATGTGCCAGGGCCCACGTCCTCCAAATCTAACAAATTTTATATGAAAACATGCCAGAACGACGCCACGAGTCTAATGGTGGTGTCAGAAATGAAATCTGGAGTCCCGTGTTCAAAAATAGAATTTTACAAGTTGAAAATTACGAATTCGGACGGCCAACTTTAGCGTCGAATTCAACCAATCAAACAAGCTCACAATGAAACGAAACTGGAGGGGTAGCAAGAGGGTTATACCAGCTTTGCACAGAAACTAGTAGCACGCCAAACGGAGCTGCGGTGGAGGAGGTACAAGCTGACGAAGTTGACCCCGTAAAACTGTCCAAAATTAATACAATTTAAACGGTCAACTTGGTGGCCGGTTTTGAGGCATCAAACGATAAAATCAACGGATGAAAATTGACAAGAATGAAGGTGGATATACCGAGATTGTGACGGAGTGAAGAAATCGCCGATCCAACGGTCGGATTCCCAAGAAAATACACACGAAGTCTGTCACGACCCGTACCCTAGAGTAAGGGCACGAGACGTGGGTACGTCCAGCCTACGCCGCAGTGTCGGCGGTAGAACGCTGTCCTAGGTCTCATGCATCTAACAGTATAAGGCTAAGCAGTTTATACTCCCCGAATGGGGGTGACATAGCAGAATATAAACTCAATCACATCTAAGGTAGAGCATAATGGAAGATAGATAAAACATGAAATCCAAAGGAGATACAACAGATAGAAGTCTAAGTGTCTAAGATACACTAACCCAGAAATACATCTCAAAGCTCAAATATAGTAATCCACAAATACAACTTAAGACAACTGAAAATAAGCTATAAGCAAAACCCTAGCTATCTATACAACCTCTACTGTGTCTCCTCTAGGCTAGCAGGCAACCTCCAAGCTATCTGTAAAATTTTTAACAGGTCCAGTCAGGACGGAAACGAGCACATATCTCTCAAACAATTCATAGCAGGTTAGGAGTATAAATCATGCAATAGAGTAAAATACAGGAAGTGCTGAAAAGAAGTACGAGTAAACATGAGATATTTTGTAACTGAAAGTAAATACATGATAGTAGAGACTGTAAGTGGCTACGTGATTTAGAGTACAATATGGTTATGTAAACGGCTTAGGGGCACATGAATACAACTAAGGAGGCACATGAATACAGCTACTGGGGATAGTGTTCACATAACCAATTCTACTCACCCCGCCCCAATCAATACACAAGGATCCATTCAAGTTACGTTATAGGCACATGAATACAGCTAAGATACGTGAACTCATGTAATGAGTAGTACATGAGGCACATGATAAAGCACATGAAAGCACATGAGAACATGTAAAAATATGAACTAGTACGAGTACAAGGAGTACCTGATACACATAATAAAGTACATGAACATGAAATACACGATACACCCGTAGGGGGATAACATCTCAGGAAAGGATCCATATAGTAATAATCCGTGAAGATACGTATCAGCATCAAGTAGAGTAATCTAGAGCAAGAATATAATCCAGATAAGTATGAAAAGATCAAAGAATGTACTCGCCTGGTGTCTGAATGTCCAAAGTAAATATACTGTCCGAGGAGAGGTGTCTGTCTCCTAATCAGAACAGCACAAGTCACAACAAGTCCAAAATGGCAATATGAAGTTCTACTATGCATTCTACATGATTCTAGGTCAATCTAGACCAAAGTCAACTCTTGGTCAACTTGGTCAACCTTGAAAGTCAAACCTAGGTCAACTATGGTCAAACTAGGTCTAACAAGTCTAAATTAGGTCAAACAAGTTATTCTAGGTCTAAACAAACTAAGTATATGCAAATCAAGTATCCAAGATAGCTACTAACTCATAGCCTAAGTCACTTGCTAAACCAAGCACAAAACTAAACCATAAGCTAACAAGGCACACAAACTTAGTCATATAATGTATATATATTATTCACATTCACATATTCATATACATAGATATATATAGGAAAGCTATATATATAGGCACATACATATATATATATATATATATATATATATATATATATATATATATATATATATATATATATAGAAAGAGAGGTAAAAGAGTAAGTGAGTATGTGTGTGTTTGGTATGTGTGTGAAAGGATATGTGTTAATGTTCTAAAATTTAGTGATAGGTAGGTGTATGTGACATGGGATACATGATGTCAAAGGGTGTATGAATGCATGTGTGTAAAAGGTTATAGGTTAACTCAGTTTATAGAAATACATACATACATACTTACCTAGTATACATTCATACATACATATCATGTATATTACATTTACATGATACATACATGTATACTTGTATTATATTATACTTACATTCATACATATTAGATACTTGTATTTATATTAACATATTGTAAACATTCATTTCATTCATGCATCTATGCATTACCTACATGTTTTATACATATGCATATATTGTATATTCATATCATTTCATACATTAACATAGAGACATACAAATATGCACACATCATATATTGCATACCTTGCATTACCCAACATATCATGTTATATATTTTCATTCATTCCTTTCATATATTACATTATCTTTAAGTTGAATACATCATATATGGATATAATACATTATCTTGCATGCTTGCATTCATATATTACATTCTATATTACCTATATACATGTATTCCTCCATTCATTCATGCTTGCATCATATACTCTACATTACCATACATGTTATCATTATATATTGCATTACAATATTTATACATTATGCATTCATATCTATCATTACATATATATCTTGCATTCATATCTAGCATTCATTATATACTTTCATGCATACATTGTATATCATTCTTTCATTCATGCATTGCTTATATGCATTATATTAATTGCATTCCTACATGCTTGCATTCAACCATATATATACTTTAATGTAAAGAGAATATATATCATATATATATATACATCATTTCATTTATCTAACATATCATGCATTACATACTCTATATTCAATTAATATCCATACTACATAGGCTCATAGGTTACACAAAATGCATATATCGTATAGTCACTCTTCTACTTAAAACCAATACTGTACCAATTCGGCATTCACTAAATTCTAGGATTAAAGTATGTCGTAGCCCTTTGTGTTAGCTTTCCGAAACTTTAAACGGATCGTATTTTCGTGTCCGGAAGCTCCCAGAATCACAAAAATACCGAAACACGTTCGTCTTTCGTACAGCTGACACTCAAATAATTCTACAGAAAGTTACAGAAAGAATTTGGTTTATTAAGATATATATTTGGAAATCTAACTTCGATACGGTTCTTTTAAAAAAAAAGGAAGATAAATTGGAGTTTTAAGCTAAAAGTTATGACATTTCTAAGTTGCTTCGGTTAATAAAAATGTGGATGAAAATTATGACGGATTTGACAAAAGAACATATATAAGCCAAGATACTTGCATACAAACATAGGTATCCAAATGAAACTCATTCTAACCATCCTAACAAAGATCAATCCACTCTCTAACCATTATAAAACTGAATTTAAATATCTATTTAAACTATTATCATACATACATACACATGGGGTGTACTAATTTGGGATCTATCAAGTAGGACACAAGACACATATCTAAAATCCTCAAGAGAGCTCCAAATGGCCTCAAATTTGAATCTAAATGGGACACATGCATAAGGATGGATCCTACGGATTCAAAACTAATTTATATGCAAAAGAAATCGATTTAGAGGATGATTTTACCTATTGGGAGTGGAATCCCAATGAAATCCTTTAGGACACGGCTCCGATACGAAGATCCCTCAAAGTGGACACTCCTCCTTGCACTCCTCTTCCAATCCTTGGTAGCACCCTTCCCTTGGAGAATGGGAATGATTGAGGGAAGGTTTGGTGAAGGAATGATTTGATTTGGAGATCAAATTAATAGGAAGGCTTTCTAAAATTGGGGAAGAACAAAAGGAAAATAAAAGAGGCAAGATTGTAATGAATGAAATGAATCATTCTCTCCTAAAGGTGGCTGCCATAAAGACTCCATTAGGGCTAATGAGAAATATCCTAATTGCCCCTCTCTAGTCTCATATGGTTAAGTCTAGACTAGGTTCAAGTTTGGGGTCAAAATGATCTAGTTTTGAGTCTCTAACTTAACTATTCTAACATGATAAAAATTAGTTTAATTAATTAACTTAATGTTGGGTCTTGTGAGCCATGTATAACTTAATATTGGGTCCCATCTAGAGATTAAGCTACCCGGGTCACAATACAAGTCGAAACGAGACGAAACTCAAACCCGACTAAACAAATCCAATAAAAACAATATTAAAAATATAAAATTTTCCAAAATATTAAAATATGAAAAATGACCAAAATTATAATACATCAATATAATTATTATTAAAAATAATCTAAAATTCACTAATTAATCAAAATCCTAAATAATTCAAAAGTCACAAAATGACCAAAATACCCTTAGCCTAAAAAGTTGTAAATAGTCATTCTAATCACATGGTTAGGTCCCCATGGTTAGTCTCTAAGCTTAGCAAAACTAGGGATTAACTAGTTAACCATCAAAATCATAATTCAATATTTTAAATAGTTTTAAATTGATTAAAAAAATTATCAAAAATTACAACATGAGTTAAATCTTATTATCGATTAATCAAAATTATAAAAGTTCAAAATTACCCTCATTTGAAAAACTGGGTATTACAATCCTACCCCCCTTAGAAAAATTTTGTCCTCGAAATTAAAATGTTCATACTCCTTCTAGGTCAAACCCCCACAATCAAAGTCTCAGAACTTAAACAAATCATACGATGTAAAAGGACGACATACAGGGTCATGGCATACGGTGGTAGTGAAAGTCTCATCTTGGTATACTAGTCATGCTAACCGAAACGATCATAGGATATCAAAACACACAAGCAATCTAGGGTGCTAAACTAGAAAAGATACAGAAATAACAAATCATCAAAACTGTAAGGCAGTCTACCATTCTACACGAAAACTGGTATTATTATAAAAAAATGAAGAATGGTAACTACCAATTATCTATAAAGGGTTCAGAAAAATCAAAATCAAAAGTTAAGGAATGAAAGTCACTTACATGGAAATCCAATCACAATATGTATATATATATATAGAGGGTGTGTTAGAGAGGGAAAAGCTAGCATTATGTAAAGGTTATGTGGTTCGTGTGTGTATGGGTATATATGGACATGTTCATATGGTTAGATAGTAGGCATGGGTGTATGTGGAATATACATGAAGAGTATAGGAGGATTTGGGTTTCAAAATAATAGCTATCCAGTTACACTACTCATGGCATATTGGTTAAACAATCTACAACACACAACCTATTTACTCATAACGTGCATGGCTAACCATATACATATATATATGTAAGGAGGTAGAGATTTAGTTATGTATCTATATACATTATAACATGTATGCATAAACTCTATATATATCTATACAGGTATATGAACATAACATAGAGAGGAAATGTTAGGTTTACATGGCAGTGTATACTAAGTTAGGGTGTGTGTGTCCTTGTACAGGGTATAGCTTAGTATTGAAAGGTTAAAACCGGTTTTACTTCAGCATTTACATACAAAATCTGAAAATAAGCTAACATTTAAACCAGTGTAATATTAACATAATGCAATTTCAGAATCTAGGGGCTTGAACATCACAACCAACTTAATGCTCCTAACACAACCTAACATGATGAAAATAAAACCCTAACATACTATCCACACATTTATCTATGCATACAGTTCAATATTACATATTAAATCTGAAAGTGAACTAAACATGGAAATCAATGTAAAATGTTAACATGTATTCGGTTTTAGAATTTTGGAGAAATTCGAACATCAAACCAACCCAATATTTATCACAACCTAACATGTAAGAATACAAAACCTAAATTTATATCCCTACATACCACAATGTATATAGCTCAAAACATCACATTTAAAACAACAATTTGAACTAATATTTAAAATCTAATATGAAGGGTTAATATGCACACAGTCTTAGATTTGACAAATTCAAATACAAAACTCAACTAAAATTTTTGAATTGAAACCCTACGTATAACAAGATGTGCAGTGATGTAAACATAACTAATAACATGAAATCTTTATTTGAATTACGAATTTAAACTGAAAAAGCAAAAAACCAAAAATATTGGGATTTTGACAATTTAAACATCAACAACATATTAATATGTATTTACATAGGTGGGAAATCAAGTGTAGCATGCATACGTGTCAGGCAAAGAGTCTGTGTCTACTATATATATATTCTCATGTCCCAATATAAAAATCAAATTCTATATCAAGACCAACATTTAGATTCCTACCAAGATTGCAAAGTAGGTGATTGGTGAAATCAAGACAGTTTTATTATTATTATCATTATTTAATACAATAATAATAGCAAGAATAAATAACAATGAAATCTATTCTGCTTATCTGTTTAAAGGAAGAACCATTTTGAAACCATAGCTATAATATCAAATCCAAGATAAGGTCTAGCAAAATCGTTGATTCATTGTATTTAGAAGAAATTCATAGTAAGAAGTTGCACAAGGTTCATAAAAATAGCTAAAGCTACTCCTAAGTTAAATAATAAGAAGCAAAACAAAACAAATAATAACTTATTATTATTTTTTTGAAGGACTGAAACAAAAGTAGAGAAAACATGTTCGAAAATATGTAAGGTACAATCTGATAATCATATGCGTCTATCCACAATCATGGTACTCTAAATCCTCGTCATACTAGTAAGCAAGGCTACGATAATCACAGAGTCCTCGACTTAGGCACATACCTCTAGAATCATGGTATTTAACATTTTCGCGATGCCGCTAGCTTGGCTGCAAAAACCTTAAATTCCTACACCCGAAAAATATATCCAAAATCAGACTATATGTCCTCACCATGCTGGCTAATGTGACTATAGAAGACTAGATTCCATAACTTAGATGACCTAGCCCATATAATTTTATCTTGACAAAAATTAAATTAAATCAACAATGAATACCCAAAAATTAAATTTATCAACGAACATCAAGATTCAAAAATGAACAAAATCCTTCAAATCATATAAATACAAACTCGGATGCTACAGCTAACATCAAGATTCAAAATTCAACAATCTTCCATCAAATCAATAAATACAAACTCAAATTCAACAATAATCCCTCAAAATCAAATTCAACAACAGAAAGTAAAGATAAATCAAATCAAGGAAAGAGAGTTTTCAAATCGAAGTTAAAATAAGATTCTCAAGGGTCGTCACAGGAATCTCTCAGGGGATCCTAACTGTGATTGAGTACCTTCAAAATATATCCTAATCCTGCTGCAGACTGTAGTGGTACTCTGGTTCGAATACCACTACATAAACTCGACCTGCATGGGCCACCACTAAAAATGTGTCACGATCCGCACCTTAGAGTAAGGGCACGAAACGTGGGTACGTCCAGCCTACGCCGCAGTGTCGGCGGTTAGAACGCTGTCCTAGGTCTCATGCATCTAACAGTATAAGGCTAAGCAGTTTATACTCCCCGAATGGGGATGACATAGCAGAATATAAACTCAATCACATCTAAGGTAGAGCATAATGGAAGATAGATAAAACATGAAATCTAAAGGAGATACAACAGATAGAAGTCTAAGTGTCTAAGATACAGTAACCCAGAAATACATCTCAAAGCTCAAATATAGTAATCCATAAATACAACTCAAGACAACTAAAAATAAGCTATAAGCAAAACCCTAGCTATCTATACAACCTCTACTGTGTCTCCTCTAGGCTAGCAGGCAACCTCTAAGCTATCTGTAAATTTTCAACAGGTCCAGTCAGGACGGGAACGAGCACATATCTCTCAAACAATTCATAGCAGGTTAGGAGTATAAATCATGCAATAGAGTAAAATACAGGAAGTGCTGAAAAAGAATTACGAGTAAACATGAGATATTTTGTAACTGAAAGTAAATACATGATAGTAGAGACTGTAAGTGGCTACGTGATTTAGAGTACAATATGGTTATGTAAACGGCTTAGGGGCACATGAATACAACTAAGGAGGCACATGAATACAGCTACTGGGGATAGTGTTCACATAACCAATTCTACTCACCCCGCCCCAATCAATACACAAGGATCCATTCAAGTTACGTTATAGGCACATGAATACAGCTAAGATACGTGAACTCATGTAATGAGTAGTACATGAGGCACATGATAAAGCACATGAAAGCACATAAAGCACATGAAGCATATGAGAACATGTAAAAACATGAACTAGTACGAGTACAAGGAGTACCTGATGCACATGATAAAGTACATGAACATAAAATATACGATGCATCCGTAGGGGGATAACATCTCAGGAAAGGATCCATATAGTACTAATCCGGGAAGATACGTGTCAGCATCAAGTAGAGTAATCTAGAGCAAGAATATAATCCAGATAAGTATGAAAAGATCAGAGAATGTACTCGCCTGGTGTCTGAATGTCCAAAGTAAATATACTGTCCGAGGAGAGGTGTCTGGCTCCTAATCAGAACAGCACAAGTCACAACAAGTCCAAAATGGCAATATGAAGTTCTACTATGTATTCTACATGATTCTAGGTCAATCTAGACCAAAGTCAACTCTTGGTCAACTTGGTCAATCCTGAAAGTCAAACATAGGTCAACTATGGTCAAACTAGGTCTAACAAGTCTAAATTAGGTCAAACAAGTTATTCTAGGTCTAAACAAACTAAGTATATACAAATCAAGTATCCAAGATAGCTACTAACTCATAGCCTAAGTCACTTGCTAAACCAAGCACAAAACTAAACCATAAGCTAACAAGGCACACAAACTTAGTCATATAATGTATATATATTATTCACATTCACATATTCATATACATAGATATATATAGGAAAGCTATATATAGGCACATACATATATATATATATATATATATATATATATATATATATATATATATATATATATATATAGAAAGAGAGGTAAAAGAGTAAGTGAGTATGTGTGTGTTTGGCATGTGTGTGAAAGGATATGTGTTAATGTTCTAAAATTTAGTGATAGGTAGGTGTATGTGACATGGAATACATGATGTCAAAGGGTGTATGAATGCATGTGTGTAAAAGGTTATAGGTTAACTCAGTTTATAGAAATACATACATACATACTTACCTAGTATACATGCATACATACATATCATGTATATTACATTTACATGATACATACATGTATACTTGTATTATATTATACTTACATTCATGCATATTAGATACTTGTATTTATATTAACATATTGCAAACATTCATTTCATTCATGCATCTATGCATTACCTACATGTTTTATACATATGCATATATTGTATATTCATATCATTTCATACATTAACATAGAGACATACAAATATGCACACATCATATATTTCATACCTTGCATTACCCTACATATCATGTTATATATTATCATTCATTTCTTTCATATATTACATTATCTTTAAGTTGAATACATCATATATGGATATAATACATTATCTTGCATGCTTGCATTCATATATTACATTCTATATTACCTATATACATGTATTTCCTCCATTCATTCATGCTTGCATTATCTACTCTACAATACCATACATGTTATCATTATATATTGTATTACAATATTTATACATTATGCATTCATATCTATCATTACATATATATCTTGCATTCATATCTAGCATTCATTATATACTTTCATGCATACATTGTATATCATTCTTTCATTCATGCATTGCTTATATGCATTATATTAATTGCATTCCTACATGCTTGCATTCAACCATATATATACATTAATGTAAAGAGAATATATATCATATATATATATATATATCATTTCATTCATCTAACATATCATGCATTACATACTCTATATTCAATTAATATCCATACTACATAGGCTCATAGGTTACACAAAATGCATATATCGTATAGTCACTCTTCTACTTAAAACCAATACTGTACCAATTGGGCATTCACTAAATTCTAGGATTAAAGTATGTCGTAGCCCTTTGTGTTAGCTTTCCGAAACTTTAAACGGATCGTATTTTCGTGTCCGGAAGCTCCCAAAATCACGAAAATACCGAAACACGTTCGTCTTTCGTACAGCTGACACTCAAATAATTCTACAGAAAGTTACAGAAAGAATTTGGCTTATTAAGATATATATTTGGAAACTAACTTCGATACGGTTCTTTTAAAAAAACGGGAGATAAATCGGAGTTCTAAGCTAAAAGTTATGACATTTCTAAGTTGCTTCGGTTAATAAAAACGTGGATGAAAATTATGACGGATTTGACAAAAGAACATATATAGGCCAAGATACTTGCATACAAACATAGGTATCCAAATGAAACTCATTCTAACCATCCTAACAAAGATCAATCCACTCTCTAACCATTATAAACTGAATTTAAATATCTATTTAAACTATTATCATACATACATACACATGGGGTGTCCTAATTTGGGATCTATCAAGTAGGACACAAGATACATATCTAAAATCCTCAAGAGAGCTCCAAATGGCCTCAAATTTGAATCTAAATGGGACACATGCATGAGGATGGATCCTACGAATTTAAAACTAATTTATATGCAAAGAAAATCGATTTAGAGGATGGGTTTTACCTATTGGGAGTGGAATCCCAATAAAATCCTTTAGGACACGGCTCCGATACGAAGATCCCTCAAAGTGGACACTCCTCCTTGCACTCCTCTTCCAATCCTTGGTAGCACCCTTCCCTTGGAGAATGGGAATGATTGAGGGAAGTTTTGGTGAAGGAATAATTTGATTTGGAGATCAAATCAATGGGAAGGCTCTCTAAAATTGGGGAAGAACAAAAGAAAAATAAAAGAGGCAAGATTGTAATGAATGAAATGAATCATTCTCTTCTAAATGTGGCTGCCATAAAGAGTCCATTAGGGCTAATGGGAAATATCCTAATTGCCCCTCTCTAGTCTCATATGGTTAAGTCTAGACTAGGTTCAAGTTTGGGATCAAAATGATCTAGTTTTGAGTCTCTAACTTAACCATTCTAATATGATAAAAATTAGTTTAATTAATTAACTTAATGTTGGGTCTTGTGAGCCATGCATAACTTAATATTGGGTCCCATCTAGAGTTTAAGCTACCCGGGTCACAATACAAGTCGAAACGAGACGAAACTCAAACCCGACTAAACAAATCTAATAAAAAATTATTAAAATATAAAATTTTCCTAAAATATTAAAATATGAAAAATGACCAAAATCATAAAACATCAATATAATTATTATTAAAAATAATCTAAAATTCACCAATTAATCAAAATCCTAAATAATTCAAAAGTCACAAATGACCAAAATATCCTTAGCCTAAAAGTTGTAAATAGTCATTCTAATCACATGGTTAGGTCCCCATGGTTAGTCTCTAAGCTTAGCAAAACTAGGAATTAACTAGTTAACCATCAAAATCATAATTAAACGTTTTAAATAGTTTTAAATTGATTAAAAAAATTACCAAAAATTATAACATGAGTTAAATCTTATTATCGATTAATCAAAATTATAAAAGTTCAAAATTATCCTCATTTGGAAAACTGGGTGTTACAAAGTCGCTGCGACGGAACGCAAATTCTGAATCAATCCCGCGTGCGTCACGACGGAACTTCGTGCGAAACGCATGAATAGTTTCGACGGCGCATCCCGGAGGACGGTAGCCGTCAAGGGGCTGCTCGCCGGAGTGGGGCGCACGGCCAGGGGGGCCACGGCGGCGCGGCGACGCACGACGGCAGCCCTCGCGCGCGCACGTACGCGCCTGTGCTGCGGTGCAGCTGCTGCTGCTGGCCAGGGGCTCGCGCGGCCTAGCCTGGCCGGCGGCGGCGGCGGGGACGGCCAGCCTGGCCACGGCGAACGTGGGGGTGGCTGCTGCTAAGGTGGTGGAGGAGATGATGGCCGAAATGGTGACGAAGTGGTGGTGGTCGGGTTGTATGGAGGTTGATGGTGGTCGGGTTGTGAAGAAGTGGAGGAGGAGATGGAGGAGGGAAGGAGGAGGGTGGTTGCGGTGGAGTGGTCGACCGACAGCCTAGAGGGTGGCCGCCATGCTCGGCCAGGAGGAGGAGGAGAGTGTCGGGCTGTTGAAGTAGTTGCTGTGTGTGTTAGTTTTTGTGTGGAGAGAAAATACAAGTGAAAGAGAGAAAGAGATGTAATATGAGTAATTAATGAGAGGGAGGAGAGAGAGAGATGAAAAAAAAGAAGCTTGGGAGTTAGGGCCGGCCACTTGGCCAAGGGGTGTTGGGGAGTTTGCATGAAGGGATTGAATGGATGAGATTTAATTAGGGAAAATTAATGGCTATGATCAAATATAGCTAGAATAGGTCATTCCAATAGGGATTTAAATCAACAGAAATTTCTATTAAATATAGAAAAATAGGTAGAAGAGTACTTGATATTTTGGACAAGAAAATATGAGGGTGTTATGATGGAGAGTAACATGGAGCTGGGCTGGACTCAGTAGAGCCGGATTGGGTCAAAACCGGACATTACGAAATGAATGAATTAAAAATAAGTGTCGATGATCATGGGTAAATAAGTAGCACATGGGGATTCCAATAAATGGGACACAAGTGTCGGACGGGTAGTAGGCTCAATGTGGGCTATGTCCATAATTAGGGCTGACAGTTTTTGGTCGACAGGGTACCCACAAATCAAGTTGGAAGATAAATGTGACACCGTGGGGTGAAATAAAATCGGATCACGTGTCGGGAAAGTTGTACGAAGCAAATGGAACACAAAATGGCGTGTCTGAGTGGGACACGAAGGTCATGGGTGACGAGCGTCTCGAGTAGATCATCAATAAGAAGTTAGTTTCAAAAAACTGACTGGTCTTGCGCTCCCAAATTAAAAGTCACGGTAACGTGCTAATAATGATCAAGAAAAAGAGTGGGAAAATTAATTAATGATCAAATGGTCTAATCGACCCGAAGTTATGCGAAGCAAAAAGAGTACAAGGGAACAAGTTTGGATGGGACACTATATACCATCATGAAGGTAATCCTGTCCACTACAAAACTCATGAAGAAGATTTCCAGAGTTGAACATCCCTGACACTCCAAATATCAAAGGCACGGAAAAGCACATTTATAGATAAATAAACAGAATATTTTATTTATTGAAACTAAACAATCAGAAAAAAATAAAAAAAATAAAAAATTATCCCGAAATTCAGGGTGCTCACATCCTACCCACCTTATAAAAATTTCGTCCTCGAAATTAAAATGTTCGTACTCCTTCTAGGTCAAACCCCCACAATCAAGTTCCAGAACTTAAACAAATCATACCATCAAAAAGGACGGCATACAGGGTCATGGCACACGGTGGTAGTGAAAGTCTCATCTAGGTATACTAGTCATGCTAAACCAAAACGGTCATGGGATATCACACACACAAGCAATCTAGGGTGCTAAACTAGAAAAGATACAGAAATAACAAATCATCAAAACTGTAAGGCAGTCTACCATCCTATATAAAATCTGGTACTCACCAAAAAATAAAACAAAGATAACTACCAATTATCTATAAAGGGTTCAGAAAAATCAAAATCAAAAGTTAAGGAATGAAAGTCAATTGCATGGAAATCCATTCACAATATATATTAAGAATATTTAGTCTCGATACGACCTAAGTTGATCAAATTGGAGAAATTAAGATTTGGGCAATATGGAGGACATGTTCAACAAAGTCTGAGAACGAGCATACAAGGATGGAGATTCAGGCCACAATCAAATTTTATTCAATTGAGTACAACCCAAGATATAAATATGATAAGAAAAGATAATCGAAGTCGATTTGGTCGTGATTAAGGAAACTAGGATTCAATGATATTGAAAAACCCTTTTTAGAGAAAACAGGAAAAGATTTCATACGAAGTCAGCAAATCATCCCTCTCTAATACTATCAGTTTATCATTTGCCAAACCATATTTTTTCTCACAAGTCCCAATATGAAAATCGACCTTCATATGACTATCATCAAAATTTTATAACCTTCAGTCATCTAAACCTTTACCGTGATCACCATAGACAAAATTTCTAACTTCTATAACATTTTCCACGAAACATACCCCTCTTATTTAGGGGTCAACACTTATTTATTTAATCAAAATTTCCAAATTCCTTCACCTCGTTTTAATTTAGATCCGAAACCCCTAAATCCAGTTTATGAAATTCTTGAACTTGTCTAAATCGAGTCTTGAATCTACTAAACTCCAATACCACTATGTCACACAAAATTTATTCTTATTTATAAATCTACCTTCATATTTTCTTCAACGTTCACCTTCAAATATTATCCTTTTGAATTCTACAATTTTCTTCCAATCATCTAAAATAATTTCTATAACGTAAAATCCTTGTGTTCTCTCTGTCTCTAGTCACCCTCTTACAATATCTAGTTCAATTTCGCATAATCATTGAATACAATAAAATTCTCCCTTTCTTTTTTTTCCTAAATTTCTACATAGCCTCAGAGTAAAAGTTTTCCAGAATCAATAACCAAGATTTTCTAAGTTCTCAAAACTAGGTTGACCTTGAACATCCTCATTAGTTTTGAAATACATCCATGAATTATTCATAACCAACTTTTTTTGATTGTTTCTAAATTGATAACATTTATCCCTCAATTTCATTTTAAACCTTTACCACATCTCCATTTCAAATTTTTCATATTTGACATCCAACATTTTGATTCCTACAAAATCATCATATGATAACCAATTATATCATTTTTGACCTAGATGATTCACGTCACTTCCTCAACATTTCTCAGATAAAAATGATATAAAGATTCAGGGGTTCAAGTACAGCTGACATAATGTGATACGAGACGGAATTGATATAATCAGGACAGGTATATAAGACAAGGAATGATGGTAATAAAAATGTTGGCAGGAAAAGAATGATAATAGAATCTGTTCTGCTTATCTGTTTAAAAGAGGAATCCATTTTTTTGAAACCAGAATTATAATACCAAATCCAAAGTAAGGCCTAGCAAAATCATTGATTTATTGTATTAAGAAGAAATAAATTTTGTAAGAAGTTATACAAGGTTTATAAAACAGCTAAAGCTACTCCTAAGTTAAATAATGAGAAGCAAAACAAAGCAAACAAATAATAATTAATTAAATTTTTTTTTGAAGGACTGAAACAAAAGTAGAGAAAATATGTTCGAAAACATTTAAGGTACAATCTGATAATCATATGCGTCTATCCAAAATCATGGTACTCTAAATCCTCGTCATACTAGTAAGCAAGGCTACGATAATCACAGAGTCCTCGACTTTGGAACATACCTCTAGAATCATGGTATTTAACATTTTCGCGATGCCACTAGCTTGGCTGCAAAAATCTTAAATTCCCACACCCGAGAAATATATCCAAAATCAGACTATATGTCCTCACCATGTTGGCTAATGTGACTATAGAAGACTAGATTCCAAAACTTAGATGACCTAGCCCATATAATTTCATCTTGATAAAAATTAAATTAAATCAACAATAAATACCCAAAATCAAATTTATCAATGAACATCAAGATTCAAAAATAAACAAAATCCTTCAAATCATATAAATATAAACTCGGATGCTACAGCTAAATCAAGATTCAAAATTCAACAATCTTCCATCAAAATCAATGAATACGAACTCAAATTCAACAATAATCCATCAAAATCAAATCTAACAATAGAAAGTAATGATAAATCAAATCAAGGGAAGAAGAGTTTTCAAATCGAAGTTAAAATAAGATTCTCAAGGGTCGTCCCAGGAATCTCTCAAGGAGGCCTAACTGTGATTGAGTACCTTCAAAAATATATCCTAATCCTACTGTAGGCTGTAGTGGTACTCTAGTTCGAATACCACTACACTTTTAGTCTCGACCTGCATGGGCCACCACTAAAAATGTGTCACGACCCGTACCCTAGAGTAAGGGCACGAGAACGTAACAACGCCCAGCCTACGTCGTAGTGTCGACGGTAGAACGCTGTCCTAGGTCTCATGCATCTAACAGTATAAGGCTAAGCAGTTTATACTCCTCGAATGGGGGTGACATAGCAGAATGTAAACTCAATCACATCTAGGGTAGAGCATAATGGAAGATAGATAAAACATAAAATCTAAAAGAAATACAGCAGATAGAAGTCTAAGTGTCTAAGATACACAACCCAGAAATACATCTCAAAACTCAAATACAGAAATCCATAAATATAACTCAAGACAACTGAAATTAAATTGAGCAAAACCCTAGCTACCTATACAACCTCTGCTGTGTCTCCTCTAGGCTAGCAGGCAACCTCCATGCTATCTGTAAAATTTATCAACAGGTCCAGTCAGGACAGGAGCGATCACATTACATCTCAACAGTTCATAGCATGTTAGAAAATATAATCATGCAGTAAAGTAAGATACAGGTACTGAAAGAAATGCTGTATGTAAACAGAGAGAGAGAGCTGTAATAGAAATATCTACTATAAATAGAGAACTAACATGTGGCTAGTGAGTCAGAGTACAACATAGACATGTAAATGGCATGGGATGATTCTGATGCTACACTATGGAATGATTCTGATGCTACACTACTGGTGTATTATTCACATGTCCACTTCTACTCCCCCGTACCTCCAATCAATACACAAGGATCCAACCAGGTTATGTTATGATTCCATGCAAAGGCCCCCGAAGGGTGATACATAGATGTCCCATAAATAGGGATTCTAGAAAACCCAATAAATGGGATAAGGATTCAAGGAAGACTCTGTGATCATGAGAGTACATGTCACAAGTGATCAATGAACCAATGAAGCATAGTGATACGCCATATAAGTGAAACGCACAGAACATGAAGTACCCGATGCTCCCTAAGGATAACATCTCAAGAAGGGATCCATATAGTACCAATCCGTGTGACCAACGTGACAGTACAAGTAAAGTAATTTAATGCAGGAAATAATTCTAAGCAGGATATGAAATGATCAGAGAATGTACTCGCCTGATAACCTGAACAGCTGATAAGTATAGGGGGTCCAACTGAAGCCACAGAGTCCTATTTAAAGCAACACAGGTTACAAAGTGTTCAAGTTGTAATAAATGAATCTCTACAAGCAATCTATATTATCCTAGGTTCTTCTAAGTCAAAACAACTCTAGGTCGACTCCGGCCAATAATCTAGTCAAACTAGGTCAAGTGTTGACTTACAGTTGACTTTGGGTTAACTGGTCAACTCTGGTCAAACATGGTCAATTTTAGTCTAATTATTAAAGATATAAAGTGTACTTCGTTATTTGTATGTCGAAACGTATGACACGCAAATCGAGATAAGAAGATCAACGGTAAAGTTGATAATCTTATTATAGTAATCTACGTGTCCATCTTGTCAATTTCAGCGATGTGAGATCACTGGAATTAACTAAGCTCAGTTTCGTTGTACTAATCCCGAAATACGAACATTATAAGAATTAATTGTTAATTAATTATAAAAAGGTTAAATTCAGAGAAATTATCAACAAACATTGTCGGACGATGAAATAAACATCACCAACGTGTCCAGCATGGTCAAATTAGCTAGGATAGCCTACCCATCGGTCCAATTTGGACACAAGGGCAAAAAGATAATTTTGGGTCAAAACGGTGTCCGTGTCGGAGCCATTTTGCACCGAAAAATGTACAAGAAAATAAGTCTATAAAATATAACAAATTATATGTCTACGAAACCAGAATGACGATACGAACCCAACGGTATCTCCAGAATTGGATTCCGTTGACCCTATCTCAATTTGGTCTATTGACCAGAATTTGGAATTTCGATTTGCACGGAAATGCGTGCCGGAGCCAAAGTTCCCAAAAATCAGCAAACTACATGTCAACGAGTCCAGAATGACGATACAAACTCAACGGTATATCCAGAATTGGATTTCGATGAGCCGATCTCAAAATGACCCGTTGATCCGGATATTGGTATCCGACTTGTACCGAAATACGTGCCAGATCCAATGTCCACCAAAACCTAGCAAATTATATGTCAACGAGTCCAGAATGACGATACGAGCTCAACGGTATATCCGGAATTGGATTCCGATGAGCCGGCGTCAAAAAGTTCTGTTGACCCGGACTGTGGGACTCACTTTGTACCGAAAAACGTGCCAGGGCCCACGTCCTCCAAATCTAACAAATTTTGATATGAAAACATGCCAGAACGATGCCACGAGTCTAATGGTGGTGTCAGAAATGAAATCTGGAGTCCCGTGTTCAAAAATGGAATTTTACAACTTGGAAATTATGAATTCGGACGGCCAACTTTGGCATCGAATTCAACCAATCAAACAAGCTCACAATGAAACGAAACTGGAGGGGTAGTAAGAGGGTTATACCAGCTTTGCACAGGAACTAGTAGCATGCCAAACGGAGCTACGGTGGAGGAGATACAAGATGACGAAGTTGATCCCGCAAAACTGTCCAAAATTAATACAATTTAAACGGTCAACTTGGTGGCCGGTTTTTAGGCATCAAACGATAAAATCAACGGATTAAAATTGACAGGAGTGAAGGTGGATATACCGAGATTGTGACCGAGCGAAGAAATTGCCGATCCAACGGTCGGATTCCAGGAAAAATGCGCGTAAAGTCGCTGCGACGGAACGCAAATTATGAATCAATCCCGCGCGCGTCACGACGGAACTTCGTACGAAACGCACGAATCGTCTCGACGGCGCGTCCCGGAGGACGGTGGCCGTCAGGGGGCTGCTCGCCGGAGTGGGGCACACGGCCAGGGTGGCCACGGAGGCCGTGCGGCGGCGCGGCGGCGCACGACGGCGGCCCGCGCGCGCGCACGTGCGCGCCTGTGCTGCGGTGTAGCTGCTGCTGCTGGCCGGGGGCTCGCGCGGCCTAGCTTGGATGCCGGCGGCGACGGGGACGGCCAGCCTGGCCACGGCGAACGTGGGGGTGGTGGTTGCTAAGGTGGTGGAGGAGATGATGGCCAGAATGGTGACAAAGTGGTGGTGGTCGGGTTGTATGGAGGTTGATGGTGGTCGGGTTGTGAAGAAGTGGAGGAGGAGATGGAGGAGGGAAGGAGGAGGGTGGTTGCGGTGGAGTGGTCGGCCGACGACCTAGGGGGTGGCCGCCATGCTCGGCCAGGAGGAGGGGGAGAGTGTCGGGCTGTTGAAGTAGTTGCTGTGTGTGTTAGTTTTTGTGTGGAGAGAAAATACAAGTGAGAGAGAGAAAGAGATGTAATGTGAGTAATTAATGAGAGGGAGGAGAGAGAGAGATGAAAAAAAAAGCTTGTGAGTTAGGGCCGGCCACTTGGCCAAGGGGTGTTGGGGAGTTTGCATGAAGGGATTGAATGGATGAGATTTAATTAGGGGAAATCAATGGCTATGATCAAATATAGCTAGAATAGGTCATTCCAATAGGGATTTAAATCAACAGAAATTTTTATTAAATATAGAAAAATAAGAAAAAGAGTACTTGATATTTTTGGGCAAGAAAATATGAGGGTGTTATGATGGAGAGTAACATGGAGCTGGGCTGGACTCGGTGGAGCCGGATTGGGTCAAAATCGGACATTACTGTCACGTCCCAGAACCAGAATACTGGAGAGCGGGGGCAGACATAGCCAGCTACGTATATAAAATGGAATCCATCTTGCTATACGGTCACGGCTGTCTAGATACATGAGGGTTTATCTACAAGCCAACAGTCTCTTAAGGCCATGAACAAGCCTAGTGTCTCAATCACAAGCAAGTAAGTAAAAGTTACAAGATGTATGATCATTAAATATACAATAGTAAGGCGTCCCAAATATTACATATTCAGCTGATCATGAAGCTAGTCGTTACAAAATGTCAGGACTAGCAAGAGTTTAGTCATACATGATCAACCCTAGGATCTGTTAATCATGTTACAGCCCGTAGGCAGACAGTAAGTAAGTGCAATCGAGCTAAATAGGTGCTCGTCGGCTAAATGCCTCAAAATAATATTTTTACAATAGAGTGAGAGAGCCAAAAATAACCCACTCGTTGCCAGGGTTCCGTCTAGTGGCCACCATCTGGCTGGAAGGTCGGTAGATCCTCTGGAGCTGCTCCGAAATCTGGCCACACAAAACCAGCTGGGTCAGACCCCAGAAGGAGCAAGTACCACAAAGGGGCTTCACTTAAGAACTAAAACCAGCAATCAGCACAAGATATAAATAAAAGTAAGAACTAGAAATAAAGAAAAATATACCAGGATGATATACGACGAGATAACCATGGAACTATTCATATAACCAGGTTACAACCCGTAAACCAAACAAGGACCGGGGTTGTAATCCTTCGTCTGAACAGAACTTGAAATTCTCACCATTTATCGGTAAAATAAATACAAGCATTCTGGTCATTCAATAATCTGAAACAGGATCAGGGCAAGACTAGACTGGTTAGACTCCATCCAATCACTTCACGGCCAAGCAAGAATTACGGCTTGATACTTTAACTAACTAGGGTTGTCACAAGCCTAATTACTAACAAGATGCAGTGAGATTATTCCACAGCCACAAGCCCTACAGACCATCCAGGTTACCCAGGTCGAAAGATTAGGGTTGAATTCAGGCGGGTACATTGTCCAGGAAACGCATATACCCTTAAATAGCTTAAAGGGTGCAACACATGACAGTGTGCTGGAAATGTGCCCTACTCGATGGCAGGCTACAGATCCCAAGCGCGCCCAGGTAATGGGATTGCCTGTAGCTGGGAAATCTCTTCATGACTACTGTGTTATTCTAGATATTAGCCTTAGTCCATTTTAGTGGGGTGCTCCTGACCGTGGTACTCAGGAGTCCCATCCTAGACATGATGCAAGACAGGACTGGTTTATTTATACAAGCACAATCGCCCACGGTGTCCAGGTTATTATACAGGTCATGTCATGTCAAGTAGCCGTCGCAATAGCTTATCAAGATATAACATGTCAGGTTATCAGGTCAAGTGTACTAGTCAGGAGTGCGCCACGACGGGTCACTATCAGGTCATGTCAGGTTACTCATGTCCAGGTTATTATACAGGTCATGTCATGTCAAGTAGCCGTCGCAACAGCTTATCAAGATATAACATATCAGGTTATCAGGTCAAGTGTACTAGTCAGGAGTGCACCACGACGGGCCACTATCAGGTCATATCAGGTTACTCATGTCAGGAGTGCACCACTACGGGTCACTATCGTGTCAGACTCATATTACATAAATTTGTGGTTATCTTGTTCAGGACAAAAGGCGTAAGGATATAAAATGGACGTAAAATATCTAATAAAATATCAATATATAGGGCTATAGAAGAGCCAAGCTCAGGGAAAATAAAACCAAATCTGACACGCTGACATGAGACCAAGTCAGCCAAAGGCCATACGCTCAGGTCAAACTATGCTCAGGCCAGCGTACGCTCGAGTCATGCGTACGCCTGAGGCCAGCGTACGCCTTGCTCGCTTAAGCTAGCGTACCAAGGCACGCGTACGCTCAAGCTATTGTACGCATCAGGTCTGCGTACGCTCGAGCTAGCGTACCAAAGGGTCCATACACTTCCAATGGAAAGCGTACGCTCAAGCTACAGGTCAGCGTACGCTCAAGCTAACGTACGCTCAAGACTGCGTACGCTTGAGCTGGCGTACGAAAGGGTCTAGGGCACGCTCATGCTAGCGTACGCAAAAAGACACGCTGCCAACAGACAGCGTATCAAGGCTAGCGTACGCACGCTAAAGAGCAGCGTACCCAAGTTAGCGTACGCTTGCTAAAGAGCACGTGCAGCTCAGTGGCGTAAGCTAAAAAGCTAACTCACTGTTCACTGTCTTCTCCAAATGGCAAGAACAACAAGAACTCTAAAGTTGAAAGCTTCAATTGTCTATATCTTGGTCAAAACAAGTCCGAATCCAACTTTCCAAAGGTCAAAATTGGGTAGAATAAAATTCCCCACAACATGGAACCATCAAAACTTGAAAACAAGCAAGTTTGATAGATAAAAACACAAAAATCCGAAAATAGCAAGACTCTAGATCTACAAGAATTAAAGCCTCAAAATGGAAAATGATAAGTTCTAATGTGGTTTAGAACCATGAGGAGAAGCTAATGAAACCATCAAAAGGAGTTCTCTTGTGGAAGCAAGTTGTACTTGCCTATGGTGTTCTTGGTTGGTGGAGAAGAGTAATGGTGGGGGAAGGAGAAGTAAATGAGAATTATGGAGGAGAGAGAAGGTTGGTGGGGATAATAAAGAGGGGGGGTTGTGGTGGAAATGAAGGAGAAGCATAGGCTAAGGTGTTCCACCCTTGGCCCATGATGAACCAAGCATTGGGCCGGCCGAACCAAGCCAACCCAAACCGAGAGTAAACCAAGCCAAGCCAAGAAGAAAACTAAACAAGGAATCATGCAATACAAGAATAAAATACGTACACGTATTCCAAGAATACGTAATACGAACCACAGGCATTACAATTACGAAATAAATGAATTAAAAATAAGTGTCGATGATCATGGGTAAATAAGTACCATATAGGAATTCCAATAAATAGGACACAAGTGTCGGACGGGTAGTAGGCTCAATGTGGGCCATATCTATAATTGGGGCTGACAGGTTTTGGTCGACAGGGTACCCACAAATCAAGTTGGAAGATAAATGTGACACCGTGGGGTAAAATAAAATCGGGTCACGTGTCGAAAAAGTTGTACGAAGCAAATGGAGCACAAAATGGCGTGTCTGAGTGGGACACGAAGGTCATAGGTGACGAGCGTCTCGAGTAGATCATCAATGAGAAGTTGGTTTCAAGAAACTGATTGGTCTTGCGCTCCCAAATTAAAAGTCACGGTAACGTGCTAATAATGATCAAGGAAAAGAGTGGGAAAATTAATTAATGATCAAATGGTCTAATCGACCCGAAGTTGTGCGAAGCAAAAAGAGTACAAGGAAACAAGTTTAGATGGGACACTATATACCATCATGAAGGTAATCCTGTCCACTATAAAACTCATGAAGAAGATTTCCAGATTTGAACATCCCTGACACTCCAAATATCAAAGGCACGGAAAAGCACATTTATAAATAAATAAACAGAATATTTTATTTATTGAAACTAAACAATCAGAAAAAAAAATTAGCCCGAAATTTAGGGTGCTCACAAGAATGGCTATTCCCGTGTTAACATGCAGGAGAATAGCCATTCTCCGTGTTAAAATCACGAAGAATGGTCATTCTTCGTTGTGAAATTATGTAGAATGGCCATTCCCCGTACTAGAATCCAAGAGAAATATTGTCATTCTCCGAATTAAAATGATAGAGAATTGCCATTCTCTGTGTTAAAATCACAGAGAATTGCCATTCTCCGTGTTAAAATTATGAAGAATAGTCGTTCTCCATTGTAAAATCACGTAGAATGGCCATTCCCCGTGTTAGAATGCAGGAGAATGGCCATTCTCCATGTTAAAATCACGGAGAATGACCATTCTCCGTATTAAGATCACGAAGAATAATATTTTTTCCTTATTTTTTTAAAGTATATATTGATTGATATCATACTTTTCATTGTTGTTTGTTTTATATCAGTGCAAACAACTGAGAAGCTCAAAGGGACAAATAAAAGGCTCAGGAATGAGAAAAGCGAGCTTCAGATATAAGTTGAATCATTGTAGAATGAAGCCATTAAAAAGGACCTAATCATTGAAAAACTTTAAATCTCTCCATGAAGATAATGATGATGATGATGATGAGCAACGATCCAAGTTTGACTGAAGAAAAGCACAGTGAACTACGAATAATATTTACAATTTCTGCTGAAGATGAGAATAATGGAATTTAGATCTCTCGTGAAAAAGAAGAAGAAGACAAAAATTACAGTCAAAATCTGAGTTTGTGAATTCAAATACATATATATGACCAAATTTGCACGAAGGGGTAGCTATGGTATTATCAAAATGGCAATTTTGTAAATATAGAGCATCTAAAGGGAATCTTGAAATATTTAACGTGAAAATACATAATGTTTATTTCATAAAACCCACCATGCGGGTGAGTTTTTCATAAATACCCACCCCGAAAGTGGGTATCTCCGCAATTTCCAGTTTTAAAAATTATATAATCACACCACTAAAATAAAATACCATATATCCTAGTATGATATACTCTTCCGCGAGAAAAGTAAGGATTACATTCTGTTATTGTTTAAATCTAAGAAAATATTTGTTAAACAGAATACTCTATAGCCAAAAAAATTATTTTTTCGACAGTCAATTTTTTTGTAATTAACTTTCCTGAAAAATTATGTGAATATAGAAATTTTTTCGAAAAAAGTTAAAAAATAGAAAAAAATAAAAGAAAAAAATAAACCCTAAAAATTAATATAATTTCTTAAAAAATAAAAGAGATGAAAAATACAATCAACAGTAGCATATACATCCTTATTCTTCTAATCAACACCGTATTCAATCCAATAGTATTCCAAAAATTTAATCAATATCTTATGACACACAACATGTCTTTGTCATTGTTTAAACAAAATATGACATTTAATACCATAGTGTCATTGTTAGTCCCATATATTCTTTCACACACAAAATATGACATTCATAATTGCTTTCACGACCCTTAGTTTTTTAGTCGTTGACTTATAATACTTATCATGACATTAGTTATTTTAATATCATGGATAAAGTTATTAATGATGATCATCCGACATTAAATGTATCATTAATGTCAATTTCAGATGACTGTAAACTATAAAGTGTTATTGCTAATAATTTTTGTAGTAGTGTCTCCTTGACAGAACTTTTACCTATATACCTTATTACCCTCACTACACTAAGGCCCATTACATATTAATTTTACTTTATTACCTGAGCCTTTTCCCTATTGATCCAACTGCTGTTGTTAGCTCTGCTAACCTATTGTTGGCTTGTGTGTCTGTGTATTGTGTTGTACTGCATATTACCTAAACTATGATGCTGTTGATTAATGTGATGTTACTAGCCCGAGCCTATGCTCTGATACAGTAAGTTACTGCTGTAGTTGTCCTTGCCCGAGCTCCCATCCAATGCTATGCTAGCCTGCTAGACTGATACATGCCAAACTATACTGCTGCTACTAATTTCCCCATACCACACACACATACATACCTCCCCATATCACATACTCATATGATATACTATACCACACACTGTTATGTAAGAACACACACACACACACACACACACACACACATCTATATGAGCCTCACATCACTTTGCTATTGTTGTGGCTATTACCACACTGCCTACCCTCCTTATGCTGCTGCTGCTTACAATGCTTGATGCTGCTATTAGCTGTTAGCCTAGCACAACCGCTATACATTAGCCCGAGCCTATCCCTTCTGTCCTGGGTTACTCGCCAGCATTGCCCAAGCCCTCAACCATTGATACTCATGGCTGATACCCATTCCCTAGTGGTCCAACTGCCATACACACATTCATATTAACTACACAGATTACACTATACACACACACACGCTTGATATATAATGATATACACACATATAAATATGTCGGCACACCACACATAGCCATGTATGCGCACACACGCACATACACACACACACAGAGTATATATATATATATATATACATATTTATATTTATATGTACTACATCTCCTAGTATTCTATCAAATACCTATGGTGCACCATGCGAGTATCGCACCAATTCTACGATACTCTGATGATACACTCACGATATTTCTACCAAAGCTCACCAAATAGCCTCTAAATATACTAGCATAACCAAGTGCTATTAGAACCTAATTGATGCAAATTAAAGCTAATGCAATGTATTATAAGGAATTTGATATGCGTGTCACTAGTGTTAAAAGAAAAACCCCTAAAATTACTTCGCATCATAGCGTATCCCGATACGGCCTACTCGTATCCGATTGTGGACATGTAGCTAGACTCACAACACTATTTCGATATCGATTTAGTCCGATTGACCAATGATCAAGCTCGAATGTAGCAATCATAATATAGGTCATTAGCGACTTATTCTTCCTCCTATAGGTATCACTAGTCTTGGGTGGGTTCCTAATGGTCAAATACAATAATTAGAATAGGATTAGAGAGGAATTTAAGAGTTTTACCTATTGGGACATGGATTGCCAATGTAAAGCCCGACGAACACGATTAGAACACGAACCCCTATCCAATAGCCTTCTCTTCTAATGTTCCTTGCCAGCAAGCTTGTAGGCTCCTTGGGTGAAGAGTAGGGAAGATTTGGAATTGATTTGATAGGATTAGGTGGAGGGATGGATTAATTAGGGGAAGAACACCCAATAAGAAATAAATGCCACCAATGTAGAGAAGAAGATAGTGCACTGTCTTTAACTAGGGCCGGCCACACCCCTCCTCTTCACGCCAATGCAAAATGTATAAAATGCCCTCTAACTTGTCATGAAGGCTAACTAATTATTGGAAACTTCTAATCCTATTGAGCAAATTATTCTAATCTCAATTTAATGAAGGGGAATTATTCAAATCTCAATTTAATGAAGGGAACGGCTTACGGAGCCTAAATATATATCTAGTCTAATATGTGTTGGGTTCATGTGTCATGTCAAGTCTAATTGGGTCTACTAACATCAAGTCTAATAAATAGGCTATTCCACTAACCATCAACTAATGAATATGTATATATATATATATATATATATATATATATATACACACACACACACATATAGTTCCCGAAACAGATCTTTTGATGGAAAATGAAAATCTCGAACTCTTATTTCCAGAGAGACGAAAGATGCGTTCTCCTAAGAGAGAGATGAATACTCGTTCTCAACCGAAGTTGATGCAATGAGATGAATGATCGCTCTCAACTAGAGTTGATGCAACGACTTTGCTGGGGTGATGAAGATCATCGTTGCTCAAAGCAAGATTCGCTCGATTGTGATATGCTCCCAAAAACCAGCAAGTTCGAAAGAACTTCTGGAATGCTCATTGTCACCTCTTTTACGAACTCGAAGAACTCCTTTGGACTTCAGTGGTGGCGGCAGCACTTTTCTATTCGTCTCTTTATTTTGGACTAAGTCCTTAATGAAGGCACAAAGAGAGTATTTATAGAGAAGGCCGAAACCCTAATCCTAATCCTGGGCAGAATTGATTACGAAAAGTTAGGAGCGACTAATAGAAAGATTTGAATGAACTAAATTCAAATCCCATAAAGATCGAATCTGATCAATTAACTCAATTTCTATAACCGCTCAAATCTTTCAATCAGCCATATCATACGCACATGTTTTCCATTGCCACTCAGCATGTAAACTTGCGTGTATAGCTACAAAGCCTCCAGTAACTCGCGATACCTGTACGCCCAGTGCCCAACACCTGTGCACCGTAGCCCCGCAACACCTGTACGCCCAGCGCCGTAGTTCCTGCGCACCTGCGTGCCACAGTCCCGCAGCACATGCGTGCCTGTGCTGCACCTGTGCGCCGTAGCACCTACGCACCTGTGCGCCGTAGCCCCGTAGCACCTGCGTGCCTGTGCTGTACTTGTGCTGCGACTCGTGCAGAGACGAGCGCACGAGCGCATCAACTACGCACAATGCGCCTTACGCTGATGCTGACGTACTAAGTGCAAAGTATGCCAACAAAATGCCACTTTACGCCCTTGATCCCAAGTCTGAGTCCGAGTTGCTAAGCCACTTTTGGGCTTAGCTTCATATAGGAATTATCCCATGAGCATGACAAAAAGCATTAATGCTTCTTTGTTGGTTTAGCCTTTTTTACTAGAAAAATGCTCCCACATGGCACCCATGTGCCTCTCCATACTTCATGTTATCTCTCAACACAAGCAAAGTTTTATATAGAGATACTATCCATTTGGTTTTTCCAATATGGGACCATCTTTTTAATTTCTAAAGTAAAATACCAACAAGCAAAAACACTAACAATCTCCCACATATCTCTATATATGGGTTGAGTGTTCCCCATAGTGACTGTCTATCATGCATTAGGATAGATGTCGCTATGACTTGAATCTTCTCGCATGGGTTAAATGATAGCATAATACAAGAATGAACTAAGCCTTGAATTTTGTACCATAATTGTAATTCTTTTCACTCATATAATGACATCAACTGCGCTTCTGGATGCATATTAAAGGCTTTGTGACAGCCTGATTTTGATGTATGTATCTTGGGTCTCTATAAAATTTCCTCCAAGAGACGGCCTATATCTCTTTCCATACACTCTAGGTGAGTTCCTTTAAAGAGTCTTTAGCATGAAGTCTTTTACTTCCATGCGGTGCTACATCGCTATGACATGGCCCGAAGCCGAGACCCTATCTCATATGGTGTCATACCACATGTAGCATGAGGCCCAGCCTCTTTGTAGTGTCAAAGGCGAGACCCTATCTCATGTGGTGTCATACCCAGCATGAAGCCTTTCGTTTCCTTACGGTGTTACGTCGCTGTGACATGGCTTGCAAAGGCGAGGCCATATCTCATGTGGTGTCAACCACTATAACATGAGGCCCAGTCTCTTTGTAGTGCTGCCTACCACTCTTCATAATACAGCATTAGGCCCTCTTTCTTATGTGTGGTTCTACGTCTCTGTGACTTGGCCTGAAGTCGAGGCTTTACCCTCACAAGGTACCTCATGTGGTGTCACCCCACTATAGCATGGAGTACTATGCTCCTTTGTAGTGCTGTTCTACCCGTGCTTCCTGTAAAGCACGTCAGACATCTCAGATGCCTGAGCACTCAATAAGGCTTTCAAGCTATCCTTCTACATGACTTTATTCTTTATAAAGAACAATAAGTAGACAACAGTGGTTCTGGGTTCCTAATCCTACAATACCCCAAAGGATTTACACACTATTTATGTTATTCTTCTAGTCAATGGTACTTCCTTGAACTAAAAGTTAGATGCCTAGTAAATTTCTCTTTGAACTAATAGCATAAAACTTTATAGTAGAATTACAAAGACATAATATCAGAGTATCTTTAAGCCCATCTTACATGTTGTGTCTTCAACCAGCTAGCGCTTGAGACCTTTAGTGAACGGATCTTCCAGATTCTTCTGACTCTGAACATCCACTATGGCAATGACTCATCTTTTAATAAGATCATTTACCGCCCTGTGCCTTAGACATACAGCCTTCTTTTTGCCTTTAAAGAGGTCACTCGGTGCCACCGCTACAGTGCCTGGTTGTCGCAGTATATCGGTACCGTCGGTACGTGCGCACCAACCATTGGAAGATTATACATGAGCTTTCGAAGTTATTCTGCTTCATCCGCTGTAGCCGCCAGTGCATAGAACTCAGATTCCATAGAAGAGTGAGACAATATAGTCTACTTCTTCGACTTCTATATATAACATCTCCATCCATGGGAAAAATATATCCTCCTATGGACCTTTCAATCTCTACTTCTGAGCACTAGTTTGCATTGCTAAAGCCTTCCACTACTTTTGGATCTCCGTAGTAGTGCAGTGCATACTTCTAAGTCCTTTTAAGGTATCTCATAACCCTCTTCACAGCTTTTCAGTGCTCCACACCCGGATTTCTTGTAAACCGACTCAGTATCCCCATTGGAAAAGCTATGTCAGACCTTGTGGCAGTAGTTGCATACATCAAACTTCCGATGTCAGACCTCTTCACAGCCTTCTTCTTGCCTGACGCTTTCCTTTGGATTTGGCTTCATCTTCTTATTACACCTATAAGGCGCATCAATCCCTGAAAGATCCTGATACCCATAGCGTGTGAGCATCTTTTCAATATAATAAGACTGTGACAATGCCACTCCAGTTTCCATCTGGATGATCTTTATCCCCAGGATAACATCAGCTTTTCCTAAGTCCTTTATGCTGAACATAGATGAGAAGAACATCTTTGTCTCAGTAACACTTACGAAATCTGTACCCAAGATCAGCATGTCGTCTACGTAGAAGACAACTTCTCTTCAGTCAGCGAACTTTGTGTACACATACTTCTCTGTCTCGCTGACCCTGTAGCCGTTTGATCATATGACTTTATCAAACTTCTCATGCCATATTTGGGAACTTGCTTTAAACCATACAGAGATTTTACCAACTTACAGACTTTGTCTTCGAGGCCCTTGACGATGAATTCATTTGGCTGTTGCATGTAGATCTCTTCGGTCAATTTACCATTTAGGAAAGCGATCTTAACATCCATCAGATGGATTACCAGCTTGTGAATTACGCTCAGAGCAATCAACATCATGTTGGTCGTCATCCGTGCTACGGAGCATATGTGTCAAAATAATCGATCCCTTCTTCTGAGAAAACCCTTTGGCAACTAACCTTGTCTTGAACTTGTCAATAGGTCCATCGGCCTTCATATTCTTCTTAAAGATCCACTTACATCTGACTGATTTTGCTCCTTCAAGCAGATCGACCAACACTCACATGTTATTGGAGGTTATCGAGTCATAGTCATCATTAATAGCCTCCTTCTAGAAGATAGCATATCTGGTCTTCATCGCCTTATCATAGGTAAGCGTATCTGCTTCCACGTGATAGGTGACAAAATCCTCTCCGAAGTCCTTCTTTCTTCTTACTCACTTAGATACAGGTTCGGTTAACCCAATGATTATATCACGTTTTTGAATATGGCTAATTAATTAAGTTTACCATATTGACGTCACTAATATTCATGTAATTATTATCATATTGCTACTTAAACTTAGTATTGTCCTAAATGTTCTATATCATATTGCTATGCTTGTATCATATTGTTTTGTTCGTCTAACATGTTCTTATAAACATACAGTAAGCATGATCAAGCTTTGTCAAACCAGGACATATGCAATGGAGAATAAAAGATGGGCGAAAGAAGGCGTTATACAAGAAGATTTTCCTGAACCGCCTAACGACCTATCCGGGGCCTCGCATCGGGGGTTCCATTGCCCGGTCAGCGGACATGGGTCGAGGGGGCAGCACCACCCGTGGGGGTTCGGGGAAGAAGCCACTGAAAGGTATTCAGATTTCCAGATCTGTTTATCTTTGGACGATTGCCGTCAAGAAAAAAGGCGTCTTCATGTTTGCTCAAATATCAGAAGAAAGGCGTCAGCAAAGGGCTGTTGGTTTTCCTATTTTATCAATGTATTTTCCATATTTATTGAGTCTAGGAATATGATGTAAACTGCATCGTACTGGCAAATAAGCTACCCAAGAAACGTTTTCAAAATACCCTTTTATTTTGAAAATAAGCCCACTTACAAAAGCCCAAACTACTTCCTAACTGCTTGATCTTTTCAAAAAGCCCAAAACTAATTTGCAAAAACCCTGACAGAACTCCAACAGAATTTGGCTCGAGTTCGGCCCGAATTCGGCCAGAGTTCGGTTAGTGGACGTTGGATTTTGAACTTGGTCCTCCTGTAGTTATGGATCTTATCGAGATTTTCTCATAGAGTTCTGCCCGAATTCTGTCAGAATTCTGTCTTTGGAAAAACTACAAATAGAGAAGGATTTTGATCATTTCAATACACGAATTCACTTTCATATCTCTTCTCTATAAGCCTACTACTTCTTCCGAAGTGTTCCAAAGCTTTTATTTTCAAATCCCAAGCCAGTTACAATCCTCTAGTCGATTTGCCAGAGCAGTACGGTCTAGAAGTTTCAGAGTGATTGTAATCAGAGGCTTGATTGAAGATAGACACTTCACAAATGAAGTTGGTCAAGTACATCGGATCAAAGCTCGTATTGTAGAAGTTGTAAGAACTTTGGATGGAAACTTGTGGTATTTTCCAATAGTGGATTCAACTGGAAGCTAGAGTTCTTTCGACTGGAATAGTCCTCACAAGAGGAAAACCAGTATACATCTTTGTATTTGTGTTTGCTCTCTACTCTCTACTTTTCATTTATATATCTGTGATACATATATTATGTGATCTTGCTGCTAACATTTTTTTAATTTGCTAATTTTTGCAGCCTACTCTATTCACCCCCCTCTTGAGTATTGCGCTTTACAACTCATTCCTACAATCGGTCCTACAATTGGTATTAGAGCGGGTGCTTATTATATAGATATTGTTGTCATACCAATTTCTTCTACAATTGGTATCAGAGCGGGTGCTTGTTATATAGATATTGCTGCTCATACCAATTGCTCCTACAATTGGTATTAAAGCAGGTGCTCCTTCTAGTAATATTTTTGCAGGTGCTCCTTATAGAGATATTATTGCTTATACCAACTGCTCCTTTAATTGGTATCCTAGCAAGGACTCTATTATTTGGCTTAACATCCTTGAAGCAGATCCTCATTATCAGAGCTGGTTATACAGGTAAAGCGAGGTAATACTGTTATTATATTCTTATTTATTATAACTGTTACATAGATCAAAGTATCACATATGGCAAGTATGTACTTCACAACTGAAGAGCAATCCACAAATAGACTCCCACTCTTTGATGGAACAAACTATAGTTATTGGAAGACACGAATAAGCTTCTACCTGAAGTCTCTGGATTTTGACATGGTCAATTGTTGTCAATGGCTACAAAAAGCCTACTATCACTTCTATTCTCACATCCTCTATAACTAGCAAGCCTTATTATTGTTACACGGAGGAAAAAAAGAAGTTAGCTAGCCTTGATGCAAAAGCTACGCATATCTTTTATTGTGCTGTAGACACAAATATATTCAATCTTATTACTACTTGCACAACATCTCATAAAATTTGGAAAGTTCTTGAACCTACTTATGAGTGCAAGTATAAAAGCAAAGCTAGCAACTCTAGAAAGAAGGATAGTCTTCATAATGATACAAATATATGCATGATGGAATTGGGATTTAAGGTACAACACAATCCCTTATACAAAGAAGAGCCTGTATGTGACAATTGCAAGAAGATAGGCCACATCCAAGAAGATTGTACTACTGCTAGAAATAAGAGTCACTATGAACAATCAAATGAAGGTAGATCATCGTCTCATAAGTACACTAGCACGAGCATATGGTGTGAAAGCGAAGCAACAGATTCTGAAGAAGAAGAGAGACCTCATCCAGCTGCAAATTTATGCTCAATGGCATCATCTAACGAGGTACAAAATAATTCTTTTTATGAAGAGAGTGAATTTTCTCATGTTGAGTTATCTGATGCTTTCAGTGATCTGTTAGAAGAACACAAGAAAGTATTAGATAAGTATAAGCAAGCTAGATAGGATATTCTATCCTATAAACGGGAGAATAAAAAGCTTACTTGCTTATTGAATGATGCTAGAAATAGTTCTCCTTCTGATAATTCTACTGAGATTTCCATACTAAAGTTTAGATTGCATGAGGCACTTGATTGCATTGAGAAAAGCACTCAAGAAAATGCTAAACTTAAGGAGGAATTAAAATTAGAAAAGAAGAAATATTTTATTGCTTCATGTAGAATTGATGCTCTTTCTGATAAATATGATGAGATCTATGCTAACTCTAAAAAGTTAGATATTAGACTGGGAAAGCAGGTAGTACAACCTACGACTCAGTCTAACACAAGACACTTAGCACATCACAAAGTCATACACGACAGATCATCTAGAAAGGAAGCAAGCAAAGCTAAAGCTTCACATAACCATGCTTTCTATTACAAGTAACCATGCACATCATATCATACTACTCTACATTCTTATACTGCTGTATATAGTACTAATTGGTTGCCATAAAAAATCAACAACAGGTATTATAAAATACTGGAATTGATTGCAAACTCGCTTGTACAAAGAAGGGCCTAGAAAGAAAGCTAGGAAACAATCTCAGTACAATTGTTTAGTTTTGAGTCTGGAGGATAACGGTGGAGGCTCGGGAAAGTTCTATCAACTCTGTCTTACTCTGTGGACTATCTGATGCAGTCTCTAGCTCGTGAAGATATTGCTTTTTTCTTGAAGGTTGCCAGCCTTTTGCAGGGGTGTGGCACCCTGTAATTTATAATATGATGGATTTTGAGCCGTATAGACGGCTTGCGGCCACGTGGCTGATTAGCACATGAAGACCCGCCTTTGGGTTGCCATCTGTCGGTTTGTTGGGATTTTGTTGTAGCAAATATGGGTAGTTAAGGAATTGGTCAGATTGCCAAGTGTCCCGTTGCATAAGGTATTCTCAGTCTTCGATCATGTGGGGTCGTATGAGACTCATGCGGTTTGGATCACAGTTACATAAAGTTTGGAAACTTTGGGGCCGCATAAGCTGGGCCGCATGAGGTTCATGCGGCTTGGATGACGCTCTTTTGGCCGCATGGAGGCGTACGAACCCTGCTTTTGGGCGATGTCTCACGTCTTATCTTTCTTGTCGAAGTATCAAAACTATCATGTTTTTCCAGTACTTGTCAGCTTTATCAGTCGAACTGCTCCTCTTCGGTCGCATACTTTCCTTCTACAGTTGTTTGTTGATGGGTCGCATATGTCTTTAAACAGTTATGCGGATTTCCTTCATGAGGACCTGTTTGGCCCAAAGTACCTATGCGGCAATTTGTAATCCACATGCACTCTATATTTTTCATGTTTCTATAAGATCCCCTTCAAAGTTTTCAAATTACAAATTTGGAATACTTTGAATAAGAAGCATGAAAAATATGTCAAGCCATAGGGGAGTCTTTAAGTTGCAGAGAGTGGTTTTCAAACTGCAAAGAGATCTTGAGTCGCAGGGGGATCCTGTGTCGCAGAACAAATCTTGAGTCGCAGGGACGCTTTGAGCCGCAGAGAGTCTGCCAGCTGTTACTGCTGTATTTAATTCTCCTGACTCGGTTGTGGATCTATTTTTAAGATGAAGCCGACGGTTACTAGGGATAAATTCCCCAAACGTTGACTTTATCTTTAATGATCTCGAAAATTGAGGAGACGTTCGACGGTTATTAGGGATAAAGTCCCCAAACGTCGCCCTATCCTTAATGATCTCGAGAATCGAAGAGTCTCTTTTCAGCAACTCTATAAATAGGAGTCATTCAGAGAGAGATTTTCCTCTTTCACCTTCTCCTCCTTTGACTTCATCATACTTTCTGCTATGGCTCCAAAAGCTTCTAAGTCGATTGGTGCGACGGCCAAAGGGAAGAGACTTGCTTCTCTGTCGAGAACGGCGGACACTCCTTCCATTCATTCCGATGTGCAACCTTCTTCCAAGAGTAAGGATGGTGAGCAGATGATGATTGAAATTTGCTGTCATATACTGCCTCTGCTATAAACTTGGTCGCTGTATGCCCTATCTCGTTTGGACCATTTGTGTTCTATACGATAGGGCTGCATAGACTGAGTCGCATAACTACTGCTTATTCGAAATTGAGCTGGCTGAGTGCCTCATGGTGAATCTGTATGAACTTTTCATGACCGAGCCGCATAGGTGCCGCATGAGCACTTTATGATTGGGTCGCATGACTACTGTAAGATTGGGTCGTATGATCGCCTTGTGACTGATCCGTACGAGTATTGGGCCACATGAGTTTTTCATGACTGAGCCGCATGATATTAACTGAGCCGTATAAATGCTGCATGAGTGCTTCATGAAGCCAGCCTCATAACTGTGGATTGTATGAGTTCTATTTTAGCTGGGCCGTCTAACTGGCTAGGCCGCATAACAGAGTTTTTTGTTGTTATATGACTATCATCTTTTCTTTTGATTCTTTATAGCATCTGTGTCGAAGACTGAGACCATTGCGAAGGAAGAGGTGCTGCCCCCTTCCATCAAACAAGAATCACCGTTTGTCAAAGTTGAGGTGAAAGAAGAGCTGGCGTCCATCGGGGAGGGGATTGCTCTCAAGGAGGAGTCCAAGTTTGAGGGCAGTAGTATTGGGAGTTCTGACCCTCCTGTCTCCGCCGAGGACTCCGGTCAGATAGATCTTTCGTATGCGAAATGGCTAGGGGAATGGTATATGCCTCAGCACGGCTATGATCCTTGACTGTAGGGATCCGTGGGCTACCATGTACTAGACGTTCGTATCTGCCTTTGTACTTCCGTCTGTCTATAGCTGTAGCCTTCGTTTTGCTTCTTTTGTAATCCTTTACTGGAGATGTAGTCCTGTGAATGTAACTGATCTTGAATGACCAGATTATGTTCACTCCATTCTATTTATGGTATTTTGTGGTGCTTGTACTAGAGGGCCTAATATAGCATTTGTAAAGGATATCCCACTAGGGGATTTTTGTGGACCTATTGTCCTTTTGTGCATCTGGAAATGCGAGCAAATAGATTTTAATAATATTTTGTGGACCTACTACTCTTTAGTACACCAATGGTGCGAGTAATAGATTAGGATAATTTTTTGTGAATTTATCATCATTTATGTGTACTGGCGATGCGAGTACTGGTAATAAGTGGAGAGGAAACCAACGTATTTACTCAGAGGTAATGAGGACGTGGTAAATACGGGTCGAAACAAAGTCTTCCTACTCAGAGGTAATGAGGACATGTTAGGGGTAGGTATGATAGGGATACAAAGAACAACTCAGAGGTTCTATCAACGTGGAAGTTCTATGCATTGGGTGATTGTTTGTGATGGACGGGAAAACAACTCATAAGTAATATGGATATGGTTGCTTTTTTCTTCCGTTGGGGAGTTTTGTGGACCTATTACCCTTTTTGTGTACTGACAGTACGAGTAATAGATTAGGATAAGTTATATGGACCTATTACCCTTCTACGCACTAGTGGTGCGGGCAATAGATTTTGAGGCAAATTCTTGACGGTAGAAAAGCTATGATCGAGGGGTTCATAGGTACGACCAAGAGAATTCATTCGGAGAAATCAGAGAGTAAGTTCAGTGGTACCTGAGGGTACGTAACTCAACAATTCGGGATATTTGAAGTCAGAGTGTAAGTTCAGCGATACCTGCGGGTATATAACTCACAATCTGCGAGATAGTTGGAAGGTGTCTTTTAGGCATAGTATTTCTTGAGGAACTTGTCGTTGTTGGGCATCATGTGTAAGTCTCCATTTTGTTATGCGAGACAGTACATGTCGTTGGAGAATACGGTCTCGATGACGAACGGACCCTCCCACTTAGGCTGGAATTTGTCGGGGTTCTTGTGAGTCATGACAATTGGCCTGCGAATGGCCAAGACAAGATCGACCACTCGAAATATCCTCTGCTTGACTTTCTTGTTGAAGCTCGAGAGATGCACGCTTGGTAGAGCTCTATGCTTTGTTGATCTTGTAAACGCTTCTCATCTAATGCTTCTAACTCCTGTAGCCGTCGGCGGTAGTTATCGTCTGCCGTTAACCGGTAGGTGAGGGCCACTCGAAGTGAGGGGATCTGAGTTTCTAATGGGAGGACTGCCTCGCTTCTGTAGACCAAGGAGAATGGTGTATTTCCTGTAGTCGTCCGAATTGTCGTCCGATACGCCCATAGGCACTCACCAAGCTTTTTATTCCAGTCGCTTTTGTTTGCAGAGACAAACTTTTTGAGGAGCTTGATTATGGTTTTGTTGAATGCTTCAGCCAAACCAATAGCCGAGGGGTTATATGCTGTCGAGGCCATGTTCTGGGTCTGATTCTTATCACAAAATCGATAGAAAGCATGGCTTGCAAACTGCAGACCATTGTCGTGGATAATCCTCCGGGGCAGTCCAAAACGGTAGATGACGTGATGTTTTAAGAAGCAAATCACGTTCGATGTCTTAACCTCTACCAACAGAATAGCTTCTGCCCATTTCGAGAAGTAATTAGTGATTACAAGTATGAATCGATGCCCTCTTAACGACGTCGGGGTGATTGGCCCAATGACGTACATTCCCCATGCTTCGAATGGCCAAGAGGCCACTGTTGGGTACAAGAATTCAGATGGCAGATGTATAAAATTTGCATGGATCTGGTAAGCCTTATACTTCTTTGCATAATCAACTACATCTGCGACCATTGTGGGCCAGTAATAACCTATCCGGCGAAGGCGATCTTGTAATTTCGGGCCAGGTTGGTGAGCCCTACAAGTACCGTCATGAGCTTCACGTAGGAGTTCTTTGGCGTCTGCACTTGACAGGCATCTTAGTAGTAGCCTATCGTAGGATCGCCGATATAACATTTTCGTGTCCGTATCGTAGAAGAATCTGAAGGAGCGTCTTCTGATTGAGGTAGCTTCCTTCACATTCTTTGGCAGAATTCTAAAGACCGCAAAGTCGATGAGCGGGCATCTCCAGTCTTGTATGTCGTTGGTTATCTGGGCGGAGCAACTCGTACCCAGTTGAAGATTGTTCATAGGGTAGACCAGTTCATGGCCTATTATGTCGACTAGATGATGAGCATTATTTGGGAGTGCTAAGGAAGCAGCGAGGCCGGCCAGGGCATCGACTTTGATATTTTGAAGCCTAAGAACGTGCTCTATAAAGAACACCTCCAAGGTTGTAAAGATGGCAATTGTTGTCTGATAATAGGAAATTAGGTCCTCATTGCGAACCTCTTATGAACTCCGGATCTGGTTAACAACCAACTGTGAGTCACCATAAGCTTCCAGGAATCTAATTCCCACTTCTTTCACGAGTTGGAGTCCAATGACTAGAGCGTTATATTCGGCTACGTTGTTCGAACAGGGTTCTGTAAGAGAATACGCCCGATTGACTACTAGTCCGGAGGGAGAAATTAATACCACCCCGACTCCAGCGACAATATCACCTTGTGGCCCCGTTCTTGAAGCACCGTCGAAGAACATCCACCTAATGGCATCGTACGAAGTCATGTTCGAGGCGACAATTTCATCAGGAATTTCATTGTAAATTCTTGCTGTTTTTGAGCCTGGATGGGCTGCTAGGAAGTCAGTCAGGGCTTGACCCTTGATAGCTTTCTGCGGAACAAAAACTATGTCATAAGGGGAGAGTAGTATCGCCCAGGTGGCTAGATAAGAACTAAGTGCGCCTAGATTAGTCATGAGAACACTGAGGGGATTTACTCATGAAATCACATGGATGGTCTGCCCTGTCACATAGTGCCGTGTTTTCTGAATGGCGAACACTAGGGCAAGGCACTCCTTCTCCACGACAGTGTGCTTATGTTCAGGTCTTACCATCATCCGGCTGAGATAGTAAATGGCTTGTTCATGTCCCCTGTCATTATTTTTGGCTAGAAAAGTGCCGAAGGAATGTTCCATCGCCCTTACATAGAGCAGGAAGGGCTTTCCGGCGACCGGGGCTACCAGAACTGGCGGATTCATCAGGTACTCCTTAATATCATCAAAGGCACGCTGACATTCCTCGTTTCATACAAAAGAGACACCTTTCCTCATGAGTTGAGTGAAGGGTTGGCATTGCCCTGAGAGGTTAGATATAAACCTCCTGATATAGGCTAATCTTCCCTGAAGGCTGCAGAGTTCGCAGAGGTTTTTTTTGAGGGTTCATCTCCAGGATCGCTTTTGTTTTATTGGGATCTATGTGAATGTACCGGGAAGTAATGACAAAGCCCAAGAACTTTCCACTGGACACCCCCAGAAAAGACTTAGTAGGATTCATCTTCAGGTTGTGTGTCCGCATGAAGTCGAACACTATTCTCAAGTCATGTAAATAATCATTTTTAGAGCGGCTCTTGACAGCGATGTCGTCTACGTAACACTCCACCGTCTTGCACAAATAATCTCTGAAGATGACACTCATAGCCTGTTGATATGTTGTACCAGCGTTCTTCAAGCCAAAGGGCATGACCGTATAACAATATACGCTGATCGGCGTTTGGAATGATGTATGCTTCTCATCATCAGGAGCCATCTTGATTTGATTGTATCCCGAAAAGCCATCCATAAAGGACATGCGCTCAAAATCGCACGTATTATCGATCATTATATCGGTGATCGGAAGAGGGAATTCATCCTTAGGGCATGCCGTATTCAGATTGTAAAAATAGATGCAGATTCGAATTTTCCTGTTCTTTTTGATAACCGACACTACATTGGCTGTCCAGTCTGGGTGCTGCTCTTCACAGAAGAAACTGCTAGCTATAATCTTATTCACTTCTGCCTCGATGGAATTCATGATATCTGGACGAAATCATCACAGCTATTGCTTGACTGGTTTTACGTTTGGATAGATGTTGAGCTTATCGAGTGCAATCTCGAGGTTCAGCCCTAGCATGTCTTCATAGCTCCAAGCAAAGACGTCGATGTATTCTCAGATGAGTTATAACAACGACTCCCGCTCGTCGTCTGTCAGACTTTTACTGACGAAGATTGGCTTTGGAGAGGATTCATTGCTGAGGTTAACTTGCATAACCTCATCTTCAGTAGGAGGATCACGAAGTTCGAAGCATTTCTCCCATTGTGTATCTACTTGCTGGACCTACGGCTCCAACTCAAGAGGTTTAAGTAGGTCTTCGTCTTCTTCTTCGACATCAGCGAATGTCATATTGGCAGATAATATATGTCTAAATATATCCCTAATACTGCTATCGGAGTCGTAAATGGGTGACTCGGACGAATGGAAGTGCCACTCGTATTTTTCGTCAGAACTTTTGGACATTGTAGGTGGAGTAACATACCCAAGGCCACGTCTGGATTTGTGATAATAATCCCGAGGGTTCCCTACCGGTGCCGACGACTGTAGAGGCAATCGTCGACTACTGCCATAATTTAGATCTCAATAATCGTCGGCCAAAGATGATTGTGTGATCCCATCCTCTTCTGTCTGAGACCGGGAAGTAAGCGCCTTTTATGGGAGTAAGTCGATTTGGGGAATGGACGGTTGTCACATGTGTGTACATATTAACGTCTAGACAGTCCCGTGCGGCATATGTTAGATTAGGCTTATCATACTCAGAATAGTCTAACGACGACCTCTTATTGATAAAATAAGAAATTTTGTCCACCGAGATTACATCATCCGGAAAGGGGCTATCCGCCTGCATAACCACATATTTGGCGAGTTCTCCGTCCTCCTTGGCTACCCCCTGCGAGCTCAGAGTTTGGGCTGCTATCTTGGGTAACTTGACCACCAAGGGTTCTGCTTGAGGTATGGATCTGTCTGGGAGTGTTGGATCAACACTTTGCTGCTAGCTCGTCTTGGGAAGACGGATGACCATCTGCTCGGCAAGGGATTTTGTGTCTTCTAGTCGCCTTAGAGTAGATTTCGGCAATCGGATTACCATCGGTGTTACCGAGGGCTTCGTATCTTCCTATTGCCTTTGATTGGACTTTGGCAGCCGGATCACCATTGGTCCTATAACAGGTTTTGGCTTCTGACTGGATCTCGGGAGATGGATGGCCATTGGTTCCGATTGTGCAGGTGTGACAGGAGAATCGAGCACCTCTTTATGTAAGGTTGCGACAAGGGGTACGGCCCTGCCCGGTTTGTGGGGTTGGAGTCGGATTCTCAAGGGTTCTTCTGGCCCTGCGATGGCCTCCGGCTCGTCCATTATGTGTTTCCTGGATTCGTCATATAGACAATCCTCCGACGAGTAATAAGATTCAACCCCTTTGAAGGGATCAATTTCGGCAAATTTGATCTTCACGGAACCGTGTTTACTGACATATTTGAAATACTAGTGAAGGATGGATGGCACGATCATATAGTCATGTATCCATGGACGTTCCAGGAGGATGTTGTAGGAGGTGTCTGCATCTATGACGTAGCAGGTAACTTCCGTCCTTGGGTCACTAATCTGGCACTTCAACCGGATCTTCCGTAGGGGATAGCTTCTTCCTGAGTTGAAACCGCTAATGGCAGTGTTGGTTGCTGCTAGCCGGTGCATAGGGATGCCAAGAAGTTGGAGCAGGCTTTTCAGGATGATGCTTATTGATGAGCCCAGATCGATATGCATCCTAGCCACCTTGATGTCGTCTATGTATCCATTGTAGTACAGTGGGCGATCATGCAAGTTGGTCTTAATCAACATGTCCTGCAGAGTAAATATGATGTTGGGTATTGCATCTGTGCTATCGCTGCCCTGTAGATCTGCTGGCGGGTCTTCCTCTGGAGGCTTGACCTGAGCTAAGTAGGTATCAGCATTCTGGAGTGCTTTGCTTAATGCGACACGAAGATCCCTGGAGAGCCTTAGGAGCTCGTATAGAGACAACTTTGCTGGCATATTGGCCAATTGTGCTAATATGTCGAAGTTGTAAGGTCTCTCCAGTCCCTGAGGTATATCACTACGGAGTGGCCAGTCGAAGCGGGTCTCCCTTGTCTTGGACTTATCCTCCAGCGGAGGCTGAGATGGCCTTGGAACATCAGAGGGAGGCAACGTTGCTAGCTGACTTGTGCTCCAGACCGGGTAACAACATCTGCAGCTTCTTCAACTTCAGCTAAAATTTTATGGCAGGCTCTAGACTTCCTGTCCTTCTTCTTGTTGGTAGGAGATCACACCCCTTGGGTAACTTCGGGCACCAAGTCTGGGTACACCCACAAGATCTCTCCTTGCAATGTGGTTAGGGGTACCAATCCAGATGTCTGGCTCCGGGCATGTGGAAGATTAGTAACCTCTATCGTTGCCCGGAGGACAGGTACTACCCCGTCTGGAGTGCTTATTAGAGGGAATTCACCAAACTGAATAGATGCCATGTTCGCCGTTACAGTAACCTCTTCAAAGTTTATCGACAGAGCTTTAGAGTCGATAAGACTCTGGATGTACCGCTTCAATTGGAAGCAATCCAGGATGGCATGATGGACATAGCGATGGAAGTTACAGTACTTTGGGTCCTCCATTTCTACGGCTCGGGGCTCGCGCCTTGGTGGCGGGAGCTGGATCCTATCCCCTTGCAAGAGCATATCGAAGATAGGTTTGACATAACTATCTTCGAATGAGTAATTGATCTTGGGCCACTGACCTTCTGCCTGTTTTTGTTTAGGCTTTTGAGTCGCATCAGTGACCATGGCCTGCTTGCCCTTGTTGTCCCGGTTGGTGGTGGCGCCACTGTTGTTGTTGCTGGCGGTGGACCCAGGATGTCTGTCCTTATCTTCTTCATCTGGGATGTGTAATCCCAACTGGCGAACGTTCTTCAATTTTGCCTCTGCGTTGGTAGCACTTATGATAAAGGTCGTCCAATCCCTAAATCGATCGTCTTCCATCCAGAGACTAATTGCAGGGTGCAGCTTCTTCTGGCAGATTTCAATCAAGGAGCTCTCGGGATTGCCTTGGGGCAATCTCATCGCGGTTTGGCGGAACCGCTCGATATAGTTTTTCGTCAGCTCCCTTTCTCCCTAAATAACGTCCATGAGAAATGACATTATCACATCATGCCCCACCTCATAGAATCTCTCCAGGAACATGTGCTTGAAGCCGTTGAAGGAATGGATACAGTTGTCGGAGAGGTTACGATACCAGTCGAACGCGATCCCCTCCAATGCTCCGATGAATAATCGCGTGAGGATGGCGTCACTATGCGGCAAGTGGTCGGTGGTGACTACAAAGTAAGTCATGTACCGACTAGCAGAGGTCTTTCCATCATAAGAATCGATATGGAACTTGTACCGTGGTGGAAAAGGTACGTCCCGCCATGCGACGGGATATGGCTGTCGTATTCTGAGATCCCGAGAGGAGTCTCAGGCATTGAACATTGCCCGAAGCTCCTGGACTTCCCTCCTTGCCTCCTTGGCTTCATCTGCAGCTGAAGGAACAGATGGTGCTACGGAATCATCATCCAAAGGAGGGGCGGTCATGTTGGAGTCCACGTTGACTGCGGGTCCTAAGCTTGTTTGTCCGGGCATCCATACTGGTTGAGCTGGCAAGGCGGCTTTGATTTTGTCCACCGACTTAACTAAGGACAGGAGCACGGCTTCATGCACTTCTACCATTGTCGGTCGGAAGGTGTTAATGATTGTCGTCAGTCATAAAGATTGTTCTCACGTGGGTAGAGATGGAAGGGATTATGGCAGAGGTACTCTCGGTGTCGTACCCTTGTATAGAGAAATCGTCAGAAAATATCAGAATATTATCTTCCTCTGACTCAGAAGGGGAGCTACCCCCAGCGCAGGAAGCCGCATCGTCTTGGTGAGGGAGGTGGCCCTCAGAAAAATCTAATTCTGTCGTAGAGTTCAGGGGGATCTCTACCTTCTGCGTGTGCTCTTGGTACACCGGTTTATCGTATACATTGAGGGGGCTGCTACCCCCAGCTACATCTACTCTCAAGGAGGCCGAAGGTGCACCCCCAGGAGCCGGAAGCCTCTTCTTGGATCGAGTGCCTAAATAGACACCCCCTGTGGTTGATGAGAACCCCCAAATGAGGGTCTCCTTGCAATACTGGACGAGATGGCCGGGCTGGAAGAGCCTGTCTTCTTTTCTCCCTTGCCAGGGTGAACCTTTTGAGTTGAATTACAAGAGGCAAAAGTAAACTCTTCGTCCCCTGGAATTTGTACCTGTCGGACAGGTGTTGGCTGCTGCAGTTGCTGGAAAACTGACTGCCGATCTTCAGATGCTGCTGATTTGTTACAGCTGCAGTTGATGATGACTTGGATGCAACGACGCCCCGAGAGGGACTCATTGCATGCTGACGCTGCCTTCTTGCGCTTGTGAGTAATCACGTCACGTAAGTCAGTAGGAAGCTGCTTTGCCTTTGCACCAAACTTGTGAACTCGGGGATCCCGAGCGCACGAGTGCTTAGGCATCATGTTTGCTCCCTGATCCGTGGCTAGTAAAAGCACTTCTCTGGATCTTTAGAGGGAGACTTTAAAGACCCACCCTGTCCGTTAGCCATGGGGGACTGGACGCGGGTGGTTCTGTACAACTTTCCGTCAGGAGCCCGTGTAACAGTTAACGGGGCCCACTGACAGTCAATAACTTGGACAGTTGACTGGGCTGGTTGAGCCCGTACTGCCCTAGACTTTTTTGACTTAGCGCCCAAAGGCGCATAGTAAAAAGTGTCCAGATTGATACATTCCGCATCCTCGATGGGCCGCATGGCATCGTGCCTGTATGAGAGACGGTCGAACACAAAGCTTCTGACAGGGCCGCATGAGATGTCCTGTCTGTGGGCAGGATTGGTCATCACATGGACCATCTTCTTGCGGCTAGAGCTGGCTGCCGCATGGATCATCTTCCTGCGGTGAGAGTTGGCTGCCGCATGAGTGGCTGCCTGCGGCCAGAGTTGGCTGTTGTTTGGGCAGACTGCCCATCTCCTCTCTGCGGCCTCCTCTTTGTCCGCATGGAGTTCCCTTGTGCCCCTAAAAACTCAGCATCGTAGTATTTTCCTCTTCTAGATTTGGGGACAGGGGGGTCCTCTGCGGTCGAAAACAGAGCCATAGAAGAGTTCTAGTCACCGTCTTGGGCTGCAGAAGGAGCTTCTTCGAGAACTTGGTCGGGGGCAACAGTTTTGCACACCGACGCCTTGCGAGTCCTCTTCGGGTCGGCTCGCTTCTGAGACGGGCTGGCACTCCCTTCATAGAGCAATTCTTCGGAGGCTTGTTAGTCGAAATGGACCACAAGCATCGATCTGCTGTGTAGAGCCGAGCTTGGACGCGTCAGATTGCATCACCAACTTCTCTTCGGAAGAGAAGGATGTCCCCAGCAGAGTCGACATCGTGTTTGTCATAAAAAATCAACAACAGGTATTATAATATACTGGAATTGATTGCAAACTCTCTTGTACAAAGAAGGGCCTAGAAAGAAAGTCTAGGAAACAATCTAAGTACAATTGTTTAGTTTTGATTCTGGGGAGTGACGGTGGAGGCTCGGAAAAGTGCTATCAACTCTGTCTTACTCCGTGGACTATCTGATGCAGTCTCTAGCTCGTGAAGATATTACTTTTTTCTTGAAGGTTGCCAGCCTTTTGCAGGGGTGTGGCATCCTGCTATTTATAATAGGATAGATTTTGAGCCACATAGACGGCTTGCGGCCACGTGGCTGATTAGCACACGAAGACCCGCTCTTGGGCTGCCATCTATCAGTTTGTTGGGATTTTGTTGCAGCAAATCTGGATAGTTAAGGATTTAGTCAGATTTCCACGTGTCCCGTTGCGTATGCTGTTCTCAGTCTTCGATCATGTAGGGTCGCATGAGACACATGCGGCACGGATCACAGTTACATGAAGTTTGGAAACTTTGGGACCGCATAAGCTGGGCCGCATGAGGTTTATGCGGCTTGGATGACGCTCTTTTGGCCATATGGAGGCGTACGAACCCTACTTTTGGGCGACGTCTTACGTCTTATCTTTCTTGTCGAAGTGTCAAAACTGTCATATTTTACCAGGACTTGTCAGCTTTATCAGTCGAACTGCTCCACTTCGGTCGCATATTTTTCTTCTAAAGTTGTTCGTCGATGTGCCGCATATGTCTTTGAACTGTTATACGGCTTTCCTTCATGCAGACCTGTTTGGCATGAAGTACCTATGTGGCAATTTATAATCCGCATGAACTCTATATTTTTTACGTTTCTACACTAATGTTAATTCTTTGTTTCATTATTGTTGTATGAATGGACTTGTTTCTAATCATTGTCAGATTAGAAAACTTGTTGATACAAACTTGTGCAAATGGGTTTCCAAAGCTAACAAATGTGGATCCAAGAATTGGATACGAAAGTTTTCACCTAATATTGCAAGTGAAGCTTCTCATATCAAATAGAACCATGGAACATATTGGTGATTGCAAAGCTACAAAGGTCATCTTCCATGTAGTTGTACCAACAGAAGTGTGGTCACTAGAACCACTTCGGTCACATGCTTCCTAAATAGTTTTTATTATCTAGCATGTTCTTAGTGATGCCTTGCTATTAGCTTTCATTGATATCTTTTAATTTGTTTATTGTTTGAGTCAATATGAGACATAATCCTAGCATGACTAGCTGTTTAGCTTAAATGATTAGTTCATAGTATATAGTATGTTATTTTCTATTAGTGTGACACATTTGTCTATATAAGCTCGTTACTTTTAATCTTTATTCTTGAAGCATGCATAGAAGCTTTTTTTGGTGAATATTTTTTGACTCTTCGTCTTTAATATTTTTTTAATGGTCACTTCTTACCGATTTGTCTTTAACATGTCATATTTACTTTGATCGGTATTTTGTAAGTATGTATGTTTAGCACAAGTCTTCTATTTACTTGAAAAGTATATATATATACTTTTATGTTAACCTTGTGCTTGCATAATATATTCACTATTGATTCTCATATTTTATTTTGATTAACTTCTTTTGAATCAGTTACATCTTTGTCTGATATATGAGTTAAGTTCAAGTTCTATATTATTTTAAAAAGTAGTTTCAAACTTGTCCTTATCTCATACTTTAGCTATTGATTACTTTGAACAAATTTATGTTCTTCTTTTATTAGCTTCTTCCTCAAAGCTTCTTTTAATTATGTTTTTCTTGGCTTTTTGGTTGACTTTTTGGATATATGACTCTTTTTTTAAATAATTTTTCAATATCTTGATCTTGATAAATCATTCTTTGGGTATTTACTTCTTTTTATATTTAGAGATTCTGGATTTCGATGTTCTTCGATGATACTGCATATATTCCTTTGAATCTAAGTTCTTAAGAGTAGAGATCATTTTGGAAACAAGCCAAAAGGGTCCTTCTGTCATACATGTGTAAATAACCTGAAGTGACACGGTGTACTAGTCTTCGGACTACCACTAGCTGAGAATCGACCCCTACAGCTAACCCGAAGTGATTAATACTTTATAGACTTAAGATTATTAAGGTATACTTGCAACTATCGTCTAGTTCTGGATCCAAGGTACTGAACCCAGTTCCCTAGGTTCCAAAATACATCAACGTATCTAGGTCCTACATTTATATTTACAAATGTTTTATATTTTATTGTTACCCAATGATTTTGTAGCACATATGGATAAATGTGATTCATACATCTTATACCGTATGCTACATTGTTCTAAGTTATTTTTAAGTCCATAGAATATAATTTATTTCATATTGCACTAATTCTTCTTAAATTCTTGGTTATTAAAGAAGATATTTGTTTTGGGTAGAAGCCTACAAAGGGTCTGTTCACCACGGCTACGGCTAAAGTGAAGCGCTACTTAAGTGTTCCCCGGTGAACCTCCATTAGATGGGACAGTACCCCTACAGCTAACCCAAGATTGATCAACGCTTTATAAACTAAAGATTTATTGAGATCTAGTTGCAATTGTTATATGATGGATTTTGGATTTTAGATTTGATGGATAATATTATTTAATGATTTAATTTTACAAAAGGTAACATATATTGATCTTCATAGGTTAATGTTTGTCATCTTTTGATATATTTATTTTTCTGTCACTCTATTCTATATTTAAACTTGATTTGATATTGTGACTACTCATTGAATATTATGGTCCCGTGATTTTGTCTTTAACTTGTGTAATATTCAATGACTTTGAGCTTTATGTTATTATCTTCTTATTCAAGTTACTTACTGTCTTCAATGGTAATTCTTTGCAGAAGAGAAGGCATGCAAATTGAATCTCTCTCTCAAAGTGTTTCTTTTCTTTAACCTTACCGTTGTCAGGTGAACACCGTACAACGGCTTTAAAAGGGAAGAAATAAACTTTGATAAAAAGACCTAATATTTTTGGATTAATTTTCTACTTCTGGAAATCTCTCTCTAAATTTGTTTTAAATTTATCAATACTATTATTTTTGGATATAGCCATGTAAAGATGGAGCAGTTAATTGTTTCAAATCAATTATTCCTTTGACATGCCATATATCTAGAATACATTTTTCTTTGAACATTTATCTAGTTATGTTTATTTTTATTGGAGACATTTTGTTTGTTCATCTGTAAGCATTTATTTGTTGGATATTTCTTTTTGCCTAAAGATGATATTTGTTTTTGGAACTTTATATGCATTTGATCAAAGAAAAAAAAAGATCCATATCTTGGATATTCTTTACATTTTGTTATTATTTCATATAAATTACTTCGAAACTAGACACGCATATTTTAAGGGGGAGCAAGTTAATTGTTTCAATTCTTTTATGTCCTTAATATGTGGTATACCTAGTTCATCATGGATATATATTCTTTTACTTAACATATCTTATTGATTTGTTCATAATTTTTTATTTTAGTAAGTTTATGAGAGAATATATTATTAATTTTTAATTCTCTCATTCGAGTTTCTAAAAGTTATCTTGCCAAATATATATTTGATTATTCCTTGAGTTTATATTAATTTTGGCGTTTCTTATTAAGATTTTATCTCAAAGATTTTGAATAGAATCTAGTATATTTATTTTGATTTCTTTTTCAATGACTATACTCTTTATGGAATTGATTCACTAACTTGTATAGGCAAATTATGAATCATAATTTTTTTATCATTGTTAAATGTCTTATTATACTATTTTATTTTCTTTATACTAGATCTGCAATTTTTTTATGGATTATTTATGACCAATGTTTATGACCAATGATTGATTTCTACTATATTGATATCCCCTTTTTAATTAAAACCCTTTATTGGTCTATTTCAAAACTACAGTTATATTCATTCATCATATTGAGTTTTGAATATAATTTTTGGATTTCTAGTTGGTAAACTATGTATTGATTGATTTCAATATTTTTACGTTCAACCAACTATTTTTGACAAGTTTTTCTAATTTAGTTATGCAATTTTCTAAACTTATCGTTATACTGTTCTCCTAATTCTTGATCATGATTATTTTTGCTTTCCTCCTTTACTTATGCTTAAGTTCATTTTAGCTCTAATTACGGGGGAGCTTATTTTGATCATATCAAAGGGGGAGAAATAAGTTTCAATCAGCACACAATGTTCTAGTATTATGTGTTTATTAATGATACATGCATCTATTGTATATATATTAAACTTAACCGATTTGTCATAATCAAAAAGGGGAAGAATGTTAGCCCAATGATTATATCATGTTTTTTAATATAGCTAATTAATTAATTTTACCATAATGACATCACTAATATTCATGTAATCACTATCATGTTGCTACTTAAACTTAGCATTGTCCTAAATGTTCTATATCATATTGCCATGCTTGTATCATAGTATTTTGTTCGTCTAACATGTTCTTATAGACATGCAGTAAGCATGATCAAGTTTTGTCAAACTAGATCATATGCAATGGAGAATAAAAGATAGGCCAAAGACGGCGTTATACAAGAAGATTTCTCTGAACCGCCTAACGACCTATCCGGGGTCGAGGGGGCAGCGCCACCCGTGGGGGTTCGGGGGCGAAGCCACCGAAAGGTATTCAGATTTCCAGATCTGTTTATCTTTGGATGATTGTCGTCAAGAAAAAAGGCGTCTTCATGTTTGCTCAAATATCAGAAGAAAGGCGTCATCAATGCGCTGTTGGTTTTCCTATTTTATCAATGTATTTTCCATATTTATTGAGTCTAGGAATACGATATAAACTGCATCGTACAGGTAAATAGGCTACCCAAGAAACGTTTCCAAAATACTCTTTTATTTTGAAAATAAGCCCACTTACAAAAGTCCAAACTACTTCCTAACTGCTTGATCTTATCAAAAAGCCCAAAACCAATTTACAAAAACCCTGACAGAACTCCAACAGAATTCGGCCCGACTTGGGCCCGAATTCGGCCAGAGTTCGGTTTGTGGATGTTAGATTTTGAACTTGGTCCTCCTGCAGTTACGGATCTTGTCGAGATTTTTTCATAGAGTTCTTCCCGAATTCTGTCCGAATTCTGTCAAAATTTTGCCTTTAGAAAAACTATAAATAGAGAATAATGTTTTTGTGCCTTGCAAACTTATCTTCAAAGAATTCTGTATCGCGAGATTCAATAATATGATTTGACTCAATAACAAGGAACCTTCGAGCATCACTCTTATCAGCCTAACCCAGGAATATAGTCTTCGTATTCCTTGTTTCCAGCTTTTGAATCTTTAAATCCAGAATCTTCACATACGCTAGACACCCCCACACCCGAATGACATTCAAGTTGGGTCTGACCTGAACTAGAGTTCATGAGGAGTGACTTCTGAAGTTGCATGTGGCACACTGTTCAATATAAATGTAGCCATAAGCACTACTTCACCCCAGAAGCAATTAGGAAGACCCGCAGTCAACAACATTAAATTCATCATCTCTGTTAACGTTATGTTCTTCCTTTCTGCAATAACATTTGATTGAGAGGTGTATCGAGCAGTTTTTTGGTTGGCAATTCCATGTTCTCTGCAGAATGATGCGAATTCATAAGACCTATATCCTCCACATCGATCACTTCTGAGTCTCTTAAGTTGTTGTCCGGTTTGACGCTCGACTTCAGCCTTGATGTCCTTAAACTTCTCAAATGCTTCATCTTTAGACTTGAGCAGATAAACAAATGCGTACTTTAAGAAGTCGTTGATGAAAGTAATAAAATACTTCATTTTGGCCTTTGTAGAGAACTGTTTGAAGTCACAGATATCTGAGTGCAACAACTCCAGAATACTTTGATTTACCCACTTGAACAGTTTTTTTGTGATCTTCGCCTGCACACAGATCTCACACTTCTCCACCTCCTTACCCCCACATTTGAAGATGCCCTAGACTAGACATCGTGTTTATTCTTTTACAATAAATATGTCCTAGTCTACTATGCCACAACTTAAGAGAATAACCAGAAGAAGAAACTTCATTCACTATCTCCATAGGAGTTACAAGTTGAAATTTAAACATCCTTTCAGTGCAAAAAGCCTTCCCGAAGTTTGTTCCTTTATAGGATATAATGACTTGACCAGTGTTAATGTCCATCCTCAAGCCTTCTTTATAGAGCAGACTTTTAGAGACAAGGTTCTTGGCTATGGCTGGTACATGCTTCACATTCTGAAGTGTCAGCGACTTCACCGAAGTCAGTTGCAATACCACCGTCCCGATTTCGTGTACTTCAGCTTGTGTCTGGTTTGCCACCATAACCTTCTCAGAGACAGGTTGGTATGTGGTAAACCACTCCTTCTTTGAGCAAACATGACACGAGGCCCTAGTGTCTATCCAGTAGTCCTTGTCAATTCAAGCTGAGTTAATCTATGCAATTGCAATTATAGCAACAAAGTTAGCCTCACCTTGCTCTTTTTGTTTTCGTTTTTCTTTACAGTCCCTCTTCCAGTGGCCTTTCTTGCCACAGTTGAAACAAGTCCCAGGTTCTTTGGACTTGGGCTTGAACTGAGCCGACTTCACCTTCAGATGGTGAACGTCTTTCTTCTTTTGGTAGGGAGCCTTCTACTTCCCTTTAGAACTTTTTTCTTGCACCATGTTTGCCTTAGCCATCTACTTGGACAAGGCGTCCACTTTGAGTTAAGCCCTCAACTCGTCTTCAACATGTATCTAATACAAGAGGCATTCCAGATCCACCTCCATTTTTTTGCGGTGCATGTCTGCGATAAAGTTGCTCCACCCAGGTGGGAGCTGGGCGACAATACCCCCGAAGACAAAAGTATCGACCAAGGGCATGCTGTGATCCGCTAGCTTATGACATAACTTGAGAAACTCCTTGACTTGAGGCATTATGGTTTTATCATCCTCAAATCGCATCCTCCAAACCTTTTCGGTCACGTCGATCTTGTTTTTATAGAAGCATGGAAAATATGGGGTTCATGCGGGTCACAATTTGTCGCATAATTACTTTGGGCCAAACTAGTCCGCATAAAGGAGAGCAGCATGACAGATTCAGCACCCTATGCGGCCCGTCTGCATCTAGATTGATTCGAGCCGCAGAAGAAAGATATGCGGCCAAGTTGGTCAGTCCGCCTGATAAAGATGACAAATTCTGTCAAAGCTGACAAAAATGACGACTCTGACACTCTGACAAAATGATAAGACGCGATCAGATAAAGTCATGCGGCCAGAAGGATTGCTACCCGAGCCGCATGAACCTTATATGGCTCAACCTATGCGGCCCTAAAGTTTTTGAACTTCATGCGGCCAAGGGTGACTGTAACCTAAGCCGTATGAGCCTTATGCGGCCCAAAATACAGAATCTATTCGGCTCAAAAGTCCTTAAGCTACATGCAGACTAAGGAGGACTGCGACCTAAGCCGCATGAGTCTTATGCGGCCCAACATGGCCGAAAACCGAGAGACTCATGCGGCTCAAAATGATTCCTATCCTACGACAAGGCACGTGGCAGGCTGACCAAGTCTCAACCACCCAGATTTGCTGCAACAAAATCCCAATAGATTGCTAGCAGGCAGCCAAAGAGAGGGTCTTTACGTGCTGATTAGTCATGTAGCCACGGGCCATCTATGCGGCTCAAAACACATATCACTATAAATAGCAGGGTGCCACACCCCTGTAAAAGGCTGGCAACCAACGAAAGGCAATTTCTTTAAGTGCTAAATACTACGTCGGATAGTCCAAGGTGTAAGGCAGAGTTGATACACTTTCCCGAGCCTCCAACGTCACTCCCAGAATCAAAAACTAAACAATTGTACTTAGATTGTTTCCTAGGATTTCTTTCTAGGATCTTCTTTGTACAAGCGAGTTTACAATCAATTTCAGTATTTCTGTAATACCTGTCTTTGATATTTAATGGCAAACACGATGGCGACTCTGATGGGGACGTCATTCTCCTCGGATGAGAAGTGGGTGACGCAATCCGACGCGACCAAGCTCGGCTCTACGCAGCAAATGCTTGTGGTTCGTTATGACCAACAAACCTTCGAAAAAATGCTCCCTGAAGGGAGCGCCAGCCCGTCACATAAGCGAGCCAACCTAAAGAGAACTCGCAGGACGTCGGCACGCAAAACTGTTGCCCTCGACCAAGTTCTCGAAGAAGCTCCTTCTGTGCCCCAAGACGGTGATCGAAGCTCTCATGCGGCTTTGCTTCCGACCGCAAAGGACCCTACTGTCCCCAAATCCAACAAAAGAAAATACTACGATGCTGTGTTTTTGGGGGCACAAGAGAAATCCATGCAGACAAAGAAAAGACCGCATAAGAGAGATGGGTAGTCTATCCATGCAACAGCCAACTCTGGCCGTAGACAGACGTCCCATGCGGCTGCCAACTCTGACCGTAGGAAGACAGCTCATGCGACTGCCAACTCTAGCCGTAGGAAGACAGCTCATGTTGCAGCCAACTCGAGCTACAGGAAGATAGCCCATGTGGCAGCCAACTCTGGCCGCAGGAAGATGGCCCATACGGCAGCCAATCCTGGCCATATCCAGAGCGGCTCATGCGATCCTGTCAGAAGCTATGTGTTCGACCGCCTCTCATGCGGACCCGACTCCATACGGCCCATTAAAAATATGGAATATTCCAATCAGGACCCTTCTTACTATACGCCTTCAGGCGCTAAGTTGAAGAAGTCAGGATAGTGCGGGCCCAATAAGCCCAGTCAACTGTCCAAGCTACGGACCGTCAGCGGGCACAGTTAACTATTATACGGGTTCCTGATGGAAAGTTGTACAGAACCACCCGCGTCCAGTCCCCCAGGGCTAACGGACAGGGTGGGTCTTTAAAGTCTCCCTCCAACGATCGAGAACAAGTGCTTTTACTAGCCTCTGATTAGGGAGCAGACATGATACCTACGCACCTGTGTGCTCGGGATACCCGAGTCCACAAGTTTGGTACAAAGGTAGATCAGCCTGCTATCGACTTGCGTGAGGTGGTTACTCATAAATGCAAAGAGGCAACCTTGGCATGCGATGAGTCCCTCTTGGGATGTCATTACACCCAAGTCATCTTCAACTGCTGCTACGACAAGTCGGCAACACCGGAAGATCGATAGCCCGTTTTCCAACGACAGCAACAACCAGTACCTGTCCGACAACAACTCGAGAAACAAATACAAATTCTGGGAGACAAGGAGTTTTCTTTCGCCTTCTCTAATTCATCTCGAAAGGTTTCCCCCGGCAAGGGGGGAAGAAGACAGGCTCTTCCAATCCGGCAATCTCAGACAGCACGACAAAGAAACTCTCGTCTGGATGGTTGCTGCCGACAACCACAGGGGGTGTCTATTTAGGCACTCGATCCAGAAAGAAGCTCCCAACACCCGGGGGTGCATCCTCGACCTCCCTGGGGGTAGATGAAGCCAGGGGTAGCAGTTCTCTCAATATATACGACAACTCGGTGTACCAAGAGCATACACAGGGGGTAGAGATTCTCCGAAATTATGCAACATACTTGGACTTCCCTGAGGGCGACCGCCCTCGCCAAGATGATGCGGCTTCCTGTACAAGGGGTAGCACCCCTTACGATTCTGAGGAAGATGACATCCTGACATTTCTTGATGATTTTTTTGTAGGAGAATACGACATGGAGAGCATCTCTGCTACGGTCCCTTCCACCTCTACCCATGTACGAACAATCTTTATGGCTGACGATGATCATGATGCACCCACTGACCGACAATGTCTAGAAGTACTTGAAGCCATGCTCTTATCCTTGGTCAAGTTAGTAGACGAAATCAAAGCTGCCTTGCCAACTAAACCAGCAAGGACGGTCGGACAAATAAGCTTGGGACCCGCAGTTATGAGAACTCCAACACGATCACCCCTCCTTTGGGTGATGATCCATTAGGAGCGTCCATTCCTTCAGCTGCAGATGAAGACAAGAAGACAAGGTGGGAAGTCAGGAGCTTCTAGCAATTTTCAATGTTCGAGACTCCTCTCGGGACCACAGAATACGGCAGCCGTATCTCGTGCATGGAGAGATGTGCCTTTTCTACCACATTACAAGTCGTTTCATATCGATTCATATGACGAAAAGACCTCTGCTATTCGGTCATGACTTACTTTGAGGTCACAACCGACCACTTGTCGTATAGTAACGCCATCCTAACACAATTATTCATCGAAGCATTGGAGGGGATTGTGTTCGACAGGTACCGTAACCTTCCCGACAACTGCATCCATTCTTTTGACGGCTTCAAGCACATATTCCTGTAGAGGTTCTCTGAAGTGGGGCATGATGTGACAATGTCATCTATCATGGACGTCGATCAAGGAGAGAGGAAGCTAACAAGGAACTATATTGAGCGGTTCTGCCAGACCGCAATGAGATTGTCCCACGGAAATCTCGAGAGCTCCTTGACTGAAATCTGCCAGAAGAAGTTGCTTCCCGCAATTAGCCTCTGGATGGGCGACGATCAGTTCAGGGATTGGACAACCTTCATCATTAGTGCTACCAATACGAAGGCAAAATTAAAGAAGGCTCGCCAGTTGGGATTACACATCCCAGATGGAGAGGATAAGGACAAACGTCCTGGTTCCACATCCAGCAACAACGGTGGAGTCACCTCCAACCGGGACAATAAATACAAACAAGCCATGGTCGCTGATGCGACCAAGAAGCCTGAACAAAAACAGGCGAAAGGTCAATGGCCCAAGGTGAATTACTCATTTGAAGATAGTCATGTCAAACCTATCTTCGATATGCTATTACAAGGGAGTAGGATCCAGCTCCCTCCACCAAGGCGCGAGCCCCGAGTGGCCGAAATAGAGGACCCAAAATATTGTTACTTCAACCGCTATGTCCATCATTCCACTCATGACTGCTTCCAATTAAAATGGTACATCCAGAGTCTTATCGACTCCAAAGCTCTGTCGATAGACTTTGAAGAGGTTACCGTGGCAGCGAACATGGTGTCAATTCAATTTTGCGACTTCCCTACAACAAGCACTCTAGACGGGGTAATACCTGTCCCTCGGGCGACGATGGAGGTTACCAATCTTTTATCCGTCTGGAACCAGACATCTGGACTGGTACCTCTCACCACTTTGCGAGGAGAGATCATGTGGGTGCACCCGCACTTGGTGCCCGAAGTTATCCAGACGGTTTTATCTCCTACCAACAAGAAGAAGGACAGAAAGTCTAGATCCTGCCATACAATTTCAGCCGAAGCTGAGGAAGTGGCAGCCGTTGTTACCCGATCTGGAGCACAAGTCCAGCCCATACTGGGCAGTTCAGTCGAAGATCCCCAGCCGGCAACGTTGCCTGCCTTTGATGTTTCAAGGCCGCCTCAGCCTCCACCGGCAGATAAGTCCAAGCCAAAGAAAACCCGCTTCGATAGGCCCCTCCGTAACGATGCACCTCAGGGGTTGGAGAAACCTTACAACTTTGACATATTAGCACAATTGGCTAATATGCCAGCAAAGTTGTCGTTATACGAGCTCCTAAGGCTCTCCAAGGATCTTCGTGTCGCATTGAGCGAAGCACTCCAAAATACTGACGCCTACTTAGCCCAGGTCAAGCCTCTAGGGGAAGACCCGTCAGCAGATCTACAGGGCAGCAATGGCACAGATGCAGTACCCAACATCATATTAACTCCACAGGAGATGTTGATCAAGTCAAACTTGCATGATCGCCCCTTGTACTATACTGGATACATAGGCAACATCAAGGTGGATCAGATGCATATCGACCCTGGCTAGTCGATAAGCATCATCCTGAAAAGCTTGCTCCAACTTCTGGGCATCCCTATGCACCAGCTAGCAGCGACCACCACTGCCATTAGTGGTTTCAACTCGGAAAGGAGCTATATCCTAGGGAAGATCCTATTGAAATTTCAGATTGGTGACCTAAAAATGGAGGTTACCAGCTACATCATAGATGCAGACATGTCCTACAACATCCTTCTGGGACATCCGTGGATACATGATTATACGATCGTGCCATCCACCCTTCACTAGTGCTTCAAGTATGTCAATAAGCACGGCTTTGTGAAGACCGAATTCGCCGACATCGATCCCTTTAAATGGGTTGAATCTTATTACTCTTCGGAGGCTTGTCTGTATGACGAATCCAAGAAACATATAACTGATGAACTGGAGGCCATCACAGGGCCAGAGGCACCCTTAAGAATTCATCTCCAGGCCCGTAAACTGGGCAAAGCTGTACTCCACTTCGCAACCTTGTATAAAGAGGTGCCCGGTTCTCCTGCCTCACCGGCACAGTTGGAACCAATGGTCATCCGGCACCCGAGATCCAGCCAGGAGCCAAAACTAGTCATAGGACCGATGGTGATCCGATTGTCTAAATCCAATCAAAGGCGACAGGAAGATGCGAGTCCCTCTATAACGCTAATGGTGATCTGATTGCCAAAATCTACTCAAGGGCAACCGGAAGACACAAAGTCCCATGTCGAGTCAATTGTCATCCGTCTTCCCAAGACGAGCTGGCAACCAAGTGTCGATCTGACACCCTTCGGCAAGTCAATACCAAAAGCTGAAACCTTGGTGGTCAAGTTGCCTAAGACAGCATCCCTACCTCTGAGCTCGCAAGGGGTAGCCGAAGAGGACGTAGAACTCGCCAAATACCTAGCTACACAAGTGGAAAGCCCTTCTCCTGATGATGTAATCCCTGTGGACAAAATTTCTTATTTCATCAATAAGAGGCTGTCGTTAGACTATTCTGAGTATGATAAGCTTAATCTAATATATGCTACACGGGACTGTCTAGACGTTAGCCTGTACACACAGGTGACAATCGTCCATACCCCAAATCAACTTGCTCCCATTAAAGGTGCTTACTTCCTGGTCCCAGACAGAAGAGGATGGGATGACACAATCATCTTTGGCCAAAAAGAAGGTCCCCAATCTTTCACGCCACAAGAGTTCGATCTTGGACCCGACGCTGGAAGATTACTGCTCTACTTGTATAGTCCTGAAGCCAAGTACTTTATGCAAAAGCAGGGGTACGACATGGAGGCTACCCCGGGTCTGAATTACGGCAACGGTCGGCGATTGCCTCTATAGCCGTCGGCACTGGCTGGGAAACCTCAGGACTATTATCACAAATCCAGACATGGCCTCGGGTATGTTACACTAGCAACAACGCCCAAAAGTTCCGATGAAGAATGTGAGTGGCACTCTCACTCGTCCGAGTCACCCACTTACGACTTCGATAGCAGCATTGGAGATATATTCAGACAAACATTATCTGTCAATATGACATTCGTTGATAGTGAAGAGGAAGATGAAGACCTACTCGAACCGCTTGAATAGGAGCCATGGGTCCAACAACTGGATGCACAATGGAAGAAGCGCTTCAAACTACGAGACCCTCCTACTGAAGACGAGGTCATGCAAGTTAACCTCGATGATGAATCCTCTCCAAAGCCAATCTTCGTTAGTAAAAGCCTGACAGACGGTCAGCGGGAGTCGTTGTTGCAACTCATCAGAGAATACATCAACGTATTTGCCTGGAGCTATGAAGACATGCCAGAGCTAAATCCCGAGATTGTACGTCATAAGCTCAACATTTATACGGACGCAAAACCAGTCAAACAACAGCAGCGGCGGTTTCGTTCAGACATCATGAACTCCATTGAAGCAGAAGTAAACAAGCTTATAGATAGCGGTTTCATCCGTGAAGAGCAGCACCAAGATTGGGTAGCCAACATAGTACCGGTCATCAAGAAGAATGAAAAGATCCAAATTTGCATCAACTTCCGCAATCTGAATGCGGCATTCCCTAAGGATGAATTCCTTCTTCCGATCACCGACATAATGATCGATAATACGTGTGGCTTCGAGCGCTTATCCTTTATGGATGGCTTTTCAGGATATAATTAAATCAAAATGTCTCCTGATGATGAGAAGCATACGTCATTCCGAACACCGATCGACGTGTATTGTTATACGGTCATGCCCTTCGGACTGAAGGACGTCGGTGCTATATATCAACGTGCTATGAGCGTCATCTTCATAGATCACTTGCGCAAGACGGTAGAGTGTTATGTTGACAACATCGTCGTCAAAAGTTGCTCCAAAAATGATCACTTGCATGATTTGAGAAAAGTGTTCAACCTCATGTGAGCACACAATCTGAAGATGAATCCCACCAAGTCTTTCCTGGGCGTATCTAGCAGGAAGTTCTTAGGATTTGTTATTACTTCCCGGGGCATTCACATAGACCCCGATAAAACAAAAGTAATCCTAGAGATAAGTCCACTAAGGAACCTCCGTGAACTCCATGGCGTTCAGGAAAGACTAGCCTACATCAGGAGGTTCACATCTAACCTCTCAGGGCGATTTCAACCCTTCACTCAACTCATGTGGAAAGATGTCTCTTTCGTATGGAACGAGGAATGTCAGCGTGCCTTTGACGACATTAAGGAATACCTGACGAATATGCCAGTTCTGGTAGCCTCGGTCGTCGAAAAGCCCTTCCTGCTCTATGTACGGGCGATGGAACACTCGCTCGGTGCTTTACTAGCACAAAATAATGACACAGGACATGAACAAGCTATTTACTATCTCAACCAGATGATGGTAGGATCGAAACATAGGTATACTGCCGTGGAGAAGGAGTGTCTTGTCCTAGTGTTCGCCATTCAGAAAATACGAGACTATGTGTCAGGGAAGACCATCCATATTGTCTCACGGATTAATCCTCTCAGGGTTCTCTTGACCAAACCAGGCTCACTCAGTTCTCATCTAGCCACCTGGGCGATACTGTTATCCCCTACGACATAGTTTTTATTCCACAAAAGGCTGTCAAAGGTCAAGCCCTGGCCGACTTCTTAGCAGCCCATCTGAGCTCAGAAATAGCCAAATTTATGAAGAAATCCCTAACGAAGTCGTCGCCTCAAACATGACTTCACATGATGCCATTTTGCGAATGTTCTTTGATGGTGCTTCAAGAACAGGGCCACAAGGTGATATTGTCGTTGGAGTCGGGGTGGTATTAATTTCTCCCTCTGGCCTAGTGGTCAATCGGGTGTATTCTCTTATAGAACCCTGTTCAAATAACATAGCCGAATATAACGCTTTAGTCATCAGACTCCAACTCACAAAAGAAGTGGAGATCAAGTACCTGGAAGCCTATAGCGACTCACAATTGGTTGTTAACCAGATCCGAAGCTCATACGAGGTTTGTAACGAGGACCTAATTCCTTACTATCAGACAGCAATCGCCATCATTGCAACCAAATAAGGGTTCTTTGTAGAGCATGTTCCTAGGCTCCAGAATATCGAAGTCGATGCCCTAGTAGGCCTCGCTGCTTCCTTGGCACTTCTAAATGATACTCATCATCTAGTCGACGTGATAGGCCATGTGCTGGTTTGGCCCAAGAACAATGTTCAACTGGGTACGAGTTACTCTGTCCAGATAACTAACGACATACAAGACTGGAGACGCCCGCTCATCGAATTTACAGTCTACAAAATTCTGTCAGAGAATGTGAAGGAAGCAACTTCAATCAGAAGACGCTCTCTCAGATTCTTCTATGATATAGAGGCAAAAATGTTATATCGACGATCCTACGATGGGCTAATGCTAAGATGCCTGTCAAATGCAGAAGCCAAAAAAGCCTTACGCGAGGCTCACGATGGCGCTTGCGGGGCTCACCAACCTGTCCCAAAATTGTAAGATCGTCTCCGTCGGATGGGTTATTACTGGCCCACAATGGTACCAGATGCAGTCGATTATGCAAAGAAGTATAAGGCTTGCCAGATCCATACAGATTTTATACATCTGCCATCTAAATTCTTGTACCCAACAGTGGCCTCTTGGCCATTTGAAGCATGGAAAATGGACATCATTGGGCCAATCACCTCACCGTCGTCTAGGGGGCATCGATTCATACTTGCAGTCACTGATTACTTCTCGAAATAGGCGAAAGCTGTTCCACTTGCAGAGGTAAAAACATCAAACGTGATTAGCTTCATAAAGCATCATATCATCTACCGTTTTGGACTGCCCCGGAGGATTATTCACGACAATGGTCCACAGTTTGCAAGCCATGCTTTCTATTAATTTTTTGACAAGAATCGGATTCAGAACATGGCCTCGACGGCATATAACCCATCGGCTAATGGTCTGGCTGAAGCTTTCAACAAAACCATAATCAAGCTCCTCAAAAAGTTTGTGTCTTCAAACAAGAGTGACTGGAATGAAAAGCTTGGCGAGTGCTTATGGGCGTATCGTACTACGATTCGGACGGCTATAGGAAATACACCGTTCTCCTTGGTTTATGGGAGCGAGGCAGTTCTTCCATTAGAGACACAGATCCCCTCGCTTCACGTGGCCCTTACTTACCGATTGACGTCGGATGACAATCACCGTCGACGGCTACAAGAGCTGGAGGCCTTAGACGAGAAGCATTTACAGGCTCAACAAAGCATAGAGCTCTACCAAGCGCACATCTCTCGGGCTTTCAACAAGAAAGTCAAACAAAGAATATTCTAAGTCGGCGATCTCGTCTTGGTCGTTCGCCGACCAATGGTCATGACTCACAAGACCTCCGAAAAATTTTAGCCTAAATGGGAGTGTCCGTTCATCATCGAGACTGTTGTAGCTCCCCTTTCCGAAAATTTTAAAATATTTTTATTTTAATTATTTTATTTAAAAAGTAATTTTAGAATATTGGTACAATTTTCTAGGGCTAAATATGTTCACCAAGACTCTTTTGGTTATTCTAGTGGGTTGTTGGTACTAATATTATTATATGGTTATTATTGTAATTTTTCGTATATGCGAATAAATTATATAAATAAATATACCATATAAACGTGTGTATTTGTACGTATAAATAAATATATTACATATATGTGTGTATATGTAAATGTATAAGTGTACATATATATATATATATATATATATATATATATATATATATATATATATATATATATATATATATATATATATATATATATATATAAAGGAAATAGAATAAGTAAATGAATAACTAAGTCTGGTTGGGCTGGATTGACCCAAATCGATGGTCCAGCGTGAAGTGGCATTTGATGGATTCTATTGCAAAACTAAATAAGTGGATTAGGAAACGCTGGAGAGTGCTTTAAGGAAACTTGTCATTGTATATTGGCAACAAAGTTAGAGCTACATGGCTACGGTTGCATTCAGCCCGAGCAACACCCAAGTCCCCGTGAGAAGGAAGCCCATATCAGCCTAATCCTATACTAAAACCCGAGGCTAATAAACCCATACACAATCAAGCAGGCCCCAACCCAAGGAACCCCGTAGGCCGAGCCCGACCCTAATTACTAATATTTTGCTAGTAGCAGAATAGGCAAACTCAGCTTACCAGTTGCAAGAAACCCCGCGAGGCCCAGGCCAAACCCGACCATGCGGTTAACACTTAGTATATAAGAACAGAGAAAGAGATCAAGGAATTTCATCTAAAACCCTAACGCCCCCTTCCTCCTAACCTGGGCGGCCCCCGACGGCCGCGCACCGCCGCGATGCACTGCCGGCGGCCAGGGAGGCGCGCGCGCGTGCGAAGAACGCAGAGAATGACAGCAGCACCAAAGCCAACACCAATGTTTGAGACCACGGTTCTCCCTCCTCGGTCGGCCAAATCTCGTTCTGATTGCCCAGGTTTGTTGACAACCTATACCACTTTAATATCCTTCAATTAGTTCATTTATAATCGCGCTAGATCTCCCAGAGGATCGATGCAAAGTCGATCAAAACTCTGCCCAAACATAGTCTTCCATGTAGCCACACCACCTTCGTCATGCCGATTCTCTGATGCCAGTCCCCTCGTCGATAATACATGCGAAAGTACCAACAACTATTTCTGCCATCACTATGCATGTAACATCGGCCACAGGTTCCCATATCTAAGCGAACCCGCGAGTGCTTCCTCCCAGCTACCAACCGGACTCTAATGCAACCGAACTATAATGTCCGCGAGGGATCATTTTCCCACATGTACAACAGCAATGGGTGTTCCCATATTTAAGTAAGTTATCATATACACCCCTCCTTTGTATTATATTAATCCTAATACCATATATCATGTACTTGAAATAATAAAGCACAGCACAGTAGTACACCACACCAACTTAGGGACTTTTTCCAAATAACCCTTCTTCTTTGCTTGTATTCAGTTTCTAAGCCTTTGACTATTATACTAGAAAGCCAAGCACAGCAAAGATATTAAGTTACCAATAGTAATTTTCTATATAACTCCACTTCAATTTCCAGACTACACGAGCACACATATTATTAATATGTAGCAATAGTGTGAGTGGAAATGTTACCACAGTAAAGAAATTTTTGAAAAACATAGAATTATTCCGATACGGCGTCCGTCCTGACAATTTGGGCGACTTGGTTACGAACCACTTGCATCGAAAGACACGTATGGTATATTCGGACGTGTGGGCTTTGACGTAATTCAAATTGGTCGCGTGTGCGCGACGAATTTGATGCGTATCCGTCGAAATTCACCGTATCGTGCACGTTGCAAATTTCTCAATTACTTTTTGCACGCTCATCGGATCGAGACGAAACTTGCGCCAACAGAACCGTATCATTTTTTTGGTCCTGTATGCCAAGTTTGGTCCGATTCTGAGACAGTTGACAAAATTACCGTTTTGTGGGTCCCGTGGTCCGACTCAACGGGTGATTTTGTGCATGGCCCGCCGGAATCCAACTCTGGACATACGGTTGGGTTCGTATCGGAAAACTGGATCCGTAGATATATAGTTTGATGACTTTAGAGACCATTGACTCTGGCACGCTTTTTGGTGCAAAGCGGGTCCAACGGCGGACATCGTTTTGGCCCGAAATTATCGTTTTGCCCCTGTCTCCAGAATTGGACTTAAGGATAGGCAATCCTAGCTAATTTGACTATTTTGAGAATGTTGGTACTATTTATTTCAGCATCCGAGAACTTCTGCATGTGTAGATTGATTGTGGCTCATTGAGTGGTATGGTATTATTGGTTTCTCCAGCTAAGGACCTCAGGCAAGTGCACTTTCTGATTGCTTTTCGATTTATAGTAGTCTTTTTATTTCATGTCTATACATATATCTTGCTGCTTGTTGACACGCTCGTCACACGGAGTAGTCGGGAGGGGAAATATTTTAGTAAACATGTGGACTACCCAGAACTATCCCAATATGTCTAATCTTGAAAGCTAGCCGCTGCGCACGACACGTGCAGTGTGCCTTATTTACCCCTAGCCGTCCACATGTTGAAACGGATATTTCACACCACCTAGATAGATGTCTTTTATTAGTTTTTCCTTGTTTATTTCTCTATCGTGCTATGTCATCAGTTTTCTTCCAGTTTTTATTTCTCATATGTTATTTTCATGTCTTGTTAATTCTATAGTATTTTGTATTGCCATCGGTTTGTGTACTTGTTCCAATCCTGACTGGATAACCAATATTTTTAGGTTTAGCCGCGATCACTCTTAGCACTGGGGAGACTTGGGTATGCTGAGGTCGACCTAGAAATAGAAAGCACTTGTATCAATTTCATTAATTATAAAATCTTGTATTTTCTTTAATTTTAAATGATGTAAATGTTGTAATAAATTTAGAAATGTGAATGAGCAGCAATTGTGATATTTGAGCATTTATTTCTTGCGGGCTTGACAGCGTTCTACTGTTGACTCTGCGGCGTAGGCTGGCTTGGACACGTCTCGTATCCGAAAAGCGGGTACGGGTCGTGACAAGTTTTTGTGGTGGCCCATGCAGGTCAGTTTTTGCAAAAGATTGTGAACTCGCGGTAGTACCATATTAGTCGTACTGCTGCGAGCCTGCGCTCAGGAAATGCTCATTCACAATTAGGATTAAAATAATTTAGGAGAATAACTAGGAATAGGAGTCCCTTATTCAAGTTGACCATTGGGTAGTTAAGGTTGTTAGATAGGCCATGCTATTTAGGAATTATTGGATTTAGATAACTTGTCCGATCAGAAATACTATTATTGTTGATATGACCATATGACCTCATGCAGATATGCTATTCACTTGGTAAGTTAGGCTTACCTATAATTAAGGCTTTGATTTTGATGAACTGTTTAATTTTTTTTTGCTTTATTAGATATAAACCTTATATCGTAAATTAGAATTGCCTATTTAAATTCCCTTTTGCTGTAAGGATTTAGTTTAAAATTTCTAATTCTGCAATTCATGTGCGAATCTCGAGGTAGAGTGATTTGAGATTTTTCCTCAACCATTGAAATGCACGTGAAATAGATACTAGAATGTTTGTATTTCTTTCGTCTTTAATTATTTCCTCCATGTTAAGTCTGTTATTTTAAATGTAGTGACTGATAGGACAAATACCTACACTCTATTTTTAGTCAACTTGTTTGAATCTCTAGAAGCTCATAAATTTTACGGTTATAGTTAGAGAAATATTAGCTAACCCATAAAGTTTAGACAGCAGCGCACTGTCGTCAATTATTCGAGAGTGGAGAATGTGGGTTCACTGCAGCCAGCAGCGCACTGGCGAGGCACAACCCATAGAAACGAAACCATTTTTGAGGATCATAGGTTATAGAACATTGCTAAAACTATATGGTAGTTGACCAAGACTTTAAGGATAGTAAGATTGTAGGAAGACTGTATAAGCAAGAACACCAAGTAAGGATTTGACTTTCTCAAAACTCGAACTATTGTGCCTCCTTTCCAAAAATCTCACCTATTCATATTTTGACTATCTTGACCAATGCTGCTATTACAGCTTAGTTTTTACAAGCTTACTCCTTTATCGAGCTTGATTCAAGACATATGTTTATTGGGGACGCCCGCTAACATATTGTATAATCAAAATCATTGTATCACGGTCTGATCAACCATGATGCATTTGGTTCGCTTTTTATTTACTTACCCTACGTGGATGGAGATATAGAGGTATCTAGGATCTCATCCGCGACTGCTTTGACAATTCCTCTTGAATTATACATTCGTCTTTGAATTACGTAATTGTATTCAGTGACATGTCTCTTGATACTCTTTATTGTTTTTGCCTTTCGCTGATTGGAAAGACGAAAACTCGTAATTGATAGATAGATACAGAGTATTCCTATGGCTATGATAGTTGTATATGCAAGTGTAGCTACCATCGGCCATCCCTGTGACAGAAACCTTGCCGCCATATCCTAGCCTCTAAGGTGGGTAGACTGTAAGCCTTCTAAAATTTTGGTATACACGAGGACTATCGATTGATTAGAATAATTTCTATTAGCATGATAATTATTGCCCCATGGACTCCCACTTTCCATTTAGATCATTTCGTGTCCCCGGTCGTGCCATTAATATTCGGAGCACGAGACCAAATGTTACATTCCAACAAATTTCATATGTAAGATCTAGACGAGTTCACCTTCACCTAGGTATATCATGTCCCACTCAAACACGTCCCCTTGTGCTCTATTTTTATGGTACAACTTTTAGGTCAAAAGGGCTAGCTAAAACCCTTACCATAGTACCGGTAAACTTCCCGACTACAATTAGAGACTCAACCTCGACTCATTTCCTTCGACCCAATATATGGTTGTGATCTACTCGAAGCCTACTACGCGCATGCCACTATTATGCCACCAAATTGAGGTCTCATGTGCTACTTAAACACAAAAGTCACTGAAGGCACACTTTGAGCTTTAGGGACCTAGCTAACCAACCTGACTAGCAACTAGCTCAATCCCCTGGGTAGAAACCTATTCTAAGATACCCTAATCTAGTAAGAGTAGTTTTACCATTGGGATCTTATCTAGACCATATAGATTGAAACCCAATGTTCATCCAACCAACGACTGATGCCCAAATAGAGAACCTATTAAGGCGACAATCTTGATTTCTCAAATTTCGTTCTATTACGGAACCTTGTTTGAAATAGAATTTTGGGAACGAGACTTCTGTATTGCACGGATTGCAGGCCACTCTAAGTAACGAAGAGTTCTTCGATTTAGCAAGTGACTGGACTAGAGTAGCACAATCTAGCAAATAAGACAAGGGCTTATAAACTTTCCTTCTGTCTACATCATTGGATACCCTCTACCGCTTTGGGAGCTTCATAATCGCTCTCGATTATTTTTCCTATCTTCCTGCCCTTCCTATTGTAGAGTGACGAATGATCATGCTTATTAGAATTTATCAATATTCTTAGCTACTTGTATAAATTTGCTTGTTAAATTTTTGGGTTGCTTGATAGATACGAGAGGGTTTTAGAAACCAGATGCCTAGATATTTGTTGGTAGGATTGTTAGCAACTAGTTAGAAGATTATGAGATTTTGGTTTGAGGAGTAGTGTGACCAAAGGTGGTTAGAAGTCCTCGATTATTGGTAGTTACGAAATGGCAAGGAGGAAGATATAAATATTTCGGAAAAATTAAAATTCGAGGATATTGTGGAATAGTGGATTTATTTATTTATTTTATTTTTGTTTGAATTTTGGCATGTTTACGAGTTAGAATTTCGAGGACGAAATTATTTTTAAGGTGGGTAGATTTGTAGCTCCCCTTCCCGGAAATTTTAAAATATTTTTATTTTAATTATTTTATTTAAAAAGTAATTTTAGAATATTGGTACAATTTTCTAGGGCTAAATATGTTCACCAAGACTCTTTTGGTTATTCTAGTGGGTTGTTGGTACTAATATTATTATATGGTTATTATTGTAATTTTTCGTATATGCGAATAAATTGTATAAATAAATATACCATATAAACGTGTGTATTTGTACATATAAATGAATATATTACATATATGTGTGTATATGTAAATGTATAAGTGTACATAGATATATATATATAATATATATATATATATATATATATATATATATATATATATATATATAAAGGAAATAGAATAAGTAAATGAATAACTAAGTCTGGTTGGGCTGGATTGACCTAAATCGATGGTCTAGCGTGAAGTGGCATTTGATAGATTCTATTGCAAAACTAAATAAGTGGATTAGGAAACACTGGAGAGTGCTTTAAGGAAACTTGTCATTGTATATTGGCAACAAAATTAGAGCTACATGGCTACGGTTGCAATCAGCCCGAGCAACACCCAAGTCCCCGTGAGAAGGAAGCCCATATCAGCCTAATCCTATACTAAAACCCGAGGCTAATAAACCCATACACAATCAAGCAGGCCCCAATCCAAGAAACCCCGTAGGCCGAGCCCGACCCTAATTACTAATATTCTGCTAGTAGCAGAATAGGCAAACTCAGCTTACCAGTTGCAAGAAACCCCGCGAGACCCAGGCCAAACCCGACCATGCGGTTAACACTTAGTATATAAGAACAGAGAAAAAGATCGAGGAATTTCATCTAAAACACTAACGCCCCCTTCCTCCTAACTTGGGCGGCCCCCGACGGCCGCACGCTGCCGCGAGGCACTGCCGGCGGCCAGGGAGGCGCGCGCGCGTGCGAAGAACGCAGAGAATGACAGCAGCACCAAAGCCAAACACCAATGTTTGAGACCACGGTTCTCCCTCCTCGGTTGACGAAATCTCGTTCTGATTGCCCAGGTTTGTTGACAACCTATACCACTTTAATAGCCTTCAATTAGTTCATTTATAATCGCGCTAGATCTCCCAGAGGATCGACGCAAAGTCGATCAAAACTCTGCCCAAACAGAGTCTTTTATGTAGCCACACCACCTTCGTCATACCGATTCTCTGATGCCAGTCCCCTCGTCGATAATACATGCGGAAGTACCAACAACTATTTCTGCCATCACCACGCATGTAACATCGGCCACAGGTTCCCACATCTAAGCGAACCCGCGAGTGCTTCCTCCCAGCTACCAACCGGACTCTAATGCAACCGAACTATAATGTCCGCGAGGGATCATTTTCCCACATGTACAATAGCAATGGGTGTTCCCATATTTAAGTAAGTTATCATATGCACCCCTCCTTTGTATTATATTAATCCTAATACCATATATCATGTACTTGAAATAATAAAGCACATCACAGTAGTACACCACACCAACTTAGGGACTTTTTCCAAATAACCCTTCTTCTTTGCTTGTATTCAGTTTCTAAGCCTTTGACTATTATACTAGAAAGCCAAGTACAGCAAAGATATTAAGTTACCAATAGTAATTTTCTATATAACTCCACTTCAATTTCCAGACTACACGTGCACACATATTATTAATATGTAGCAATAGTGTGAGTGGAAATGTTACCACAGTAAAGAAATTTTTGAAAAACATAGAATTATTCCGATACGGCGTCCGTCCTGACAATTCGGACGACTTGGTTACAAACCACTTGCATCGAAAGACACGTATGGTATATTCGGACGTGTGGGCTTTGACGTAATTCAAATTGGTCGCGTGCGCGACGAATTTGATGCATATCCGTCGAAATTCACCGTATCGTACATGTTGCAAATTTCTCAATTACTTTGTGCACGCTCATCGGATCGATACAAAACTTGTGCCAGTAGAACCATATCATTTTTTTGGTCCTGTATGCCAAGTTTGGTCCGATTCTGAGACAGTTGACAAAATTGCCGTTTTGTGGGCCCCGCGGTCCGACTCAATGGGTGATTTTGTGCACGGCCCGCCGGAATCCAACTCTGGACATACGGTTGGGTTCGTATCGGAAAACTGGATCCGTAGACATGCAGTTTGATAACTTTAGAGACCATTGACTCTGGCACGCTTTTTGGTGCAAAGCGGGTCCAACGGCGGACATCATTTTTGCCCAAAATTACCGTTTTGCCCCTGTGTCCAGAATTGGACTTAAGGACAGGCAATCCTAGCTAATTTGACTATTCTGAGAACGTTGGTACTATTTATTTCAGCATCCGGGGACTTCTGCATGTGTAGATTGATTGTGGCTCATTGAGTGGTATGGTATTATTGGTTTTTCCAGCTAAGGACCTCAGGCAAGTGCACTTTCTGATTGCTTTTCGATTCATAGTAGTCTTTTCATTTCATGTCTATACATATATCTTGCTGCTTGTTGACACGCTCGTCACACGGAGTAGTCGGGAGGGGAAATATCTTAGTAAACATGTGGACTACCCAGAACTATCCCAATATGTCTAATCTTGAAAGCTAGCCGCTGCGTACGACACGTGCAGTGTGCCTTATTTACCCCTAGCCGTCCACATGTTGAAACGGATATTTCACACCACCTAGATAGATTTCTTTTATTAGTTTTTCCTTGTTTATTTCTCTATCGTGCTATGTTATCAGTTTTCTTCCAGTTTTTATTTCTCATATGCTATTTTCATGTCTTGTTAATTCTATTGTGTTTTGATTTGCCGTCGGTTTGTGTACTTGTTCCAATCCTGACTGGATAACCAACATTTTTAGGTTTAGTCGCGATCACTCTTAGCACTGGGGAGACTTGGGTATGCTGAGGTCGACCTAGAAATAGAAAGCACTTGTATCAATTTCATTAATTGTAAAATCTTGTATTTCCTTTAATTTTAAATGATGTAAATGTTGTAATAAATTTAGAAATGTGAATGAACAGCAATTTTGATATTTGAGCATTTATTTCTTACGGGCTTGACAGCGTTCTACCGTCGACTCTGCGGCGTAGGCTGGCTTGGACACGTCTCGTATCCGAAAAGCGGGTGCGGGTCGTGACAACTGTATTCTCCAATGGCGTATACCGGCTCGCAAAGCAGAATGGAGACTTGCTCATGATGCCCATAAATGACAAGTTCCTAAAAAAAATACTATGTTTAAAAACATCCCCGTACTACCTAGAGTGTCGAGTTTTGTACATCAGGTACCTCTGAACTTATACTATGTTCCCTCTAAGGGGACTCATATTGCATCTCTCCGAGTGACAAGTCATGTATATTAATACCTCTGAACTTCCACTCTGATATTTCGATTGTCATATATCACGTCCATATTACCTATAATATAGACAATCTCCTAGCTTAACACTTGTACGCAACTCGGGATAAAAGACATGGTGTTAAGACCACAAAACCTATCACGTCCATATTACCTTTGATGGATTTTGTCTCGAATCTATTACTCGCACCACTGGTGCGCAAAAGGGTAATAGGTCCACCAAAAATTATTCCTGATTATTGTGTGTCACGTCCATGTTACCTCTGATACCGATAGTCTCCCGACTTAACACCTGTGCCCAACCCGGGATAAAAGACATGGTGTTAACCACAAAACCTGTCACGTCCATATTACCTCTGTTGGGTTTTGTTTCAAAATCTATTACCCGCAACGCTAGTGCACAGAAGGGTAATAGGTCCACAAAAGTTATTCTAATCTATTACCCGTACCACCAGTGCGCAGAAGGGTAATAGGTCTATAAAACTTATCCTAATCTATTATTCGCACCATCGGTGTACCAAAGAGTAGTAGGTCCACAAAATGTCATTCAAATCTATTTGCACCTATTTTCAGATGCACAAAAGGGAAATAGGTGAACAAAAAGTCCCCCAGTGGGATGTCCTTTATCAAACATAAAATGCTGTATTAGGCTCTCTAGTACAAGCACCACAAAAATACCACAAATAAAGAATGTTGTGAATGTATTATGTTTATTCAAATTCAGTTACATTCATAGGACTACACCTCCAGTAAAGGATTACACTGGTGTCCAAAAGAAGCAAAACATAAACTACAGCTAAAGACAGACAGAAACACAAAGACAAATACGAACGCTTATTTGTCATATTTCAGGAAACAACAATTACATGGCATCCCATGGATCCCTACAGTCAAGGATCATAGTTGCGTTGAGGCATATACCATTCTCTCAGCCATTTCGCATACGAAAGATCTATTTGATTAAGGTCTTCGGCGGGAGCAGGAGGGTCCGAACTCCCAGTACTGCTACCCTCAGACTTGGCTTCCTCCTTCACAACAGCCTCAATCTTGGGAGTAACTCCCTCCCCGGTGGACGCTAGCTCTTCTTTTACCTCAACTTTTGGTATCACCTCCTCTTTAACAAACGGTGACTTTTGTTTGATGAAAGGGGGCAGCATCTCCTCCTTCACAATGGTCTCAGCCTTCGGCATGGATGCTGTAAAAATCAAAGAAAGGAGATAGTCATATAAAACAAAGGACTCTTTTTTTAGCTATATGGCCTAACAGAACTCATGCGGCTCAGTCATGAGACACGTAGGCGGCTCAGTTATGAAGTGCTCATGCGGCTCAGTCATGAGGCACTTATGCGGCTCAGTCGTGAAGTGTTCATACGAATCAGTCTTGAGGCACTTATGCAGTTTATGCAGCTCAGTCATGAAGTCCTCATGCGGCTCAGTCATGAGACACTTATACGGCTCAGTCATGAAGCACTCATGCGGCTCAGTCATGAGAAACCTATGCGGTTCATGCGGCCCAGTCATGAAGTGCTCCTATGGCTCAGTCATGAGGCACTTATGCGGCTCAGTCATGAAGTGTTCATGCGGATCAGTATTGGGGCACTTATGCAGTTTAAGTTCGAATGAGCAGCGCTTATGCGGCTCAGCCCATGTGGCCCTATCATACAAAATACATATGGTCTAAAAGAGATAGGGCATGCATCGACCAGACTTAAAGCACAGAGGCAATATATGACAGGCCGTACATAAAATATGCGATATGGCCATTCAAAATTTTAGTCGTCGTCTTCCCACCGTCCTTACTCTTGATAGGGGTTGCACGTCGGGATGAATGGAAGGAGAGTCTGCCGCTCTCGATGGAGAGGCAAGTCCCTTTCCTTTGGCCGCCGTACCAGTTGACTTGGAAGCTTTTGGAGCCATAGCAGAAAGTATGATGAAGACGAAGGAGAAGAAGGTGAAAGAGAAAAATCTCTCTCCGAATGACCCCTATTTATAGAGTTTCTAGAGAGTGCCTCTTCGATTCTCGAGATCACTAAAGATAATGACGACGTTTGGGGATCTTATCCCTAGTAACCATCGGCTTTATCTCGAAAAGTGCCTCTTTGGTTCTCGAGATTATTAAAGATAATGACGACGTTTAGGAATTTTATCCCTAGTAACTGTCGGCTTTATCTCGAAAAGAGAACCCAAGTCCAAAACTGAATCAAGAAATTAAATACATCACTGACAGCTGGTAGGCTGGATGGGGTCTCTCTGCGGCTCAAGATCTTTCTGCGGCTCAAGATTTCCCGGTGGCTCAAGATCTTCCTATGGTTCAAGATTTCCCTGCGGCTCGAGATCTCTCTGTGGCTCAAAAAATTCCTGCGACTAAAGGTCTCTCCTAACTTAAAGACTCCATGCGGCTTGACATATTTCCATGCTTCTAATTGAAAGTTTTCCAAATTTGCAATTTAAAAACTTTGAAGGGGGTCTTATAGATGCATGGAAAATATGGGGTTCATACGGGTCATAATTTGTCGCATAAGTACTTTGGACAAAACTGGTTCGCATAAAGGAGAGCCGTATGACAGATTAAGGATCCTATGCGGCCCGTCTGCAACCAGACTGATTCGAGCCGTAGAAGAAAGATATGCGATCAAGTTGGTCAGTCTGTCTGATAAAGCTGATAAATTCTGTCAAAGCTGACAAAAATGACAGCTCTGACACTCTAAATAAAATATAAGATGCGATCAGACAAAGTCATACGGCCAGAAGGATTGCTACCCGAGCCGCATTAACCTTATGCGGCTCAACCTATGCGGCCCTAAAGTTTCTGAACTTCATGCGGCCAAGGGTGACTGTAACCTAAGCCGTATCAGCTTTATGCGGCCCAAAATACAGGATCTATATGGCTCAAAAGTCCTTAAGCTACATGCGGCCTAAGGAAGACTGCGACCTAAGCCGCATGAGTCTTATGCTGTCCAACATGGCCAAAAATTGAGAGACTTATGCGGCTCAAAATGATTCATATACTACGACAGGACACGTGGCAGGCTGACCAAGTCTCAACCACCCAGATTTACTGCAACAAAATTCCGACAAATTGCTAGCTGGCAGCCAAAGAGAGGGTCTTTACGTGCTGATTAGCCACGTGGCCATGGGCCATCTATGCAGCTCAAAACACATATTACTATAAATAGCAGGGTGCCACACCCCTGCAAAAGGCCGGCAACCTTCGAAAGGCAATTTCTTCAAGAGCTAAAGACTGCGTTGGATAGTCCACGGAGTAGGGCAGAGTTGATACACTTTCCCGTGCCTCCACCGTTACCCTCCATAATCAAAAACTAAACAATTATACTTAGATTGTTTCCTAGGATTTCTTTCTAGTCTCTTCTTTGTACAAGTGAGTTTGCAATCAATTTCAGTGTTTCTGTAATACCTGTCTTTGATATTTAATGGCAAACAGTTTTTTTTCTTATCTGCCTTGTTGAGATTCTCTAAAGACTTTCAGACGTTATTTGCATTGATCGTCTTACTGTATGACTCTGCCAGAGAGTCGTCCATGGAGTTCTGGATCAATAACTTGCAGAGGTTGTTATCCCGTTTCTACTTCGACTGTAAAGCCTTAGCTTCAACAACCCTTCGAGAATTTTCACCCCCTAAAATGAAAGGCTCAGGGTCTGTCAACACATAGTCGACGCTCATGAGTTAAAGATTGAGGCTGACCTTTCTTTTCTAGACGTTAATGTGATCCCTGTCAAACTTCTTATGTTTAAAACATGTATCGACTAGTTGTGTATGGTTGTTCTCCATCAAATATGAATCTTGCTTTAAGATAGTTATTCCCGAAACAGATCTTTTGATGGAAAATGAAACTTTCGAACTCTTATTTCCAGAGAGACAAAAGATTCGTTCTCCTAAGAGAGTGATGAATACTAGTTCTTAACCAAAGTTGAAGCAACAAGATGAATGATCGCTCTCAACCGGAGTTGATGCAACGACTTTGCTGGCGGCCAAAGAGAGGGTCTTTACGTGCTGATTAGCCACGTGGCCATGGGCCATCTATGCAGCTCAAAACACATATCACTATAAATCGTAGGGTGCCACACCCCTGCAAAAGGCCAGCAACCTTCGAAAGGCAATTTCTTCAAGAGCTAAAGACTGCGCCGGATAGTCCAAGGAGTAGGGCAGAGTTGATACACTTTTCCGAGCCTCCACCGTCACCCTCCAAAATCAAAAACTAAACAATTGTACTTAGATTGTTTCCTAGGATTTCTTTCTAGGCTCTTTTTTGTACAAGCGAGTTTGCAATCAATTTTAGTGTTTCTGTAATACATGTCTTTGATATTTAATGGCAAACAGTTTTTTTTCTTATCTGCCTTGTTGAGATTCTCTACAGACTTCCCGACGTTATTTGCATTGATCGTCTTACTGTATGACTCTGCCAGAGAGTCGTCCATGGAGTTCTGGATCAATAACTTGCCGAGGTTGTTATCCCGTCTCTACTTCGACTGTAAAGCCTTGGCTTCAACAACCCTTCGAGAATTTTCACCCCCTGGAATGAAAGGCTCAGGGTTTGTCAATACATAGTCGACGCTCACGAGTTAATGATTGAGGCTGACCTTTCTCTTCTAGACGTTAATGTGATCCCTGTCAAACTTCTCAAGTTTAAAACATATATCGACAAGTTGTGCATAGTTGTTCTCCATCAGATATGAATTTTGCTTTAGGATTGTTATTCCCGAAACAGATCTTTTGATGGAAAATGAAAATCTCGAACTCTTATTTCCAGAGAGACAAAAGATCCGTTCTCCTAAGAAAGTGATGAATACTAGTTCTTAACCAAAGTTGAAGCAACAAGATGAATGATCACTCTCAACCGGAGTTGATGCAACGACTTTGCTGGCGGCCAAAGAGAGGGTCTTTACGTGCTGATTAGCCACGTGGCCATGGGCCATCTATGCAGCTCAAAATACATATCACTATAAATCGTAGGGTGCCACACCCCTGCAAAAGGCCAGCAACCTTTGAAAGGCAATTTCTTCAAGAGCTAAAGACTGCATCGGATAGTCCAAGGAGTAGGGCAGAGTTGATACACTTTTTCGAGCCCCCACCGTCACCCTCCAGAATCAAAAACTAAACAATTGTACTTAGATTGTTTCCTATGATTTCTTTCTAGGCTCTTCTTTGTTCAAGCGAGTTTGCAATCAATTTCAGTATTTTTGTAATACATGTCTTTGATATTTAATGGCAAATAGTTTTTGTTCTTATCTGCCTTGTTGAGATTCTCTACAGACTTCCAAACGTCATTTGCATTGATCGTCTTACTGTATGACACTGCCAGAGAGTCGTCCATGGAGTTCTGGATCAATAACTTGCAAAGGTTGTTATCCCGTCCCTACTTCGACTATAAAGCCTTGGCTTCAACAACCCTTCGAGAATTTTCATCCCCTGGAATAAAAGGCTCAGGGTCTGTGAACACATAGTCGACGCTCATGAGTTAAAGATTGAGGCTGACCTTTCTCTTCTAGACGTTAATGTGATCCCTGTCAAACTTCTCAAGTTTAAAACATGTATCGACAAGTTGTGTATGGTTGTTCTCCATCAGATATGAATCTTGCTTTAAGATTGTTATTACCGAAACAGATATTTTACTGGAAAATAAAAATCTCGAACTCTTATTTTCAGAGAGACAAAAGATTCGTTCTCATAAGAGAGCGATGAATACTCGTTCTCAACCAAAGTTGAAGCAACAAGATGAATGATCGCTCTCAACTGGAGTTGATGCAACGACATTGCTGGGGTGATGAAGATCACCGTTGCTCAAAACAAGATTCACCCGATTGCGATCTGCTCCCAGAAACCAGCAAGTTTGAAAGAACTTCTAGACCGCTCGCTGTCACCTCCTTTACGAACTCGAAGAACTCCTTTTGACTACAATGGCGATGGCAACACTTCTTTTTTTGTCTATTTATTTTAGAGTAAGTCCTTAATGAAGGCACGAAGAGAGTATTTATAGAGATGGGCCGAAACCCTACTACTAATTCTGGTCGTAACTGATTGCGAAAAGATAGGAGCGAATAATGGAATGATTTGAATGAATTAAATTCAAATCCCACAAAGATGGGATCTGATCAATTAACTCATTCTTTCCATAACCACTCAAGTCTTTCAATCAGCCATATCATACGCCACCTATGGGCCATAGTCACTTAGCCCGTCAACCTACGCGCCCGCAGCAGCCCACGGCACCTGCACGCCCAGCGCCCAGCACTGGCGCACTGCAGCCCCGCAGCACAAGCGCGCCTAGCACCGCAGTACCTGCACACCTGTCCGCCGTAACCCCACAGCACCTGCACGCCTGCGATGCCCCTGCGCTGCGACTTGTGCAAAGACGAGTGCACGAGTGCATCAACTGCTCACAAAGTGCTTTGTGCTGATACTTATGTGCTAAGTAAAAAGTGCGCCAACAAAATGCCACTTTACACCCTTGAGCCCGAGTCCGAGTCGCTAAGCCCATTCGAGGCTTAGCTCCATAAGGGAATTATTCCATGAGCATGACAAAAAGTATTAATACTTCTTTGTTGGTTTAGCCTTCTTTCTACTAGAAAAATACCCCCACATGGCACCCATGTGCCTCTCCATACTTCATGTGATCTTTCAACACAAGCAAAGCTTTATATTGAGATACCATCCATTTGGTTTTTCCAATGTGGGACTATCTTTCTAGTTTCTAAAGCAAAACACCAACAAGCAAAAACCCCGACATATATATATATATATATATATATATATATATATATATATATATATATATATATATATATATATATATATATATTTTATATATATATATATATTTATATATATATATATATAAAATATATATATATATATATATATATATATATATATATATATATATATATATATATATATATATATATATATATATATATATATATATATTAAAATTACAAAAATACCCTGAATTGGAAAAGTGGTAGTGACATAAGGAGTTCAAAATGAATTGCACTAAAAAAGTATCATTTGTAACCATCCTATGATTTTTTAGTTTAGCTGCTATGTTGGTCATTTTGAGGATATGATCATGCATAGAGCCGCTTCCTTCAAATTTTAAGGCGGTAAGCTTGCTCATAAGTGTTCCAGCAAGTGACTTATCAGCACTTCTAAAATGATCCTTAATGATTTTAAGATATTCCTTTGCACTGTCAGTTTAGGTAAGGTAGTCTTAATGTTGTTTGCTACTGTCATTCGTATGAACATAATGCTGAGTCCATTCGACTTTTTTTTAAGCTTTATGGAGAGTCCTTTGAGCTTTAGTATTGGTCTCTGTGAGATCATGAGGCTTATCAATCTGGAGTGCAATATCGAGGTCAAGCACACCGAGGTTTTATTGGACATGTTCAGAACAATCAAGAAAATTCATTCATGTAAGCATTGGAATAGATGATGCCATCGAATGAAGTGAAAAGGACGATGGTGTTGTAATATTATAACACATGCTTGTTAGTGCTTTGAATTTAACATAAAATAATTAAAGCAATATTATAACACATACTCGTTAGTGCTTTGAATTTATCTTTGGATATTTAATGCATACATAAATAAAACATATGTAATTTATCCTATTCTTATTCATTAATCACTAAATAATTATTCATATTTGGGCGATATTATATATTTAGTGATCAATAAAAACTTTAAAGTACCCATAATAATAGGAAAGTAATCTAGGCATAAAGCATCTATGAAATGGGTAGAACCATAACGTTGTTGGACAAATTTGGTGATAATACTAATAACAATTCTATTGCTTGTGCAAAACTATAGAATGTGTTGGAGCTTTTCCTTGACATGTAGAAAGCTTGCTATCAACATGCCTAGTGAAGTTTAGTCCCACATTGGAAAAGCATCATGAGCTATCTCAACATATATACTTGGTATGTGTTGTTGGGATATGCACATGGGATGGTGACCCTAAGGAGGGAACCGTATGGGTGATTTTACTTGGAGGTATGGCTAAGACTCCATGGTAAGCTTAATGCTTTTTGCTCTTAAAATTTATTCCATTGGAGCTAAACCCCGTAGGGGCTTAGCGACTCGACTCGGGCTCATGGGCTCATAAGGCATAATGTGGCATTTTGTTGGCGCACTTTACATTTAGCACGTCAGCAACGTCGCTAGGTGCATAGTGCGCTTAAGTTGCGCTCGTTGTGCAGCCGTTCGCAAGCCAGTTCACGCTGTACGATCGCACGGCCAGATGGCATGCCAGTTGGCGCAGCCAGATGCTGCAGTAGTTGGTACTGCGGTTTGTACGACGCTTGGCACAAGATACGGACGGTGCACAAGTAGCACAGGTTGCGCGTGTGGCACAGGTTCGTGTGGTGCATGCATTGTGCTGGTCGTGCTATGCGCGTGTTGTACTGGTTGTACAGGTGGTACAAGTTGTGCTGGTTGTACGGTACGCATGTGGTACAGGTGCGAGCGATGCGTACGTTGCGCTGGTGGTGCTGTGTGTGCAGTGCACGTATGGCGCAGTTGGCGCGCACTATATGCCAGTTGGTTCAAATCGTGTCTGTGCATGATTTGAGGAGTTGCAGAATGTTCAGGACAGTTTTTTTCCATGCTCCGAATATTTTGCTAACTAGGCAGTTACAGTGTGGCTTATATAAGCTTCTCTGCTCTCTCTCTCTCTCTCTCTCTCTTTCTCTTTCTCTCTTTCAGTACACAGAGAACATAAGTATTTTTTAACACAATTTCTTACAAATTCCTACAGAGTTTTGAGAGAGAAGCAGAGCACCACCGCCACTTAGCGCAGGAGTCTGCTGCCATCAGAGTAGTCAGAAGAGTGGAGTATTCCAAAGTTTTTTGTCGAACTTGTTGGTTCCTGGAAGTTGTTCATGTAGGGCGAATCAAGCTTTGAGCAATGGTGATAATTTACCCCGGCAGGTTGTTCTTCTATCCACTTTATCGCCTGTCATCACTGCTGATGTTAGCAATTTGATTAGTACCTTCTTTTTGGAAGTACTACTTGCATTTGCTGCTGTAACAAAATCTTTTTAGATTTTCGTTATCCAGAATCCTCCAACGATTTCTGTCTAGTACCTTCTTTGAAGTGTTGTTGCGAAACTTTGTTACACAATCATTTCATTTCTCAATTTTCCATCGAAATGATGCCCCGGGACTAACAATCTCAAAGCTTTATTCCACCGATGGAAAACTTTTGTGCTTCGCTAGTCAATCCTAACTTCACAAAGTTAGAACAATTTGATGGTGAGCACTATCAAATCTGGAAAAGGAAGGTTAGCCTCAATATTCTGTTTTCTAATATTGATCACGTATTTTTTGAGGGAAACCTACTATTCCAGAAACTGGATCTACAGACGCAATTTTTGCGGCTACTAAGAACCAGGCCAAATGGAGAAGGGAAAATAGCATTTATAGGCTTATGATCCTAAATGCTATGGAAGATTCCCTTACAGAATCATATTCAAAAAAGACTATTGCCAGACAGATTTGGGAGTCTTTAGAGAAACTGTACGAAGATGATAAGAACTGGAGCAAGATATTTTTAGTTGAAAAATATCACAAGTGGTTCTTTGAAGACGAGAAGCCAATGCTGCCGCAGGTGAAGGAGTTCCTGAAGCTGCGACAGAAGTTGAAAGACGAGGCGATGCCCCTCCTTGATAAGTTTGTTGTTGAAGGGATCGTCTCTAAGCTCCCCGCTGGGTGGAGCAAGTTCTATGCAAACATGCATAGGAAGAAGTTGGAGATCAGTTTGGAAGATCTCCTGCAGGAAGTCTATATTAAGAACCAAATGAGCACTCAACTAAAGGTGGACGCACTGTCCAAACAATTGACTAACACCAATTTGGTTCATACAAAGGAACCAAGGGGAAAGCAGGCGGCTTCCCATGGTAAGAAGAAGGAACCTAACAATCTGAAAGTTAAGGGGACTTCCTTCAAGCAAAAGAAGGCAAAGTCTCAGATGACTTGTTTCAAATGTGGCAAGAAGGGCCACTTCAAGAGTAAATACAAAGTGAAGACCAAGTAATCAGAGTAAGGTGGGACTAGCAAGGTTTCTTTGATCACTGATATTGTTGCAATGATTGTGCAGGTCACTGCGGTTGGGGCTGACTCTGACTGGTGGGTAGATAATGGGGCCACCTGCTATATCTGCTCCAACAAAGAGTGGTTCACCACCTATACACCAACTTCTGAAGTGGTTATGGTGGCGAATCTGGCACAAGTTGAAGTGCTCTGGAATGGGACGATGGTTTTGAAGCTGACTTCGAGGAAATCTCTGACGCTTCAAGGTTTGAAGCATGTACCTGCTATCGCAAAGAACCTAATCACGTGAGGCCTACTCTGCAATGCAGGCCTCAGGATGGACATCAATGCTGGCCAGATGGTGATGTCCATTAAGGAAACATATTTTGGGAAAGCTTTTTACACCAAAGGAATGTTCAAAATTCAGCTTGTAAATTAGTCCAATGTAATTCATGCAATCACTCCTTCTACTTATACTTTTGAGTTATGGCATAATAGGCTAGGACATGTTCATTGTAAACGAATAAACAGAATGTCTAGTCTAGGACTTATCTCCAAATGTAGGGATAAGGTAGAGAAATGTGAAGTTCGTGTTCAAACAAAAATCACAAGAAAACCCTTTCTTCGGGTTAATCGAAGTACAGATCTTCTGGAGTTGGTATACTCCAATATCTGTGACTTCAAACAGTTCTCGCGACGCAGAATATTTTGAAGACAAATTTGCAAGGCACAAGAATATTGTTTTTACAGATATTTCGGAGAACAATGAGGGTGCACAGGAAACTGAAGTTTTCAAGGAGGATGTAGTCCAAGAAGATGTTATTAAAACAATGGTTGAACCAGAACTAGCTGAGCCGTTAGCTAAGTATGTGAGGAGGTCGAAGGACTTCAGAAATGATTTTGTCGCCTATTATGTGGAAGCAGATCCACATACCTATGACGAGGCGATGAAGACAAGAGATAAAAAATTTTGGAAGGAGGCGATTGACAAACAAATTGACTCCATCACCTCAAATAACACTTGGGTGTTGGTTGATCTTCCTGAAGGAGCAAAACCAATCGGATGCAAATGGATCTTCAAGAAGATGATGAAATCAGATGGAACTATTAACAAGTTCAAGGCTAGGCTGGTAGCCAAGGGATTTTCTCAGAAGCAGGGGATCGACTACTTTGACGCGTATGCTCCAGTATCCTGGATGACCACCATCAGAATGTTGATTGTTTTCGCAGCAATACATAAGATGGTGATAAATCAGATGGATGTGAAAACATCTTTCCTAAATGGCGAGCTGACTGAAGAAATTTACATGCAACGGCCAGAGAGATTTGTCGTCAAGGGTCTTGAAGACAAAGTCTGCAAGTTGGTGAAATCCTTGTACGGTCTTAAAAAGGCTTCTAAGATGTGGCATGAAAAGTTTGACAAGATTATAAGGTCAAATGGCTACAGGGTCAGCGAGACGGACAAGTGTGTTTATGCAAAGTTTGCTGATGGAAGAGGTGTAATAATTTTCCTATACGTGGACGACATGTTAATCCTAGGTACAGATATAGGCTGTGTGACGGAAACAAAGAAGTTCATCTCGAGCAAGTTCAGTATGAAGAACTTGAGGGAAGCTGATGTGATCTTAGGGATCAAGATCATTCGGACAGACACTGGACTAGCGCTGTCACAGTCTTATTATATTGAGAAGATGATCACATGCTACGTGTATCAGGATCTTCCAGGGATCGATACGCCTTACAGGTGTGATCTGAAGCTGAAGCCTAATACAAGGAAAAGCGTTAGGCAGTGTCACGACTCGCACCCAGTGTAAGGGCACGAGAAGTGGGTACGTCCAGCCTATGTCACAGAATCGACAGTAGAACGCTGTTCAAGGTCGCTAACTAAATAACTCATGCAATATATATAATATACCTGTCATAAATCTCAACTCCGAATGGAGGACAGTATAAGATATGATATAACTCAATCACAGTCTAAGCACGATAGGATAACACAGAAGTCTGTACTAAACTCAAAGCAACAACTTAAATAAACTTCTAAAATAATAATATCTCAAACAATCTCAAATACAACTCAAATCTCCACTTATTACAATACAAGTTCCAACAGAGAAAACTAAACCATAAACTAGCAATCTACTCCAAGCTCTACTGGTCCTCTAGGCTAGTTGTGAATCTCTATGTTACCTGTAATATTTTCAACAGGTCCAATCAGTACAGGAACGAGCACAATACATCTCACGCAGTTCATATCATGGCAGAAAATATAAAGCATACAAAAGAGTAAGATACATGAACTTTAAGAAGATGTACATGAAAATAAGAGAGATATTTGTAAACTGGAAATATATACATGATAAGTAAGAACTATAAGTGACTAGTAATTCAGAGCACAAGATGGTTATGTAAACGGCACGATGTTATACACGAGTAATCTATAGAAGTTATACACGAGTAAACTACAAGAATGATCATATAACCACTTTTACTCCTCCGTCCTTAATCAATAAATAAGGATCCGGTCAAGTTATGTTATTGTACACGAAATTTAGTTTGTACACAAAGATCATGTGAGCACATGAGAGTACATAATTTTATACGATTTATACACGAATAACACGAACACAAGGAGTACACGATGCCCATGATAAAGTACACGAACACAAAACATCCAATGTATCCGATGAAGGGATAACATCGCATAAAAGATTCGTGTAGTACTAATCCGTGATAACAAGTGTCAGCATCAAGTGAATTAATCTAGAGCATGAATATAAGTCCTAGCAAGTATGAAACGATCAGAGAATGTACTCGTCTGATACCCTAAACAGCTGATATAAAAAGATGGCCAACTGGAGTCACAGAGTCCTAGTTAGAGCAACACAGGTTATAAAGAGTTAAATTTATATGGTAATTGAAATTGTAATGCAATGTACATGACTCTAAGTCAATCTAGGTCAAAGTCAACTCTTGATCAACTCTAGTCAATAATCTAGTCAAACTATGACAACTAGTCTAATGTGGTCAAACTAGCTCGGGTTTGGTAAACAATGGTCAAACTAGTCTAGGTTTGTCAATTCTAGGTCTAAACAAGTCTATGGCCTAAACAATCAAGTATACTAATACCATTGCTATCTAACACATAACCTAAATCAAGTCACATAGCTAAACCACATAGCTAACAAGGCACACAAACATAGTTATATAATATACAAAATATATATATCACATATATCCTTACTCATATAGTACCACCCTAACACGTACATATAGATATCATATATCAAGTACATACATATCCTTACTATGAACCATAATCTATATCTTTATACTCTCATAATATACATAGATACTATATAACCCAAAAATATATATATCTATCTATATAACCCTTCTACAATCTAACATCACCTACTCAAACTCAAACAATTAGACACTAACTCACTAACACTAGGATATCATATCAACCTTGATCATATTGGCATCCTAATACCAATACCTTAACTTGGGTAAACTTATACCTTACCTTGGTATCTTGATACCATACCTTGGTCATAAGGTAAACTAATCATTTACCTTGAAGGTAAAGGTAATTCATATTTACCTTAAGATACAAACTTGGTATCATGAGATACCAAGATATCCCTCAATTATCTAATTAACTAACTATCTAATGTACTAACATAAAGTCTTAACTAATATCTAACATATAACCTATAGAGACTAACTCGCAAACATACCAATATCTAGAACTAAAATAACCTACTAACACATCAATATCTAACATACTAGATATCTAACATCAAACTATCTAACAACATATCAAATATCTAACAAAATACTAACCTCTAATATCTAACTAACACTCATACTAACAAATATAACTTACACTAACATATAACAAACTCTAATATATCTAACCCTTTACCAACCAACATCTAACAAACATACTAACATATATAACTTACACTAACATATAACAACTCTAACATATCTAACCCTTTACTAACCAACATCTAACAAATATACTAACATATATTACCTAACAATAATATATATATATATATATATATATATATATATATATATATATATATATATATATATAATATATTTATATATTTTATATATATATATATATATATATATTTTATATATAAAATATATTTTATATATATATATATATAAAATATATATATATATATATATATATATATATATATATATATTTTATATATAAAATATATTTTATATATATATATAAAATATATATATATATATATATATATATATATATATATATTATATATATATATATATATATATATATATATATATATATATATTCAACAACCTATGATACCTACATTCACTTAATAGCCATACTACAAAGGTTCATAGGTTACACAAAATGCCTATAACGTATAGTCACTCTTCTACTTAAAATCAATACTCTATCAATTGGGCCTTCACTAAATTTTAGGATTAAAATAAGTTGTAGCCATTCATGTTAGCTTTTTGAAACTTCAAACGGATCACATTTTTGTGTCCGGAAGCTCCCGAAATCGCAAAAATACCGAAACGCATTCGTCTTTTGTACAATTGACACTCAACAGTTCTACAGAAAGTTCTAGAATGCATTTGACCTATTAATATATATATTTGGAAAGCTAACTTCGATACGGTTCTTTTAAAAAATAGAAGATTAATCGGAGTTCTAAGCTAAAAGTTATGACATTTCTAAGTTGATATGCCTACTAAAAACGTGGATGAATATTATGACGAATTTGGGTTGTTTGGACAAAAGAAACACATCTCACTCTCTACACCACTCAAGACACACATCAAACCACACTCCCCTCTCCTCTAACACAAGCACACCACTAACAACATATCCACACACATCTAAATATATGAAATATATCTAACATACCTATTATATATATACAAAACAGTCCATTGTATAAAGATATACTAAAATGACTCGTTGAGGCTAAAAATATGACATGTAGACTAAACCACTTAGATCTAACCATTGATATCCAAATAAAACTCATTCTAACCATCCTAACTAACATCATTCCATCCTCTAACATGTCTAAAACTGAAACTAAAACACAATTAAACATATTAGACATTAAATCAAACACATGAGGTGTTCTAATTTGAGATTTAATAATTAGGACACTAGACACGATTCTAAATTGCTCTAGAGAGCTCCAAATGGCCTCAAACATGAATCTAAAGGGGGTACATGCATGGGGGTGGATCCTATGGATTCAAAACTAACTAATATGCATAAAAAAATCAATTTAGAGGGTTGGTTTTACCTATTGGGAGTAGAATCCCAATAATACTCCTAAGGACACGGCTCCGACAAAAAGGACACTCCTCCTTGCACTTTGCTCCAAATCTTTGCTAGTACCCTCCCTTGGTAGTATGAAAAGGTTGGATGGAAGTTTTGGTGGAGGAATGTAAGGATTTGGAGATCAAATCAAAGAGGGAAGCTCTCAATTTGGAGAAGAACACTTGTGAAAGGAAATGGAGGCTTGATGGAATAAAATGAAAGGAAGGAAGGCTAACCTACCTATAGTGGTTGCCATTAAACCCTATTTGGGCCTTGGGATAAAGCCCAATAAGGCCTCAACTAGTCTTTTTGGTTAATTTTAAGTTAGGTTCAAGTTTGGGATCAAAAGGGTTAAATTTAAGCCTCTAACTTAACCAATCTAACAAGTGGGATTAGTCTAAACTTACTAACTTAATTAGTGGGGTTTGTGGGCCATGACTAACTAATCTTGGGGTCCCGTTTAGAGTCTAAACTATCCGGATCACTAACACAAGTCGGAACGAAACGAAACTCAAACCCGACTAAACAAAGCCCGTAAAATTAATATTAAGATATGAAAATTCCCAAATTATTAAAATATGAAAAATGACCAAAATCATAATACATCAATTTAAATATTATTAAAATAATCTAAAATTTATCAATTAATAAAAATCCTAAATAATTCAAAAGTCACAAAATGACCAAAATATCCTTAGCCTAAAAAGTTGTAATTAGTCATTCTAATCACATGGTTAGGTCCCATAGTCATAGTTAGTCTCTAGGCTCAACAGTTCTAAGGTTCAGTAGCTAACGCATCAAAATTATAATTCACCAATTTTAAATAGTATTAAATTAATTAAAAATCCCCATAAATCATAAATTCTATTATTAAATAATAAACTTTTGCAAAAGTTCAAAATTACCCTCATTTTATAAAAGTGGGTGTTATAAATATACCCTCCTTAGAAAATTTTGTCCTCAAAATTAAGATAGTCGTACTCCTCCTAGAGTCTCGTCCCCAACATCATGGTCTTAGAAGCTCATCTAAATCATGCAATTTGAAAGAATAACATACAGGGTCATGGCAGGCAATATCAGTCTGAGGTCTCATCTACCTATATACTAGCCATACTAAAGCACAAGGCAATCACAAGGTATCAAAACATATAAACAAGGGGTGTAACAAAATATCACAAAAGACATGCTAAAGCCTTGGTCGAAAACTCACATCAAATTAGGTCTGATGACTAGAACTCCCTCCTAGAAGCAGGACCTAAATTTTTAAGGCATTTCTCATGAATCATGCTCTTGTTAAAACTTTTATTCCTTCTTTCTGATCTTACTCTCCCTTATCCACTTAATCATCCCAAAAATTTAAATTCCTACAACTTGTCCTAACTTGGATCCAAAATCTCTAGACCAAAGTCTATGAAATCCTCGAACTTGTTCAAATCACTATCCTCGAATTTACTCGAAGCTAATACTACTATGTCATGTAGGAACTTATTCTTTGTTATAAAATTGACCTTCGTATTTCCTTTACGTACACCTTCAAATATTCTTCTTCTTAAATTTTAAAACCTCCACAAAATCTTTAAATTTCCCCATAACCCAAAATTCTTGTGTTCACTATGTCCTCTTAGCAACATCTTATTCAATTTTGGTATCATCATTGCTTCATAGTTACATTCTCTTCTCCATTTCTAAATTCCTAAATTTAGCAACGCAATCTTAAGTGAAATATCTCGAGAATCAATAACCTAAAATTATTCAAGTCCACAAAACAAACTGACCTCGAATATCCTTGTTGTTTCTAAAGTACACCTACGAAATATTACTGTTATAACCGTCAATATATCCTACTATCCTTCTGGTGAGCCGGAGGGGTCACTACCTCCTGAGCAGACTAACATCCTATATGAAATTGATAGTCAAAATCAACAGAGGTTTAACTATAAAGGGTTACTAGTCTAATGTCAACTAGACTACCATACTTAAGAATAAGTCCTAATACAAGCTATCAAACCATTATACTATGAAAGAGTTATAACTAATAAAGTTCAACAAAGAATTAGACTAGTTATCTGAAGTTATCCCTACTTCTAAGTTAATTGATGATGGGAAATAATTTATTTATTTTGAAAGACTGAAACAAAAGGTAGACATGATATATTCAAAAATTCTCCCAAGATACAATCTGATAATCATATGGTCTGTCCAATCATGATACTCCTTTTAGGTCAAACCCCCAATAATCAAGGTCTAGAAAATTCTATCTAAATGCTCACAAACATGGTCCAAATGGTCATGATTTCATAGTCTCGAACAGGGTCACTATACTATCTATCACAGCACAATACATTCTGACAGGTACTAATAGAATTACACAACAAGATGGAAAAGAATGATATGAAGGACAGACCTGCTAACTCGTCACCCGCAGCGTCGGTCTCCACGACAGTTAGTACAAAAGTCCTGCCCCTCTGGGTTATATCCCTCTAATGGCGCGGGGCATGGTTCTACGCTACAGGTGGCCTAGCACCCTCTATCTAATCCATAACTTAAGCAACATCCATGCTGATATCCTACTCCATACTAGGGCACCATCTATATGGTATCTATTCTGCAATCTGATAATCATACCCGTCTATTCAGAATCATGTTACCAGAATCCTCATTACGCCAATAAGTACAATAATGATAATCTATAGAGTTCGTAACTAAGGTACATACTTCTGGAATCATGGTACTTAAAATTTTTGCATTGCGACTAGCTTGGCTGCGAAAACCTTAAATTCCTACACCCGAGAAATACATCCAAAATCAGACTCTATCCCATCACCAAATAGCTAATATAACTATAGAAGACTCTAGATTCAATGACTGAGACAACCTAGCCCACAAAGTTTATCTTGGTAGAAAATCAAGTCAATAATGAATAGAAAGAATTAAATTCAACAACGAATAAGGAAAATAGACAGATACTGTCAGAATCGAATTTCGAGAAGGTTTATAATAAGATTCTCAAGGGTCATCCCGAGAATCTTCTCAAGTAGTCATAACCGTGATCGAGTACTCTCTCAACTAAAGCCTATTTCTTATCTCTTACCACAGGCGTACAACAGTACAAATAATCATTGTACTACCACGACTTCACACTAATGCAAATCTCGACCTGCAGGGGCTACCACTAAAAATATGTCACGACCCGCACCCAGTGTAAGGGCACGAAAAGTGGGTACGTCCAGCCTACGACGCAGAATCAGCGGTAGAATACTGTTCAAGGTTGCTAACTAAACAACTCACGCAATATATATAATGTACCTGTCATAAATCTCAACTCTAAACGGAGGACAAGTATAAGATATGATATAACTCAATCACAGTCTAAGCACAGTAGGATAACAAAGAAGTCTATACTAAACTCAAATCAACAACTTAAATAAACTTCTAAAATAATAATATCACAAACAATCTCAAATATAACTCAAATCTCCACTTATTACAATACAAGTTCCAACAGAGGAAACTAAACCATAAACTAACAATCTACACCAAGCTCTACTGGTCCTCTAGGCTAGCTGTAAATCTCTATGTTACCTGTAATATTTTTAACAGGTCCAATCAGAACATGAACGAGCACAATACATCTCACACAGTTCATATCATGGCAAAAAATGTAAAGCATACAAAAGAGTAAGATACATAAACTGTAAGAAGATGTACATAAAATAAGTGAGAGATTTATAAACTAAAAAAATATATATGATAAGTAAGACCTGTAAGTGACTAGTGATTCAGAGCACAAGATGGTTATATAAACGGCACGATGTTATACATAAGTAATCTACAGAGGTTATACACGAGTAAACTACAAGAATGATCACAAAACCACTTTTACTCTTCCATCCCCAATCAATACACAAGGATCCAGTCAAGTTATGTTATTGTACATGAAGTTTAGTTTGTATATGAAGATTATGTGAGCACATGAGAGTACACGATTTCATACGATTTGTATACGAATAACACGAACACAAGGAGTACACGATGCCCATAGTAAAGTACACGAACATGAAATATCTGATGTATCCGATGAGGGGATAATATCGTATGAAAGATCCATATAGTACTAATCCATGATAACAAGTGTCAACATCAAGTAAAGCAATCTAGAGCATGAATATAAGTTCTAGCAAGTATAAAACGATCAGAGAATGTACTCGCCTGATACCCTGAATAACTGATATGAAAAGATGGCCAACTGGAGTCACAGAGTCCTAGTTAGAGCAACACATGTTATAAAGAGTTCAATTTATATGGTAATTGAAATTATAATGCAATATACATGACACTAAGTCAATCTAGGTCAAAGTCAACTATTGGTCAACTCTGGTCAATAATCTAGTCAAACTAGAAAAACTAGTCACTACACCAAAATGGTCATTTTGGAACGGAGGAATACCATTCCAAAAAATTTCAGGAACGCCTTTATTCCATGCCTAGTTTTGGGCTGCCAAAATTCTTGGAACGAAATAAAAGCATTCCAAAGTACAATTATTAGAACGCTTTATATGCATGCCAGTGTTGGAACACCAAAAAAGTGTTCCTAATAAAGAGTTCCAAAAGATGACTATTGGAACACATTATATGTGTACCAGTTTTGGAACACCAACAAAGTGTTCCTAATAAAACGTTTCAATTAATTTTTAGGTGCTTAATAAAGCATTTCAAATTAAATTTTGCGTACTTACTGGTACAGATATAATTTGTTCCATTGTTGGAATGGTAGAAATGTGTTTATATTAATTGTCCAGATTATTTGAAATTCTAAACCTATAATTTGAATTTATATATAGATAAATAATTTTTAATGCTCTTGATATTTTATGAAATTAAAGTATATTACGATATAAATGAAAGTACACAAACGTCCATATCTTTTTTCTTTTCTTTTTTTCTTTTTTTTTCAAACATCCATATCTTAAGTACATGAAAATAGATAAAGATGAAGCTACATAGACTAATACAGGTTTAATACAATTTTACTAAACTATCATTCTAAAAAATGTCATAATTTAAGATCTTCTCGTTCTTTTTCTTCCCCATAGCTATTTCCTTCCTCTTAGTTGTCACAATTGATTCAAGCTTTTTGATAAAACTCTTTCATTGTTGGGATAGCCATCGGGTCTGCAAAGCCAAAAGGTTAAAAAAAATTAATAGAGAAAAAAATCAGAGTTAACTATGCAAATCTATCCCAACTTTTAAAGAAAAAACTAGATATTTCACAATCACATGCTAAGGTTATATTCAATGTTCATAATATACCTAGACTATGTACACCGGAAAGAGAGGTATGAATGGAGAATTATTTCATAATGACATTTTTCAGAAGAATAGTAAATATTATAAATAACAATAACCATAAATAATATTAAACTATTTGGGTTGGCTCTATTAGTTATAAAAGCACAAAAGTAGCGATCAGTCCTACTAGGACAACTCCTATGCAGCTATGCTTCCTACCATACAGTCATCCCTCAGTAGCTTCACAAAATATATGTCACATAGGAATTGCTTTAACAGGGAATGACCAAGCAGTCACAGCTTGAAGACATAAGAGACATAGAAAATCCCCCTCGGAGAGATATGAGCTTAATTATAAAGGTGGCTGAAAAGAAATATCCAAGTAATGGTTGATTGAGAGCTAGACATAAAGGAGTCTCCTTGGTAGAGAATAATGCTATGGTGATTAGTCTGAGTGGTGGATCTTCTACCGGATATCAGGCCAAGTGGTGGTTCGAAGAAAAATAATGCATCAAATGCAAAAAATGAGAATCTACTAGCAGATAACCAAAAGAAATCCAAGCCTAGCCCCGAGAGATTGTAACAAGACTCAAAAGTATAAATATTAAGTTTGGGGGTAGGTTGTAATGCTATCAAAAGTCAAGGGGAAAAAGTAACTGCTTGCTTTCGACTTATTTGCTTCCTTCTCTTGATAAAATATGGTCTCTTACACCCTCGGTCTAATTTCTTCAAGCTTTACATAGGCTTCATCTATTATCATGTTCTTGCGTTCCCAACCAAAATTAAAACAACTAAATGTCCTTTTCCTTACCACTGTCCAGAAATGATGAACCAACAACCAAGCAAACCGTTTGCTCTCTCCCTCTCTCTTCTCATTCCTACAACAATATTTTTCTTCAATTGAATTAAGTATCAAACACCAACTATCCCCAGAAGAAATGTCGTGGAATTTATGTTTTGATTTAGGAGCACTTGGTTTTCACTTAACTAATCAAGGGTTCTTATTTTCAAACAAGATTGACTAACTAAAAATGTAAACCACATTCATATTCTAAAACATACTAATGAACTTTACTTGGTTATAGGATGTCTAGGCACACTCGCATATCATGCTTATCGCCATCTAATACAAATGCATATTTAGTCACTTAGGCAACTTTTAGCACACTTGACAAGTACAACGCTACAAAAAGATGAGACTTGCCATTGCTATACCTGTCATCAGCATAGAAGACATGCTTATTCGCCGGTTGCTTATCCAACGCACGAACGTTATGGAGCACGGAAGTGAGCCTCTCAATTTTCTACCAAAAAAGAAGAAGCAGAGATCATCCAAGTTTAGCCATTTCATCTTACAAGGCAATAACAAAATATCTATAAGGCCAATTACAACCTTCTTTCAACTCTGAATTTTCTGAAGTATGTAGCCGATACCTTGGGTCTTCATCAGCATGAGCTCCTCATGGGTGTACTTATTTGCTTTGATCCTAAAGAAACCCACACATCCCATTAGCCAATCACCTACCTAGAACAACTACACAAACTCGGAAAAACTTTAAAATTCATCAAGTTAGTCTTACCCCGATCTATGAACCCTACCGACAGTTCGAGTATTAACCATCTTGTAGTAAAACTCTTCCGGTTTACGAAACGCTGCTTTCTCTGACAATTTCTGAAGAAAAAACAGTTGGAAAATGCCATCAAAATCAAATTTTGACAAGAACCCATCAATCTAAATATGTAATAATCTAAATTCTAATCCATCAAATCAAATTGTGGCACCCAAAAAAAAACCCATTAATCTACATCCCATATATCAGAACTCTAAACCATCAAATCAAATTTTGACGATGACCCATAAAACAATAAATATGATAAAATTATAAATTAGGGATTCGGATTGATTACTCTGAGAGCATCATCCTTCTTGTGGAAAGCCTTGGCTGACGAAGTAGTCTTTGTGCTTCTCCAGGAGGTCGAACTTTGTTAGGTGCCCGACCTAACTGTTCTGCCAGGAGAGAAGCTCGATAAAGATTTGACATCATTATGAAGAAATTGATAGGGAAGAAGAAGATATAGACTAAGAATTCGAGTGTAAACTAGGGTTTCCTATTGATGTAAACTGGAAAGAAAATATAAAAGACATTGTAAAAAAATGTTGTAAGAAAACTGAATTGAAAAATGAAATCACAGATTCTCCGATACTCTCCTTTCCTCCACTCTCCTATTTATAGACTGATATTTGAGTGAGCTGTAAAGGAATACTGACTAGGTAATGAATGGATGGTGACTGGCTTAATGACTGGACAGTGGTTGGGCTGATACTGATACTCTTGCATACTCTACCTTCACTAAGCATTGCACTCTTCAGCGTGCTGGACTAACTGATACTGAGGTAGCTAGGTGGAGCTGCATCAATACCCTTCCCTTATTTTGACCTTGCCTCAAGGTCAAAGTGAGTGTATATCTTGACAAATTGTTCATATGGCACCCACACTGCACTAAACTAGAACTGCGCTAGAGCCAAAGCCACTGAAATTGAACAAGAACTAATTACTCCCCTGATACTGAAACTTAGCTTTGCGAACTACACTGTAATTAGAGATGTTGTTTCCTGGTCTGGTAGGTTGTACCTGTTGTATAAAGCTATAAACACGTAAGCTGAAAAGACTGGAAGACTAGGTTACAGTCTGCTGAACCTTTACTCACCGAGTGTGTGTAGCCACTAAGCTACTTGGACTTATTTGAGCTACCTTCACTCATTTACTTGCTGAATATTAGCTACTGAATACTGAAGCTGAGTTTATGAGCTTGACTGCTAACTGATACTAGTTGTCTTCTGATACACACTTCACCAATTACTTTCTGTGTGCAGCTTGTGCTCTTTTTAGAACTAGTGTACTACTGATTGTGCAACTCCTGTCAGTGTACTGAGCTACTATCCAGGCTGATATCAATTTTCCTCCTGGATACCATACCTTTACTAGATACTGATGTAGATATGATTTGCTAATCCTTTCAACTCCTACATTGTTCCTTGGTTATCGATTTTTCAAAACTAGTGGAGGTGAGGATCTTCCAGACCCGGAGGTATTGTTCTCTCTATGCCTCTGATATTCTATATTTTAGTATCATCTGCTTTGAACTGTACATAAGATTTTCCAACTCCAATTGCCTGGAATGGATTTAATTCTATGAAAACATCTCTGGAATCAATGTTACCTTCCATTATGTCTCTGGAATCAATGTAACCTTCAATTTTTGGAACCATTTTAGTCGTCTGACTCGTCGAATTGTTAGACCACTATCCATAATAGAGATCAACTCATTGAAGCATCCTCTGTTCTGATAGTATTCACTGACCTCTTCTAAGTCATCGACTTGCATAATTATATTCAAGCCACCTATTTGTGCCAAGCTAAACTCCTCTACATCCACACAAGCAAAATAGACCTCCTTCTATGTCTTTGAGCTATTTGCTTTACGGACTACATCAGTTGCATCTTGAAACTGTTTAAGCTTAACCAGTGTACATGCCAGTTTTGCCCAGTTAGAAATGAAGGCAAATATGATCTTTGCGGCTTCATATAGGGCCTCATCGTAAAGACGATAGCCAACATTTTGGAGATTAGCAAAGCTTGGCATAAGAAGGAACTCTTCTATTTCACTCAGTCTATCGATCTTTGCATATACATATATGAGCTCACTATCAACCTTTGGCTCTTTAACCTTCTGCCTCACCATCAATAAGTACTTCACCAAGTCATAATAAATGTTAGCATCCCCAGCAGCCCGAATAACATCCAAGAATGGGTTGTGCCATCTGCTCGAATAAATGACTCCATCACATTACTCACTAGCCCCTCCCGCAACTGGACTTTCGCTACTTGACTCCCAACAATAACTTCTTCAACTCGAAATGCAAACTCTTTCGTGTTAGTCTCTTCTGCCACATCGTCTTCAAGCAAAGAATTTGGCTCCTTTCCATGTATTTCATCAAATACCTGGACCTCGCAGTTAAGTCCCCTGCATGCTTCCTTCCTCACGACCATTTCATCAAACATATACGAGACAGATTCCTACTGTCGCTGCTGCTGTTGCAGATGCAACGACGGAGAAATCTGTGACATTGATTGGGCTGTATATTGCTGGTAATTCCACATCGATAATGAGGATTGGTCCATGTACTGCGGAGCTGAAATCTGCGACGTCATTGACAGCCTTTGTTCTGACGATGACGTATAGTAATGTGGTGTCGGCGGCTGGTACTGCTACTGCGGATAGCAGTCGTACGGGACGAAGAACAGCGGGGAATAATCAGGTGGTGGATAGGAAGTAAACGAGGATCGACGGATGAGTACGAGTTCTGAGGGGATACTCTCTTGTCATTGATTACTCTGAGAGCATCCTCCTTCTTGTTGAAAGACTTGGCTCTGACGACGTAGTCATTGTGCTTCTCCAGGAGGCCGAACTTCTTCCTCGCTTCGCTGAGAATGGAGAATTCAAAGTGTCAAAATTAAGTTTTTTTTTGAATTATTTAGAGAAAGAAGAAGAATTGGATTTGGGAGAAATTACGGCTGGGAACTCTTCTTGTGAGCACGATGAGGAAGAGCATTATGAAGAGACGACAGGAAGAAAACCCTTATATTTACTGCAGATTAAGAAGGATGGGAAGAGAGAGATTTCTAAATTGGAGCTGGAGCTGAGAAATTAGGGTTATGAAGAATTGAGGGTGGTTGTGGAGAACATATTTGAGGGGAAAGAATGATTGTGTGTATACGATGGGAGAGTAAGGGTTTGTTGGCTTGGACAATTTTTCACCCATCATATGATATGCACATGTGTGTATCCTTAATTTGGAACGTATTTGGAATAATATAATAGTGTACCTAAATAAATAATTAAAAAAAAATTAAAATAACATATATTAGGAACGTTTTTATTATCTGGAACACTTTTGCACCGTTCCAACATCTAGATATAGTAAATAAGCGTTCCAAATTAAAAAACACCTAGTGTTCCTAATTTATCAATTTGGTGTAGTGAGTCTAATGTGGTCAAACTAGCCTAAATCAAGGCACATAGCTAAAGCACATTGCTAACAAGGCACACAAACTTAGTTATATAATATATTACATATATCCTTACCCATATAGTACCACCCTAACACATACATATAGATATCATATATCAAGTATATATATATCCTCACTATGAACCATAATCTATATCTATATACTCTCATAATATATATAGATACTATATAACCCAAAAATATATATATATCTATCTATATAACCCTTCCATAATCTAACATCACCTACTCAAACTCAAACAGTTAGACACTAACCCATTAACACTAGGATACCATATCAACCTTGGTCATATTGGCATCCCAATACCAATACCTTGGTTGGAATCCAATACCTTAACTTGGGTAAATCTATACCTTACCTTGGTATCTTGATACCATACCTTGGTCATAAGGTAAACTAATTATTTACCTTTAAGGTAAAGGTAATTCATAATTATCTTAAGATACTAACTTGGTATCATGAGATACCAAGATATTCCTCAATTATCTAATTAACTATCTAATGTACTAACATAACATCTTAACTAATATCTAACATATAACCTATAGAGACTAACTCGCTAACATACCAATATCTAGAACTAACATAACCAACTAACATATCAATACCTAACATACTAGATATCTAACATCAAACTATCTAACAACATATCAAATATCTAACAAAATACTAACCTCTACTATCTAACTAACGCTCATACTAACAATATAACTTACACTAACATATAATAAACTCTAATATATCTAACCCTCTACTAACCAACATCTAACAAACATACTAACATATATAACTTACACTAACATATAACAACTCTAACATACCTAACCCACTACTAACCAATATCTAACAAATATACTAACATATATTACCTAACAATAATATATATATTTATATGTATTATATCATACATATACTCGACAACTTATGATATCTACATTCACTTAATATCCATACTATATAGGTTCATAGGTTGCACAAAATGCCTATATCGTATAGTCACTCTTCTACTTAAATTCAATACTGTACCAATTGTGCCTTCACTAAATTTTAGGATTAAGGTATGTTTGTAGCCCTTCGTATTATCTTTTCGAAACTTCAAACGTATCACATTTTTGTGTCTGGAAGCTCCCAGAATCGCGAAAGTATCGAAACGCGTTCGTCTTTCATACAGCTGACACTCAAACAGTTCTACAGAGAGTTATAGAATGCATTTGACCTATTAATATTTATATTTGGAAAGCTAACTTCGATACGATTCATTTAAAAAACGGAAGATTAATTGGAGTTCTAAGCTAAAAGTTATGACATTTCTAAGTTGCTATGCCTACTAAAAACGTGGATGAATATTATGACGAATTTGAGTTGTTTAGACAAAAAAAACACATCTCACTCTCCACACCACTCAAGACACACATCAAACCACACTCCCCTCTCCTCTAACACAAGCACACTACTAACAACATATCCACACACATCTAAATATATGAAATATATCTAACATACCTATTATATATATATATACAAAATAGTCCATTATATAAAGAGACACTAAAATGACAAGTTGAGGCTAAAAACATGACATGTAGACTAAACCACTTAGATCTAACCAAGGGTATCCAAATGAAACTCATTCTAACCATCCTAACTTACATCATTCCACCCTCTAACATGTCTAAAACTAAAATTAAAACACAATTAAACCTATTAGACATTAAACCAAACACATGAGGTGTCCTAATTTGAGATCTAATAAGTAGGACATTAGACACAATTCTAACTTGCTCTAGTGTAACGCCCCAGTCCCAAAATACGTAGGACTAGAACGTAATCATGTCAGCTGTATACATACGAAGTATATAGACCATCGTATATATACATAAGCTGTAAAATGTAGTATTCCAAGAAAAACTAAATCTCATCCACAATGAAAAGAATAATAATAGAAAAATTCAACTTGAACATTTATGATACAATCGTTGGGCGGAGACAAAGTCCACTATCAACTATCTCAATGATATAAATGTACAAGAAAGCGATCGACAAAACGATAAAATAAACCAAGCGTAATTGTCTTTGAAGGAATGGAGAAGACCACGACCTTGGCTAGATGCAGGAAACATGAACACACACCTGGGAAAAAAACCAAGTCCTCAGAGGGACGTAACAAGACACATAATATTATGCCGATAAACTGAATAAATAAGCTCAACAGAAAAGTATGCATGAGTAAAGGTTCCTACCCATTCTAGGTGATATGTACTTTGAGGAGAACGTTCTACACAGGGGCTGTAGGCTCAGCAGAGTAAATAAAGAGTGGCAGTAAGTAGCGCTCATCCGAGTCACTATTGGCCTTGGACAGAAGGTAGTGCTCATAAGAGTCACCCTCGGCCCAAAATATGTGTAAAAATAAAATGTAGCCCCTACGCTAATAACTGTCCCCTCCCTCCAATGATACTATACATGCGTCGTCCCCACGATACTGTTTAATCCTTAATAACCGCCAAGTCTTCTACACAATCTATGGACAGTTATATCCTAACGTACGGCCTGTACGCACCGATGTACGGTCGGTACGCAAGTGCGAAGCTATATGCAACTCACCACTCACACACAATCCGTGGCACATCGTGACAGTTTATGAGATGCACATACGGTGGTCCCTTAACTCTAAGCCAATTACATAAAATATAATAATTTGTATCTATATATAATTTTGAAAGAACAACATAAAGAAAAAGCATACATCATATTGAGCAAGAAAATAAACAGTAAAGGCAAGGTGTCTTGCCTGATGTAACGACTGGTGTGGTGCGCTGTTCCGTCAAGTCCTGTTGTCCAATAGCCGGGGTCAATGTGTAAGGGTCCGATGTTACAATGAATTAGGAGAGCACAATTTAATCGTGACCAACCTTGAATATAATAATGGAAAATTTTGGTGAAAGATACTTTGTACTATTTTTAGAGAAAGAAATGTTTAAATATCTAAAAATATATTTTTGGTAAAAATAGCTTTAGATAAATACTTTAAAGTAAAAAAAAATCTTTTTAGGCAAAAACTAAGTAAAATAAAATATTTAGATAGTGAACTATATTTTTATTAGCAAAAATAATTTAGATAATTATTTTGAAAATATTTAAAAATATAATCATTTTATTATTTGGAACTATATTTCTTTCGTGTTAAAAATATATGTAGATTTGATAATTAACAATAATACTAGTACATTGAAATAATAATAATAATCATAATATCAGTAATACTAATAATAATAATATTAATAATAATAATAAACATCTTCTTTTCTCAACAGTGAGAGAGGGAGAGATAATTAATAATAATAATAATAGTAATAATAATAATGAAAATATCAGAAATAATAATAACAATAATAATAATAATAATAATTATTATTATATTAACTCCTTACTGCTCATAACCTCTCCCTAATTTCAGTAAAAGAGAACGAAGAGAGGAAAGGTCTTCACCTGGTCGGCCGGGAAAACTCCAGCGGAGGGAGGCTGGGTTCGGCGACGACGTCGACGAGTGGCGCGGCCGTTGCGACGGCGGACACCTCGGATCGGAGGGCGGCCAGGCGGCGGAAGACGTGATCGGGCGGCGAGGTCCACGGAAAGGGGCGGCTCACCCTTGGGTTCGGCCGGCGGCCCTTGCTCCGGCGTGGCTGTGTGAGCAAGAAGGAAGGGGGCGCGGCACTCCGGCGGAGGCGCGGGTTTTGGGCGGAACGCCGGAAGGAGGAAGCGGCGGCGCTGCAATCTCGAGCGGCGGGCGGAGATCGGTGCGGGCGGTGGGGAACTCCGACACGGCGGTCGGATCCGCGGCGGTGAGCGCCGCAGCAGAGGCGCGGTCGCCGGGCAAGGCTCGGTCACCGGCAACGGTGGTGGTCCGAGCGGGGAGTTCGCGGACGGTACGGTGGTGTCTCACGGGGATTTCGGGCGCCGGCAGTGGAGATGGAGACTCCGGTGGTGGCGCAGTGACTGTCGGGCGCGACCAGGTTAGGGTTTTATTTCGTCATTTAATTCGGGGGTTTGGTTTGGTGGTGATGTGTTGGCCGGAGTCGGATGTCGGGGATGATGGTGGGTGATGGCCGTGGTGTGGATGGCCGGATTTTGATTAATGATGGTGGTGGAGTTAGATGAGTTCGGGGCGGTGGTTGAGACGGGGATGATGATGGCAGAGATCGGGATGTTGGTGACGATGACGTGGAGGTGATGATGATAGGGTTTGGATGATTTCGAGGATGGTGGTGACAATGGCGGATGGTTGTGCTGCTTGATCGGAAGAGGAGGTGGTGGCGATGATAGCATGGAGATTGGATGGGGAGACGACCGGGGAGCGTAGGGCTGCTAGAAAGCTCGGGTAGGGCAGTATTTGGGTTAGGGTCTCGTGTCCGGGATGTGGACACGAAGATGCATATGTAATTGTAATGGAAAAATATAGTGGAGGGGAAGGAGGGCACTGACACGACGCACAATCTGTGGGTTATGGGAAAAATTATGGAAGAGCACCTCCCTATTTATAGGATGTGGGAATTTCCATTAGGATAAGGAGTTGGGGGATTTAAATCCCAATTGGATAATCATTTATTAATTTAAATTGATTTAAAAATAATTCAATTAAAATCAAATCCAATCTAAATAAATCCTATACTTAATTTAAAATATTTTAATAAAGTCAATAAAATATTTTCCAATTTAAATTTACCATATTTAATCAAATAATAAAATTAACAATCCCAAATATCCTTTTCCTAATTAAATAAATATAGTAATAATTAATTTTGAAAATTACAATAAATACTTAAATATCAATTCATGAGCTAGCTTTTATAAATAACAACATATATTAGTAAGCAAATTTCACATTTCGCAAAACATTTGGAAACATTTCATATAACCCACAATTTTTCAAATCACCACTTATATTTTAAACGACGAAGAAAATAACTCTTTTAGAAATAAAAATATTTATCACATAATATTTTCAAATTAATTTCTTCTCTATATATAAAATCTCAAATAAAATGTTTTACAAAAATATGTACCTCGCACATATTCGCACTCGTCGAACAATTTCGAAAAATACAATTTCGTGTGCGACGTACAATACGACTACGTGATGTACAATACAAAATTTTAAATCAGTACCAAATTTAATATAAAAAAATAGTAGAAATTTAGGGATTTTACATCCTACCCAACTTACAAGAATTTCGTCCTCGAAATTTAGGAATAGGTAGGGTACAAGAGTTTAACGGTAAGAAAGTATGAACAATTCATTTGGCGAGACAAGGGGACGATATTCAATGCGAACATGCATTGCGATCTCAAGATTAAATCATGAAGATGGAATTGAATGTGGGTCGCTAGTTATCACCACGAAATAAGAAAGTTTTAGGGTTAAAGTTAATCATGATAAGGCATAGAATGAAGAGTTTAAAAGGATCGACTAGATTAAGGCAATCAATTTAGAGGATATAGCTGTCTTTGTTTAGAATTAATCATTCTCAAGTTCGAAGAGGGTCGAGATAATGGATTTAAGGTCGAGGAAAAAGTTAAATCAAGACGGGAATATAGTCACATGAGTTGGTCAGTGGGTAACTATCCCCAAGTATATACTAATATCATGGTCATAGGAGAATGGTTTGGTCTATCTATCAATCACAAGCTTTGTCTAGAATAGTTAAAAGACGAAAGCCAATAAGAGTCCAAAGGAGATGTTTTCGTATGCCAATATGTGATTCAAAGGCGGTTGTATAATTCCAAGAGATTTACCAAGGTAATCGCGGAGGAGACTCTAGGGGCAAGTTTAACTATGTCTCCCTCCACGTAGTATGATATATGAAAAGCGAACCAAGTGCACTATGGTTGATCAGACCATAATACGTCGGTTCTGATTTAGACAATGTATTAGTGGACGCCCACATTAAACATATGTCATGATCAAGCTTGATAAAGAATACGCTTGCAAAACTAAACTATTTTAGCATCATAGGTAGATAAAATAATAAGTAAAGGGTAATGATGAAAGAAATCAATTAGTCCAAGATCTTATAAAATCTAAGTTTCGCCCAAAATTTGGGCCTATGCAGTCGGCTTGGTTGACTAGATAAGTTAGGGTCCACTGAATTCTATGGTCCATGTGAACTTATTAAGGTGGTCCACAAAAGGTTGGTTAGGTCGGGAGGTATTCTACCAAACTTACAAGAGTTAAACTAGTAGTGTAAAGGGGTCAATGGGTCAAGCAATCAAGGTAAAGCGCAAGTCAAGCATTACACATCGGATGGAAAGAATTGAGTCGAGGTCGAGCCTCATCTATAGTTAAAAAGTATATTGGTTTCACGGTAGGGATTAGAGTCCAGTCTTTTTAACCCGAAAGTCGTAATATGAAATTAGAGTACAAGGAGACGTGTTTTAGTGGCACGGGATATACCTACATGAAGGTGGGTTCGTATAGGTCTTGCTTGTAAAATTTGTCTGAAGGAAAAGTCTAGTGTTGTGCTCCAAATATCAAAGTCACGGTAAAGGACACAAAATAATTTAAAATAGAAAGTGGGAGTTCATGAGATATTGATTAACACACAAAATAAATGACCAAGTTAAAGCATGAAATAAAGATAATTTGGATTCTAGTAGATCAAGGTAAAATAAGTTAGGAATACAATTTCTAAAGACATGACAGTTGCTTGATGGGGTATGATCAAGGAACAATCCAATTATTTCTCAAGTTTTAAATGGTTAGAAAGTCAAGACAAAATCTAGATTTAAGGGAATGTCGAGGAAGTCAAGATTGGAATATAACCATATGATCTTGGAGATGACTAACAACACTTGTATGTACACTACTATCATGGTAGTGAGGGATATGGCAATTAGTATGGAATACTCCTAACTCATTAGAGTTATCTTAGTGGTAAAAAAAAAATTAACTGGAGTTTCCTCAAAAAGTCTCTAAATAAATTTTTTAAAAACAATAAACCACCAAAATTGTATTTACTCTAAGCTGCCCAATTAGATTATGGCTAACAATTTCATTTCCTTTAATAATCTCAAGTAAACTTTTACCATGTTACTACTAACTTTTTCCAAAACTTAACGTTCAAATCCAACTATTAAAATCAAGAGTTCACAATTCACGAATCCATAAAATCTCATAATAAATCAAAATTTTAAAACCCAAAATTTTTCAAATAACTACAGAAAGAGTCTTAGCAAGAAAAACAATCTCAAAATTGAAGTTAAATATCTTAATGCACTTATCAACCCTAATCCGACAACATGAATTTTTTTTATTATTTTTTTTGCCAATTTATTGATAATCTCAATCAAAACCTTTTTAATCAAAATCTAAATAGATTTATAAATCATAAATCACATGCCACAATTTAAATTTTGAAAATCTTTCTCAAAAATTATTTTTATATCTTCCAAAATATAAAAAAATTGCTGCTTCTACTTAAAATTTGAAATTTAAGAAACATACTAATCGTAAGTTGTACGAGAATAATTTCTACTACTATATTAAAATCCAAGATCATTTTCAAACCAAATTTGTAACTGTTCAAAAGCGTATAACTATAACTCAGTAAATCATAAATATCACAACTTGAAATTGAAATCAGTTTTATATTTGCTCAAAGACGTATAGCTATAATCCAATAGATCATAAATATCAAAATTCGAAAATCATGACAATTTTTTAAATCAATTGTGTATAGATTCCAACTATTTTTCTGCAGCATAAAAATAAAATCGTATCAATTCTCTTATGATCACTACTTAGAAATCTCAAGATTACAACTTCCTTAGATATCCTATTTTACAAATTACTAATAAGTAAATCACACTTTTTTTAAAAGACTTTTTAATCCATTACAGTCTTAAATGTATTCCAATTGCCAATGTAACCCTTCTAGCCATATGGTTGACCAATAAGTATATAGTAGTGTAGTCATCTTTCTAACTGTCACTAAGCACGGAAGATAAGAATTTACGGTAGGAGGAATTTAAGCAGGATGCAAATCAAGGAGGTCGAACGACAGTTTAAAATTTGAAGTCAAGAAAGGAGGTCAAGTAGGTGGATGAGATTCTAGACTCTACTCCTATATTGCAGGCCCATATCGGTACAATTACGTAGCCGAAGTGACAAACTTGACCTGCATGGGCCACCACAAAAATATGTAACGTTCCAGTCCCAAAATACGTAGGACTAGAACGTAATCATGCCAGCTGTATACATACGAAGTATATAGACCATCGTATGTATACATAAGCTGTAAAATGTAGTATTCCAAGACAAACTAAATCTCATCCACAATGAAGAGAATAATAATAGAAAAATTCAACTTGAACATTTATGATACAATCATTGGACGGAGACAAAGTCCACTACCAACTATCTCAATGATATAAATGTACAAGAAAGCGATCGACAAAATGATAAAATGAACCAAGCGCAATTATCTTCGAAGGAATGGAGAAGACCACGACCTTAGCTAGAACACCTGCAGGAAACATGAACACACACCTGGGGAAAAACCAGGTCCTCAGAGGGACGTAACAAGACATATAATATCATGCCGATAAACTGAATAAATAAGCTTAACAGAAAAGTATGCATGAGTAAAGGTTCCTACCCATTCTAGGTGATATGCACTTTGAGGACAACGTTCTACGCAGGGGCTGTAGGCTCAGCAGAGTAAAAAAAGAGTGGTAGTAAGTAGTGCTCATCCGAGTCACTATCGGCCTTGGACAGAAGGTAGTGCTCATAAGAGTCACCCTCGGCCCAAAATGTGTGTAAAAATAAAATGTAGCCCCTACGCTAATAACTGTCCCCTCCCTCCAATGATACTATATATGCGTCGTCTCCATGACACTGTTTAATCCTTAATAACCGCCAAGTCTTCTACACAATCTATTGACAGTTATATCCTAACGCCCGGTCTGTACGCACCGATGTACGGTCGGTACGCACGTCCGAAGCTATATGCAACTCACCACTCACACAATCCGTAGCACATCGTGACAGTTTATGAGATGCACATGCGGTGGTCCCTTAACTCTAAGCCAATTGCATAAAATATAATAATTTGTATCTATCACTACAAGAAAATGTATGTTCAGCGACATAAGCAGTATGTAACAGAAAGTTAGATTTGTGTCGCCGTAGCGTTTCTGCAACATATCTGGCTATATCGCATACATGTTGCCGTAGCCTTGTCTGGGAATGTCATTGGCGATATTAAATAACACATGTCGCAAAACGTAAGCACTTTTGGCGACATATCATACTTATGATTTAAAATAACTTTTGGCGACATCTGTCTTGTATGTCGCAGAAAGATGATACTTTGGCAACATAGCACATGTCGCCAAATGCCTAGTTCTGTATTTTTTTTATATTTTAAAAATACTTCCTGCTACACAATTTGATGTCGCAAAAACTAATATAACCAAATATAAATACACTTCATGTTACATAATTTTATGTCGCAAAAACTAATTTATATTTTTTATATTTATTTATAGTTTGTATATATTTTCCAACATAAAAGTAAAAATCTTATTTCAAAAATAACACACAAACATTAAAATTTTTATTCAAAGAACTTGAGAACAAAAAACAAGTTACCATGAACACAACATAATATCCAATACAATGCCTTCAAACATCTCTTCATAAAATATTCCAATAATGTAATATTTTAACAACGACAAGTAGCCATTCAAAAAATACGTAGTCTGCCCATACTTTCTCCAGTTATATCCGTCATAAGGTTGATCCCCACCAGCTAGAGTCTGTTGAACTGCCACGTCTTCTTCCAAGTTGACAGTCATATTACTTGAAGACTCATATATTTTGTCTATGTCCGGACCTAAAGGCAAGTTCTCATGATGAGTGGAAGTTGGCTGGCTCTGGAAATGGTATTTTCCCTGATCCAGAACCTGAAAACGGTCCTTCACATTTCCTGATGATGTTTGATGACATTGATTCAAGTTCCCCTGAACACAAAGAAATGATTATAAAAACATTTTCAATCAAATCCCAAAAGAGATTTAAAGAGTTCCAATAATCGCCAGTGTAAATTCTATCAATTACTGTGTAAAAGAAGTACAATAACTTCCAATTGTCTGTTTGATTCAAGAGATATTGCACAGAATCCTAGTAAACCGCAATATTTAAGCTGAAGATATATTCACTGGTCCCAAAAGTTCAAATCAGAGGTGTGATTTATCTATGAACATCTATAATATTTGTGAAAGTGAAGTTCAAACTAAAATGGACATGCACTCACCAGATTTGTCAACTGCAAAGCAATGGCTTTCAACAAAACTTTTGCCTTGGGTTTATGTATGACAGCCCTATCAGATGGATTGTTTTACAAATTAATAAATATAAAAAATAAAAAGTTTTAGCATGTTTCGGAAACTGACATACTTGACAATCAAAAGAAACAATACTAGTTGACTTAAAAGGTTCATTTTGGGTCCATTGACCTGAATAAGAAACATAAATATTACTAGCGAAGCATGCATGCACAATTGAAGAGGGCCGCAAGCACAATTACCTTAATAAGAAAATAAGAAACACAAATTTCAAAAATCTCAATTTTCCAGTTATTGTTATTTAAGCTCCATCCTTTTGAAATGTATGAAGGTATGAAAGCTATGTGTTATTCAGTTATTGTTTCAATTGTTTACACGATTCATAGTTACTTGCTGATTAATTTTTGATTAAATATTTAGTTTAGAATGGAGAACACTTGATCCTGCTACGGTTCTTCCTAGGCACCACCTAAGTTGCTAGTCACCCACCTTTGCATATTTATCTATTTTCAATATTGCACGGATACGAGCACTAATATGAAAAAAATAAGTATAAAGTAGCACACATATATAAGTAATTTTACAATTGATACTGGCAAGTAGAAGCAAGCAGAAGGAACATAGTTTTAGCAAATACAAATCAACTTAAAGTAATTTAATATATTGACAATGCATTAGCTTATACTAATGTATTAAGGCACTACCCTTTTGGTGGTGGCACTGTTGGATGTTGGAAGAATCGGACTAACTTCCACTTTTATGAAGAATATCTTATGTATGCCACATAGCAAGAGTGATGGAAGTTCAGTTCCACTATTATCAAAAGAAGAAAGTATGAGGCACACTACATATATACATAAATATTAAAATAAAAGTGTATCAGAAAAAACTAGCATAGAAGCATGGCAGAAGAAAATAAAAAAATCTACAAGCAATAGTCTAGATCCCAAATTTCATTAAAGATAATAATCTAGAAAATCTAAATAGAGAATACATCAACAAATCCTCAGTCTAAGAATGTTCACATCAGTTTAAGAACCTAAACATGTCACATTTGTACCAGCTTCATGTATAGGCAATTTTAACTCAACCTCCAAAACAAGTTTCATTAGTGTTCATGTGTCCATGAGCCATATCCTTAACTAACAATAACAATAACTTTGACAGTGACACAAGAATTGGTATCAAAGAAGTGCACTTTCTCCCATAAAAATCTATTATGGAACATGTGAAAGGAAACTCACGGCTGATACTAGGAAATGGGGGATAGTGAATAGTATAGCCCATCTCTACGCAACTTCCTTGATGAGTCTATACCTGAAAGTTGATTCGCTAAATTTCTCTACGACCATCTCTGTACTAGAGTTAGATCCCCAGCCAAAAATTATTGAAATGGATGTGTAAGGATTTGAATGGAGGAAGAAAAATGAAAAATGAAAAATAAAAAATGAAAAATGAAAAATAAAAAATGAAAAATGAAAAATGAAAAAAATGAAAAAAAAGATGTAAAAAGGAAAAACACCTGAACTAGATAGTCAACAATGACAACTAATTGGCAATGGGATCTCCTTCAATAAATAATGAGGGCTTTCAAAAGGAAAAGAAAGAAGAATAGTTTCAATAACATCTTGTTCAGAAGTGGAACTAATCACTAGTCCTTATCTTATTAAATGAATACAATTTTCTCACTGTAAGCTACATCAGAGATGCCCACAAGTAGCAAATAATTAGGGTGTCAAAACACTTGTATATTTCCTTACACTAACTGACACAAAAATGTGTATCTTCAATAATTTGAAGGCTAAATTTCACTTAAATATGCTATCATGTTTTTCAAGTTGTTACCCTGAAAAAGATAACACATCGATGAAGAAAAATTAAATTTTCAAATAGAATATAAGAAATATGTATGGTACTGAATATGAACTGGTAGCTTCCATTAACACAAAACAAATAACTCCACTCGGTATGGTACTTCGCATGTAGATTACAGTAGCTGATGTACTGATAGAGCAATAATGGAGATAAAGGATTAGAACAAAAAATTGAGAAATTGACCTTGTTCATTTCATCTATATGTCCCTTTATACACTGGAATATACTTAAATAACAAATTGATTACCTTTGTCGCTTTCCCACAAACCAAATGGCTCCGTACCTAGAGTATAGACATGCAACACATGTTTTCTAGGTGCCAAATCCTTGTCGAAAACATTCGGTACGGAGATCAAGACGACATTCTGATCAGCATCTCAAGTAATAGGTATTAAGACTATATGGTGGATTCCCAGATCTTCAGGAATACTCTGTCGATACCATAAGTTTTAATACAATGCAACAAGACAAATGAAGATGGAAAGCGAAATTAAATAAAAAGGAAAAGCAAAATTAAATGTTGCAAACCTTGATACCAACTACCCAAAGTGCTACATGGAAACAACTCATGTAATAGGGACAAATGTGCAAATTTCCAATCGATACTGCAAAAAGACTTAATTAAATTTCTTCTCTTATGTCTCCTTCTTTCCCAGTCCTCATCCAAATATAGTATCACTAATTTTTTTTCACTTGCTAATGTCAGTCATTCCTATCTAGAATTAGCATAAATTAATACTCAAATACATCGTGCAAGAACTCCTCACGACGTTCGTCTTCTTCCTGTTGTAAGCAAAAGATAATCTCTTTGCTTCAACAGAATGCAGAAGAGAGGGTACTATTTTTGCTGGAGTGGGTATCTATCTACCCTCTGAAACAGAAAAAGTGAAGAGCCTAAAACATAATTGTGAGTGCGAATGGGCGTGTTAACCTAGAAACTTTTGGAAAGGAAATTTCCCAGATTATAGTATGTGTTTGAATATATTTGGAAGAAAAAGTACATTTTCTTTAGCTTGAGTCGTGTCTGATTGTAACAACGCAATCAATGGTGGCACAACACCTTCTTGCAGAACCTGACTACAAAATATATTACTATTTGCACAGAGTTGAAGCAATGCTGTTGCAGCATTTTCCTTTCCTCTTGCATAACCTAATTCAATAACTTCCACAAGCACCGGAATCCCACCTTCCTAACCAATGGCAGTCCTTCCTTTCGGCATAGTTGCAAGATTTGCCAAAACAGCTACAAGACAAGGTTTGCAAAACCAAGGAGAATAAAACTACATGGTGGATTCCCAGGTCTTCAGAAATAATATGTCGATACCATAATTTTCAGACAATGCAACAAGGCAAATGGAGAGGAAAAGCAACATTAAATGCTGCATAGGCAAATATATAAAATAAAGTTCTTGCATATACTTTATAAGTAGGGTACATCATCTCAAGTTATGTTAAAAAATAGTCATATTAAGTACCACTCAGGTACCAGCTTTGAGACAATACATACACTTTACTCTCCATTGAAATGATTCTCGAAGTAGCTTAAAGTTTTCATTACTCTCCATTGAAATTACTCTATTTTTTTACAAAATAATAAATCTCTAAAATTATTTCCATAAGACAACCCCTACAAATTAGCTAAACAATTAACATCCTTCAAAAGAGATGCTACACCAAGAGCACACACCAAGAGAGCTGGTTTGAGATTGTCAAAGAATATACTAAACTTACAGTATTTCTCAACAGAGGATATTTATGTATCGAATGGTTAAACATCGAATTGTTTCATGTGGATTTGTGATGTATAAGTGATATATCAATAGTAATCGATGTGGTAGTAGTCATAAAGTTCTATAGACATGCAATGGGTAAGCAAAAGCCTCATCTACAACTACAGAGACATTTCGACAAACACTATCAATACAAAAAAAACCTCATGCTTATAAATAGAACACAATAGAAAGTAAGCTTTTGTTACCATGGAGAGGATAGGCTTCCTTCTCCCATGACTACAAGAAGAAGAATGCTTTCCACCTCCATCCTTCTAACTTCATCTTCAAACTTGGGCATGGGAGAAAGCAGAAAGAAAACATTAGTCCTAAATAGTCCTCTCAGGCATTGGAGAAAGCTATAAATAAATTAACTACCATGGGTTGATGTGAAGGAAAATGATATGGTGTTTATAAAGGAAACTCATTGCAATTTTATAACAAGACTCATCAAAGATGTCTACCAGTCTTGGCCGTGCCCTATGGATGTCGCTCATATCGACGTACCTCTTCTTCGCCAGCTCGTCCTTGGTCTTCTTCTAGATGGGGAGGTCAGAAAAAAACTTAATGTCAGCGTACACCTGGATATCCTCGCTGGCGACAGAGGATCTGTCAGGTAAAGGGGTTCGACGGAGAGGGCATTGGCCTCGGATTTTGGCTTGTGGGAGCTTGATCCATGACTTCTTGAGGAGCTTGATCTCTACCAACTCAGAGAGGCTACGGAGGGATCAGGATTGGGATTTCGATCGATGCACCTCTCCAAAAATTTTAGGGTTTATGAATTTGGGGGAGGAGTGGAGTGTGATGGGAGAAGAGAAACTTGTGGAGAAGAAGACGAATAGAGTAGTATACTGGAGGAGAGAGAGGAGAGGGGGGAAATTTTTTGGGAGATGAAAAAAAGAGCGGGCGTAGTAGGGGTGGGGAAAAAAATTTTAAGTATACTATTTGGCTTCCAAAGTATTTGGGTGATATCATTTTTTATTATTTGGCATCTGATATGGCAGCTAACACAACAGCTGATATAGCAAATTTTAACCCAAAAAATTAATAATCCAATATTTTTTAATGTTAATGTTAATGTTAATATTTATGTTAATTTTAATATTAATATTAATATTAATATTAATGTTAATTTAATAATAAGGTTAATTTTAATATTAAGGTTAATTTTAATGTCAATTATCATGTTCGTTTAATGTTAATTTAATATTAATTTTAATGTTAAATTTTGTCATGTCAGCAACTATGTCATATGCTACATAATGGAAGATGACAACATCCAAATATTTTGGAAGCCAAATATCATTTTTGAAAAAAATTAGATCCCTAAAAAAATAGTGTTATAAAAGTCTTTATTATAAATAACGTTTTTCATTTAGAAATGTTATAACTTACATTCATCTTACAACCGTTATTTTTATACCCTCTTTTGAAAACTTATAACGTTTTACTATGAAATGTTATAATTATAATTTTAAAAGCGTTATAAAGAACTTTTTCTTGTAGTGTTAACAAAGTATAAAAATGTATATTCTTACATAGGTTCATGTTGTCGAACAAATAGTGGCTTTCTGTGACATATATCATTCATGTCGTCGAATATATTGTGTCTTTCTGCAACGTGTATCATATGTCGCAGAATGTGTATTATCTTTCTATGGCATGTACCATTCATGTCGCCAAACATAGTGTCTTTTGACGACATGTACCACATGTCGCAGAATATATAGTATCTTTCTGCGACATATGGATGTTGCGATATGTATAGAATTTTTGGCGGGACAGATATTTCGATTCCCTCCAATGAAATTTATTTGGATTCTGCAACATATTAGAACTCATGTCGCCAATACATGTAAAAAATAGCTTTTAGAGACATAAAAGGCCCTATGTCACTAAAACATGTTGCTAAAAATGCAATTTCTTGTAGTGTATATATAATTTTGAAAGAACAACATAAAGAAAAAGCATACATGATATTGAGCAAGAAATTAAACAGTAAAGGCAAGGTGTCTTGCCTGATGTAACGACTGGTGTGGTGCGCTGTTCCGTCAAGTCCTGTTGTCCAATAGTCGGGGTCAATGTGTAAGGGTCCGATGTTACAATGAACTAGGAGAGCACAATTTAATCATGACCAACCTTGAATATAATAATGGAAAATTTTGGTGAAAGATACTTTGTGCTATTTTTTGAGAAAGAAATGTTTAAATATCTAAAAATATATTTTTGGTAAAAATAACTTTAGATAAATACTTTAAAGTAAAAAAAATCTTTTTAGGCAAAAACTAAGTAAAATAAAATATTTAGATAGTGAACTATATTTTTATTAGCAAAAATAATTTAGATAATTATTTTGAAAATATTTAAAAATATAATCGTTTTATTATTTGGAACTATATTTCTTTCATGTTAAAAATATATGTAGATTTGATAATTAACAATAATACTAGTACATTGAAATAATAATAATCATAATAACAGTAATACTAATAATAATAATATTAATAATAATAATAAAAATCTTCTTTTCTCAACAGTGAGAGAGGAAGAAAAATTAATAATAATAATAATAATAATAATAGTAATAATAATAATGAAAACATCAGAAATAATAATGTTAATAATGTTAATAATAATAATAATAATAATAATAATAATAATAATAATAATAATAATACTAAAAATATCAGAAATAATAATGTTAATAATAATAATAATAATAATAATTATTATATTAACTCCTTACTGCTCATAACCTCTCCCCAATTTTAGTAAAAAAAGAACGAAAAGAGGAAAGGTCTTCACCTGGTCGGCCGGGAAAACTCCGGCGGAGGGAGACTGGGTTCGGCGACGACGAGGCAGCTACTGTCGGCGAGTAGCGCGACCGTTGCGACGGCGGACACCTCGGATCGGAGGGCGACCAGGCGGCGGAAGACGTGATCGGGCGGCGAGGTCCACGAAAATGGGCGGCTCACCCTTGGGTTCGGCCGGCGGCTCACCCTTGTGTTCGGCTGGCGGCGCTTGCTCCGGCGTGGCTGCGTGAGCAAGAAGGAAGGGGGCGCGGCGCTCCGGCGGAGGCGCGGGTTTTGGGCGGAACGCCTAACGGAGGCAGCGGCGGCACTGCGGTCTCGAACGGCGGGCGGAGATCAGCGCGGGCGGTGGGGAACTCCAACACGGCGGTCGGAACCGCGGCGTTGAGCGCCGCAGCAGAGGCGCGGTCGCCGATCAAGGATCGGCCACCGGCAATGGTGGTGGTCCGAGCGGGGAGTTCGCGGACGGTGCGGTGGTGTCTCACGGGGATTTCGGGCGCCGGCAGTGGAGATGGAGACTCCAGTGGTGGCGCAGTGACTGTCGGGCGCGACCAGGTTAGGGTTTTGTTTCGTCATTTAATTTGGGGGTTTGGTTTGGTGGTGATGTGTTGGCCGGAGTCGGATGCCGGGGATGATGGTGGTGATGGCCGTGGTGTGGATGGCCAGATTTTGATTGATGATGGAGGTGGAGTTAGATGAGTTCGGGGCGGTGGTTGAGACGGAGATGATGATGGCGGAGATCGGGATGTTGGTGACAATGATTTCGAGGATGGTGGTGACAATGGCGGATGGTTGTGCTGCTTGATCGGGAGGGGAGGTGGTGGCGATGATAGCATAGAGATTGGATGGGGAGACGACCGGGAAGCGTAGGGCTGCTAGAAAGCTCGGGTAGGGCAGTATTTGGGTTAGGGTCTCGTGTCCGGGATGTGGACATGAAGATGCATATGTAATTGTAATGGAAAAATATAGTGGAGGGAAAGGAGGGCACCGACACGATTCACAATCTGTGGGTTGTGGGAAAAATTATGGAAGAGTACCTGCCTATTTATAGGATGTGGGAATTCCCATTAGGATAAGGAGTTGGGGGATTTAAATCCCAATTGGGAAATCATTTATTAATTTAAATTGATTTAAAAATAATTCAATTAAAATCAAATCCAATCTAAATAAATCCTATACTTAATTTAAAATATTTTAATAAAGTCAATAAAATCTTTTCCAATTTAAATTTACCATATTTAATCAAATATTAAAATTAACATTCCCAAATATCCTTTTCCTAATTAAATATAGTAATAATTAATTTCAAAAATTACAATAAATACTTAAATATCAATTCATGAGCTAGCTTTTATAAATAACAACATATATTAGTAAGCAAATTTCACATTTTGCAAAAAATTTGGAAACATTTCATATAACCCACAATTTTTCAAATCACCACTTATATTTTAAACGACGAACAAAATAACTCTTTTAGAAATAAAAATATTTATCACATAATATTTTCAAATTAATTTCTTCTATATATATAAAATCTCAAATAAAATGTTTTACAAAAATATGTACCTCGCACATATTCACACTCGTCGAGCAATTTCAGAAAATACAATTTCGTGTGCGACGTACAATACGACTACGTGATGTACAATACAAAATTTTAAATCAGTACCAAATTTAATATAAAAAATAGTAGAAATTTAGGGGTTTTACATCTAGAGAGCTCCAAATGGCCTCAAACTTGAATCTAAAGGGGGTACATGCATGGGGGTGGATCCTATGGATTCAAAACTAACTAATATGCATAGAAAATCAATTTAGAGTGTTGGTTTACCTATTGGGAGTGGAATCCCAATGATACTCCCAAGGACACTGCTCCGACACGTAGATCTTCCAAAAAGGACACTCCTCCTTGCACTTTGCTCCAAATCTTTGCTAGCACCCTCTCTTGGTAGTATGAAAAGGTTGGATGGAAGTTTTGGTGGAGAGATGTACGGATTTGGAGATCAATCAAAGAGGAAAGCTCTCAATTTGGGGAAGAACACTTGTGAAGGAAAATGGAGGCTTGATGGAAGGAAATGAAAGGAATGGAGGCTAACCTACCTATAGTGGCTGCCATTAAACCCTATTTGGGCCTTGGGGGAAAGCCCAATAAGGCCTCAACTAGTCATTTTGGTTAATTTTAAGTTAGATTCAAGTTTGGGATCAAAAGGGTTAAATTTAAGCCTCTAACTTAACCAATCTAACAAGTAGGATTAGTCTAAACTTACTAACTTAATTAGTGGGGTTGGTAGGCCATGACTAACTAATATTGGGGTCCCGTCTAGAGTCTAAGCTACCCGGGTCACTAACACAAGTCAAAACGAAATGAAACTCGAATCCGACTAAACAAATCCCATAAAATCAATATTAAAATATAAAAATTTCCAAAATATAAAAATATAAAAAATGACCAAAATCATAATACATCAATTTAAAACTATTAGAATAATCTAAAATTTACTAATTAATCAAAGTCCTAAATAATTCAAAAGTCACAAAATGACCAAAATACCCTTAGCCTAAAAAGTTGTAATTAGTCATTCTAATCATATGGTTAGGTCCCATGGTCATGGTTAGTCTCTAGGCTCCACAGTTCTAGGGTTCACTAGCTAACACATTAAAATTATAATTCACCAATTTTAAATAGTATTAAATTAATTAAAAATCTCCATAAATCATAAATTCTATTATTAAATAATAAACTTTTACAAAAGTTTAAAATTACCCTCATTTTAAAAAATTGGGTGTTACAGGCAGCTGGAGTATGCAAGCATTATCGGGAGTTTGATGTATGCTACTACTTCCATAAGGCCTGACATAGCTTTCGTCGTGGAAATGCTGAGTCGTTTCACGAGCAATCCAGGCATTGAGCACTGGAAAGCTGTAAAATAGGTTATAAGATATCTCAAGAAGACTCGGATATATGTACTGTACTACAGTAGAGATCTATCGGTAGAGGAAGGCTTCAGTGATGCTAGCTGGTGCTCAGAGTTGGAGAGCGAGAGGTAAATAGGTGGATTCATTTTCACAATATATGGAGCTGCTATATCGTGGAAGTCGAAGAAGCAGACTATGCTCTCGCGATCATCCATAGAATCTCAGTTCCTTGCACTTGATACTGCAGTAGAGGAAGCAGAATGGCTTCGGGAGCTCATGTATGATCTTCCAGTGGTTGAGGCACAAATACCGATAATACCGATATACTGCGACAACCAGACAACTGCGACGGTAGCATCAAATGACCTCTTCAACAGAAAGAAGAGGACTGTGTGGTTAAAGCACAGGGCAGTGCATGATCTCATCAAGAGAGGTATTATTGCAATAATTGATGTTCGGTGTCAGGAGAACCTGGCAAATCCATTCACCAAGGTCCTCGAGCGCCAGCTGGTCGATGATACAGCAAGAAAAATGGGCTTGAAGGCATTCTGATATTATGTTATTGTAATCCTACCATAAATTTTTATACTATTAGTTCAAAAAGAAATCTACTAGGCATCTAGCTTTTGGTTCAAAGGAGGACCATTAACAGGAAAAATATCAGGAACAGTGGGTACATATCCTCTGTGGCATGGAAAGGTTACGGACCTACAACCACTGTTGTCTACTGTATATTTTCTGTAGAAAATAGATCCTGTGATGAGGATGGCTTAAATGCCTCAATGAGTTCTTAGGCAGTATGAATGCCTGGTGTGCTTTACAGGAAGTACGGTAGCGCAACACTAAAAGGAGTGTAACTCCATACTACAGTAGGGTGACTCCACTATGAGGTTCCCGATTAGGGGTAATGCCTCGACTTTGTGAGCCAAGTCACAGCGAAGTAGCACCGCAAATAGGCAGTTAGCCTAATGTTGTATAATAAAATTAAAAAGGGGTAGTCAGCACTATAAAGGGGGGTGTTCCTCATGTTACAGTGGCACGACACCACGATAAGGTACCCGAATAGGGGTAAAGCCTTGGTCTTGCAAGCCATGTCGTTGCGGCGTAACACCACAAGGGAGCCTAAGGCTTTATGCTGGGTAGTATGGCACTACAAAGAGGCTATGAACTCATGTTACAGTAGTATGACACTACGATAAGGTTTCCGATAAGGGGTAAGGCCTCGGCTTTAGGCCGTGTCATAGCGGTATAGCACCGCAAGGAAAGCACAAGGCTTAATGCCATGTCTCTTTAATAAAGAACTCACCTATAGTGTATGGACAGAGATAGCAGACCATCTCTTAAGGGTAAACTTGTAGATATCCAAAATTATACACTAAAATCAGGTTGGCACAGGGCCTTTAATGTATGGCCAGAAGCACATATAACTACATTATGTGAGTGGAAATAATTTCAACTATGGTGCTGAATTCAAGGCTTAGTCCATTCTTGTATTACAGTCTGTTATTTGACCCATGCAGGAAGATTCAAGTCGTCAGCGACATCTCTCCTAATGCATGATGGACAGTTACTCTGGGGAACACTCAAACCCATATATTGAGATATGTGGAGGATTGGTGGAGCTTTTCCTTGACATGTAAAGAGCTTGCTCTCAACATGCCTAGTGAAGTTTAGTCCCACATTGGAAAAGCATCATGAGGAATCTCAACATATATACTTGGTATATGTTGTTGGGATATGCACATGGGGTGGTGACCCTAAGGAGAAAACCATGTGGATGATTTTACTAGGAGGTAAGGCTAAGACTCTATGGAGAGCTTAATGCTTTTAGCTCTAAAAATTTATTCTATTGGAGCTAAGCCCCATAGGGGCTTAGCGACTCGGACTCGGGCTCATGGGCTTATGAGGCATAATGTGGCATTTTATTGGCACACTTTACACTTAGCACGTCAGCATCATCGCTAGACGCATAGTGCACTTATGTTGTGCTAGCCCCTTCTGCAGCCGTTCGCGTGCCAGTTCGTATTGTCCGATCGTACGGCCAGATGGCGTGCCAATTGGCACAGCCAGATGGTACAGCAGTTGGTGCTGCAGTTTGTGTGACACCAGGCACAGGGTGCGTACGGTACGCAGGTGGCACAGGTTGTACGTGTGGCACAGGTTCACGTCGTACGTGCGTTGCACTGGTCGCACTGGTTGTACAGGTGGCACAGGTTGTGCAGGTTACGCTAGTTGTACGGTGCGCATATGGCACAAGTGCGTGCGGCACGCACGTTGCGCTATGCGCACGATGCACGTATGGCACAGGTGGCGCGTACTGTGCGCCAGATGGTTCAAATCGTGTCTTTGTACGATTTAAGCAGTTACAAAATATTCGGGGCAGTTTTTTTCTACGTTTCAAATATTTTGCTAACTGGGTAGTTACAGTATGACCTATATAAGCTTCTCTGCTATCTCTCTCTCTCTCTCTCTCTCTCTCTCTCTCTCTCTCTCTCGGTACACAAAGACCACAAGTGTTTTTAATATAATTCCTAATAAATTCCTACAAAGTTTTGAGAGAGAAGAGAAGCAGAGCACCACCACCACTTAGCGCAGGAGTCCGCTGCCATCCGAGGAGTCAGAAGAGCGAAGTGTTCCAAAGTTCTTCGTCGAACTTGTTGGTTCCTAGAAGTTGTTCATGTAGGGCGAATCAAGCTTTGAGCAACGGTGATCATTCACCTTAGCAGACTGTTCTTCCATCCACTTTATCGCCTGTCATCGCTACTACTGTTAGTAATTCGATTAGTATATTCTTTTTAGAAGTACTACTTTTATTTGCTGCTGTAACGAAATCTTTTTAGATTTTCGTTATCCAGAATCCTCCTAGGATTTCTGTCTAGAACCTTCTTTGAAGTGTTGCTGCGAAACATTGTTTTTACAATCGTTTTATTTCTCAGTTTTCCAGTAAAATTACGCCCCGGGACTAACAAAATGTACCAAATTTGAATTTGTTAACAATAAGGAAATTAAATGTTCGCATTAATTTAAGGATATTTATGTCTAATAATATATTCAATTTATGTCTAATGATCTTTTACACAAATTCAATTTTTCGTAATGTAAAAAATATGATTCCTTATTTGAAATCATGTCTTAGTATAATTTTCCTTAATTAAATCATGTTACTGTTCATTTTTGTAACAGTAAATTAGGCTATACATAAATTTGTCTTTCCCAAATTAAATTCATGTTTAATAATAAAGATCACCATTTAACAGATATCAAATATTCATACTCTAAACAAGTATCATCCATAAGTGTTCCAGGAAAGTAGCAATTTGGAAATCATCCAAATACACCCATGTCTCAAATTTAATTGACTATGAATATTTGTTATTCACTTATGCACATGTTATGTATCTAATAAGCTTAGTATTATTATGCTTAGCATTCAATCAAAAAAAATTCAGAGATGAACACGTCCATGATTACAGAACATGATCAGGCACTTTAAATAACAAAACATCCTATAGTTGGAAAAGATCCACTACAAGAAAAAATCCCTTTTACAACATTCTATCTACAACACTTCCTATAAACGTTGTTAAAATGGGGGGTCTTCTACAACTTTTATAGTAAAAATGTTGTAAAATACATGTGCAAACGACATTTATATTCAAATGTAAAGGCTTTTACAATTGTCATTCACAAAAGTTGTGTATTACTGTCTTCAACAACATGTTATTAAAATTGTAATATTTATTAATTTTGACAACATTTATTTTAAGTTGCCAAAGTTATTGATTTTGACAATGTATTTAAAATATTGTAAATATATCATGTTCGACAACGTTTATCAAATGTTTTAATTTTTTTTATATTTTACAATGTTTGTTTGATGTTGTAAAAATAATTTTATTTTACCACTTTATATAAACATTGTGTATGTCATATCGTTTTACAATGTTTAAGAAATAAAAGGGTAATATTTAAGAACTTTTATAAAATATTGTAAAAGGTGTGTATTTCACAATATTTAGAAAATATAATAAATTTATATTTATAATATTGATAGGATGATATTATTTGAAATGTTGCTCTTATTAGGTCGATACCTCACTTGGTAGCATCCCATGATGAAATGGATATGTCATGTGCTGAAACTCATCCCTTCCATGGCTTCGAAAGACAAGCCTAATATATATCCATTCTTGTAAAAATTATGACTCATAACCTCTATTCTACTCTTTAAAATGTTGCTTTAGCTTAGATTATGGCATATATTAAAATAATGAATCATTAAAAATATCTAACAACTATCCGAATTTCTAAAGCTTAATCATTGAGATAAATAAATTTTCTTCGTTTATATGCTTTTATACCCTTGATGATTGATCTTTTTTTTATTCAATTATCTTTGTTGAATTGACTGGAAAAGAGACTTCCAACATCAGTATCAATTTGTATTGATAGCGACGATATTGGATTAGGAAAAGCCAAAATGTAATGGTATCGGTCGTACCGTAACGGTTTCGGCCTATCTATAAATTATATGTTAAAGGATTTAAATCTAAGGTTGAGGGATGATCCCCAGATGACTAGTCTAAAGGTTGTCTTTTGATCTTTGGCAAACACCGATGTTCTTGATTGGTATTCTCAACTTCCTTCTTAGTATACTAAGTGCCGATGGATCTGATTGCTCTCCTGGAAGCATGGGGACCAACCTATTTCAGAGAAATTATATAGCGGAAGCAGTATTGATGCCCCTAAAACTTGAAGTAGATTGGTGGATCATTTACAAACTAATCCATGTAAAGATTTTTCATCTTTTTCAGGATTCGTTTGTTAAAGAATATTTAACTTGTGCGATACTAGACATGTCTGAACTGATTACTATCATACATATATTGTATATTTATCGTATAAATATGTCTATTTGTTATCTTTGTTGATGAAATACAGAAAAGGTGATCCAAGTAATGTTAGTCTCGGGGCTTGACCAAAGATGGTAGACTCTATGTCGAGATCAGAGGTTCAACAAACGTCCACCTTCTGATAATCCTCGAGATCCAAGAGGAACACTATAATATGAATCTGATTACAAAAGCAACAATAATCAGAAAAATAAATCTCACGTTCTTTCTCGCAATCGCAGTTGCTGACGGACAGAACTGAGTTCAGAAAATAAATCTCACGTTCTTTCTTGCAATCGCAGTTGCAGACGGACAGAACTAAGTTACAACTCAGATGAAGGAGAAGAAAGAAGAAGAGCAAAGGTTCTTGCTGGGGTGATTAAGATCACCGTTGCTCAAAGCAAGATTCGCCTCCAACACGATCTGCTTTCAGGAACCAGCAAGTTCACGAAGAACTTCTGGAACGTTTGTAAGTCAATATTTGAGACTTGAACGGGCTTCCTGGACTTTACAGACTCCCTTAACTCTCTTCTTGGTACATCTTTTAATGGAGTCCAAGGGTCTCTATTTATAGAGTAGAGTTGAGACTTCACCTCTTCTTCTATCTGATGTGGGACTAAAATACCAATACTCAAAAATAGAGTTTGATATTTTAGATCATCCCACAATCAGCATAGAAGTGTGCCAGTCCATGCCTACCCCCCGAACACTCCCGTGCATGCACGAGACATCCTGGAGTCCGTGTCCGAGTCTGAGTCTGCACAACAAAAATCTACTTATATCTTTGTTGGAATTAATCTTTTTTTTTCTAGAAAAATACTCCCACATGGCACACACTTGTGCCCCACTACACCTCATGTGCACACCTCAACACAAGCAATGCATTATATTGAGATACTCACCATTTGGTGTAGCCGATGTGGGACTATCTTTTCTAGTCCAAAGGCAAAAATACCAACAATTCTCCACATATCTCAATATATGGGTTGAGCGTTCCCCACAGTGACTGTCCATCATACATTAGGAGAGATGTTGTTACGACTTGAATCTTCCCGCATAGGTTAAATAACAGCATGATACAAGAATGGACTAAGCTTTGAATTATGCACCATAACTGTAATTCTTCCTACTCACATAATGACATCAACTGTGCTTCTGGCTGCACATTAAAGGCCTTGTGCCAGCCTGGTTTCAGTGTATAATTTTTGGGCATCTACAAGTTTACCCTCAAGAGACGGCCTGATATCTCTGTCCATACACTATAGGTGAATTCTTTATAAAGAGTCATGGCATAAAGCATTGCGCTTCTCTGCGGTGCTACGCCGCTATGACATGGCTTAAAGTCGAGGCTTTACCCCACCTGGGTACCTCATCGTACTGTTATACTACTGTTGTATGAGGTCACAGGCCTCTTTGTAGTGCCAAACTACCCAATATGAAGCCTTGCGCTTCCGTGCGGTGTTACGCCGTTATGACATGGCTCGCAAAGTCGAGGCTTTACCCTACCTGGTACCTCTTCGTGGTGTCATGCTACTGTAACATGAGGACATCATCCTCTTTGTAGTGCTGTCTACCTCTCTTTATTACGATTATCATACAGCATTAGGCTACCTGCCTATTTGTGGTGCTACTCCACTGTGACTTGGCTTACAAAGCCGAGGCATTATCCCTACCTGGGAACCCCATGGTGAAGTCACCTCATTGTAGCATGGAGTTACACTCCTTGTAGTGCTGCACTACCGTGCTTCCTACAAAGCACTCCAGGCATTCACTCTGCCAGAGAACTCATTAAAGCATTAAAGCCAACCTTCCCACAGGATCCGTTTTTCGCAAAAAAAATAGTAGACAACAGTGGTTGTAGATCCGTAACCTCTCCATGTCATAGAGGACAAGTACCCACCGTTCCTGATATTCTTCTGGTTAATAGTCCTCACTTGAACCAAAAGCTACATGCCTTGTAGATTTCTCTTTGAACTAATAGCATAAAACTTTTTGGTAGGATTGTAATAACACAATATCAGAATGCCTTCAAGCCCATTTTACAAGCTGTGTCATCGACCAATTGGCACTTGAGGCCCTTAGTGAACGGATCTGCCAGGTTCTCCTGACTCCGAACATCAATCACTGCAATAACACCCCTCTTGATAAGATCGTGTATTTCCTGTGGTTCAACCGTACAGTCCTCTTCTTCCCGTTAAAGAGGTCATTTGATGCCACCGCCGCAGTCGCCTGGTTGTCGCAGTATATCGGTATCCTCGGTATTTATGTCCCAACCACTGAAAGATCATACATGAGCTTCCGAAGCCATTCTGCTTCCTCTGCTGCGGTATCAAGTACAAAGAACTCAGATTTCATGGATGATCGCGAGAGCATAGTCTGCTTCTTCAATTTCCACTATATAGCAACTCCACCCATTGTGAAAATGTATCCACCTGTGGACCTCTCGCTCTCCACTTCTGAGCACCAGCTGGCATCACTGAAGCCTTCCACTACCGACAGATCTCCGTTGTAGTGCAGTGCATATGTCTGAGTCTTCTTGAGATATCTCATAACCCGTTTCACAGCTTTCCAGTGCTTAATGCCTGGGTTGCTAGTAAAACGACTCAGCATTCCCATAGCGAAAGCTATGTCAGGCCTTGTGGCAGTAGTAGCATATATCAAACTCCCGATTACGCTTGCATACTCCAGCTGCCTGACGCTTTTCCTCGAATTAGGCTTCAGTTTCAGATCACACTTGTACGACGTATCGTTCCCTGGAAGATCCTGATACCCACAACGAGTGATCATTTTCTCAACATAATGAGACTGTGATAGCGCTAGTTCAGTGTATGTCCGGATGATCTTGAGTCCCAAGATAACATCAGTATCCCCCAAGTCCTTCATACTGAACTTCGTCGAGAGGAACTTCTTTGTCTCCGTGACATAGCTTATATCCGTACCTAGGATTAGCATGTCATCCACGTATAGACAAACGATGACTCCTCTTCCGTCAATAAACTTCATATAGACACACTTATCTGTTTTACTGTCCCTATAGCCATTTGACCTTATGACATTGTCAAACTTCTCATGCCATATTTTGGGAGCTTGCTTTAAACCGTACAGAGATTTCACCAACTTGCAGACTTTGTCTTCAAGAACTTTGACGACAAACCCTTCTTACTGTTGCATATAGATCTTTTCGATCAGTTCGCCATTCAGGAATGCCATTTTCACATCCATCTGATGTATCACCATCGTATGTATCCCTACGAGAGCAATCAACATTCTGATGGTGGTCATCCGGGCTACTGGAGCATACGAGTCAAAGTAGTCGATCCCCTGCTTCTGAGAAAACCCCTTTGCCACTAGCCTGGCCTTGAACTTGTCAATGGTTCCATCAGCTTTCATTTTTTTCTTGAAGATCCACTTGCATCCAATAGGTTATGCTCCTTCAGGTAGATCAACCAACACCTAAGTGTTATTGGAGGTGATTGATTCACTTTTATTTTTTATTGCCTCCTTCCAGAAAACAGCATCTCTGGTCTTCATCGCCTCATCATAGGTAAGCGGATCTGTTTCCACATAATAGGTGATGAAGTCATCTCCGAAGTTCTTTGGCCTCCTCGCTCGCTTCGACGATGGCTCAGCGAGTTATGGTTCAATCGTTGTCTCCTCAGTAACAACTTCATCTTGGACAACTAGTTCATTGAAGATCTCAGTCACCTTTGCACCTTCATCATTCTTCAGAATTGACGTTAAAATAATGTTCTTGTGCCTTACAAACCTGTCTTCAAAATATTCAGTATCGTAAGATTCGATGATATGATTTGACTTAATATCAAGAAATCTCCGAGCATCACTCTTTTCAGCATACCCCAAGAAGATCGTCTTTGTAGTCCTTGTCCCCAGCTTCTGAATCTTCAGATCTGGGAGCTTCACATAAGCCAGACACCCCCACACTCGAATGACATTCAAGTTAGGTCTGACTTTGAACCAGAGTTTATGAGGAGTTACGTCCGAAGTTGCATATGGCACTCTATTTAGAATAAAAGTGGCCATCAATACAGCTTCTCCCCAGTAGCATTTAGGAAGACCCACAGTTAGCAGCATTGAGTTCATCATTTCTGTCAACGTTCTGTTCTTCCTCTCTTCTACTCCGTTAGATTGAGGAGAATACGGAGCAGTATTCTCGTTTATGATTCCATGTTCTTTGCAGAATAATGTAAATTCATGAGACCGAGACTCTCCGCCTCGATCACTTCTTTGCCTCTTGAGTTGTTGTCCAGTTTGTCGTTCAGCCTCGGCCTTGAACTCCTTGAACTTCTCGAACACTTCATCTTTAGACTTGAGCAAGTAATCGAACGCGTACTTTGAGAAGTCATCGATGAAGGTTATGAAATACTTCATCCTGACTTTTGTAGAGAATTACTTAAAGTCACAGATATCAGAGTGCACCAACTCCAGAAGATCTGTGCTTCGATTGACCCGATGAAAGAGTTTCCTTCTGATCTTTGTCTGAGAACATACTTCACACTTCTCTACCTTACCCCCAAATTTGGAGATAAGTCCTAGACTGGACATTTTATTAATCCTTTTACAGTGAACATGTCCTAGCCTATTATGCCACAACTCAAGAGAATAATCAGAAAGAGCGATTGCATTGATTGTATTTGACTGGTTTACAAGTTGAATTTTGAACATCCCTTCGGTTTGAAAAGCTTTTCCGAAGTATGTTTCCTTCTTGGACATCACCATCTGGCCAGCACTGATGTCCATTCTCAAGCCTGTATTGCTAAGCAGGCTTCCAGAGATCAAGTTCTTTGCAATCACCGAAACGTGCTTCACACCTTGAAGCGTCAGAGTGTTCCGGGAGGTGAGTTTCAGCTCCACAATTTCGATCCCCAGAACTTCAGCTTGGGCTTGGTTCGCCATGATAACTTTCTCAGAAGTTGGCTGGTATATAACTCCTTGCCAGAGCAGACATGGCTGGTCGTACCAGTGTCTATCCACCAGTAAGAGTCAGCCCCTACAGCTGTGACCTGAGCAATCATAGCAACAGCGTTAGAAACCATGGAAACCTTGCTAGTCTCACCTTGCTTAGCTTGTTTGGCCTTGGATTTGTATTCACTCTTATAGTGGCCCTTCTTGCCACAGTTGAAGCAAGTCACGTGGGACTTGGACTTCTGTTGCTTAAACGAAGGACACTTCACTTTCAGATTAGTGGAGTCCTTCTTATTGTGATGAGAAGCCACCTGCTTCCCTGTCACTCTCCGATCCTGGAATACGTATTTTAATACGTAAACCGATAAATTGTATTTACTTTGTATTTATACGATATTTATATGCTGTATTTCTTTATGTATTTTCTAAAAATATTCGACAAAATATTATTTCGTAATTTATTTTCTGCATTTGGGCCTACAGTTTTGGCTCATTTGGATAATCTATTCTTGGTTCACCTTGGTTCATCATAAACCCATGGGTTCAAGATTCTATATAATAACTCAACTCATTCTCTCTCCTCTCATTTATTTCCTCTCATTTACTTTCCTCCACCAACCAAGGCAAGTACCAACTTGCTCAAGAGATGGATCCATAAATGTTGTTGATGTTTTCTTCCAAAATTATTTGTCAAAATATGTTCTTCTCCTTATTCTATACTAGTTTAGAACTTGAAGTTTTCCATTTTGAAGCTTTAATTTTTGTAGATCTAGGTTTTAACCATTTTCGGATCTTCTTGGTTTTGATCTAGCAAACTTCATTATTTTCAAGTTTTGATGGTTCCATGTTGTTGAGAATTTTGTTCTACCCAATTTTGACCTTTGAAAAGTTGGATTTGGACTTATTTTGACCAAGTTATGGACTTTTGAAGCTTTGGGTTCAACCCATGGAGTTCTTGCTGTTTGGAGAAGACAGTGAGCAGTACGAGAGCTTTTTAGCTTGCGCCACTGAGTTGTACACGCTCTTTAGCGCAGCGAAGTCCTCATACGCTGCCTTTTGGGAGCGTATGTCTTGCATACGCTCACTTGTGTGACAAGGAGTCGTATGGAGTCCATACGCTGCCTTTTGGGAGCATATGTCTTGCATACGCTCACTTGTGTGACAAGGAGTCGTATGGAGTCCATACGCTGCCTTTTGGGAGCGTATGTCTTGCATACGCTAACTTGGGTGACAAGGAGTCGTATGGAGTCCATACGCTGCCTTTTGGGAGCGTATGTCTTGCATACGCTCACTTGGGTGACAAGGAGTCGTATGGAGTCCATACGCTGCCTTTTGGGAGCGTATGTCTTCCATACGCTGACCTGAGCGTACGCCGACCTGAGCGTAGGCTGACCTGAGCGTAGGCTAACCTGAGCGTAGCCTGACTTGAGCGCGCCCTGACCTGGACTCCCCTATACCTTATATTTTTATATGTATATATTATATTGAATATATATATATATGTAAATGTTTGTGTATGCTATATATCCTTACGCCTTTTGTCCTGAGCATGATATGAGCACTAATGTGACCCCGACGAACATAGTGTTCCTACCTGATACTTGTACCTGAATGTCCCAGTTCTCGTTCATGCTCGACAAATGACTCGTAATTCCACGTGGCATATTTGCAATGATGTGTTACCCCAAGGAGGGTAGAACATGTTGACATACTGATTGACATGGATCCTCTTTTGGGGTACTCGTACTTGAGTACGACATTTAGGAGGATGATCATGCAGGCCACAGCATGTGAGTCCAAGATTTTACCTAGGGTTAAATTAGGCAACTAAATATTCTAGATGCATGGGGAGGGCAGAATCCCGAGATCGTGTTACACCAGCCGCCTTGAGATATTGTCTTGACGTGCCGGCTGGTCTCCACGGATACTGTGTCATCCGCAACGAGTGGATGACTGTATCCGATTAATTCCTGCTATATATTATATGTCTTGGCAAGGTGGCCTTACGAGGGACCTGTGCTCAAAGATACCTGTCTACGCGAACCCCTGGGTTGGCTAGCCTTGCTGGAAAGATACGATCTGAGGATTTTCTAATAACATGACGCGAAGATAACCTCGTCCCACTAGAAACTCGTAGACTTGATTGGCCGTGAAAACGACTTGCTTGTGTCCTATTACCTTCCGTGAATAACTGAGGGAAGCGGACTATCATAGTACGTGATCCAACCCATGTTCTTATTTGATTGTTGGGTTGGTTATCGTACTATGACAGGCTGTGGACCGAAGTTATGAACGGAAGACTTATTTTGGTTGTGAAGTGCTACTTCTGTGAATGACTGAGGAACATGGTCTATCATAGTACATGATCCAACCCATGTTCTTGTTTGATTGTTGGGTTGGTTATTGTGCTGTGATAGGCTATCGACCGAAGTCACGATCAGGAGATTTTATTGCTTATACCTTTTAACTTATGTGAATGTTATAGAGTACGACACGTCCCGACTCCATACGGCACCTTTTGTCCTTGTTTGGTTGTACGGGTGCCATATGGGTTCGAAGATGTTGCGCTACCCTATAATAGTAGCATAAGTATTACTATTATCAATCATTCTATTAACTGGGTTTTTAATCTTAACTCTTGTGCCCCTTTGGCGGTACTTGCTATTCGGGGCTGACCCCGCTGGTTTTGTTTGGCCAGATCTCGTAGCAGAGCCAGAGGATACGATCTTCCTCCCTGACATCCATGGTGCATACTAGGAGCATGGCGGTTCGGGGACTCGAGTGGGTTTCTTCTCCACCACTCCTGCTTATATTTTGTGTGGCATTTAGCCACCGGCACCTGTTAGCCGGATTACTTGATATTTTGTGTCAGTACATAATTGTAATTAAACGGACTGCAGCTGTGTATAATTTTGTACTCCTGACTCTCTGAGATAGCTAAATTATAAAGCTAGTCTCTCGTGATCATTTTTGATGAAGCGTCAGGGACGCCTTACTGCTTTATCTTTAATGTTCATTTATTTGCTGATGTAATTTGATTGATTGAGACATAGAACTCTGTGGGACCATAGGAGACTTGATTGTAGCATGTACCCCCTAGTCTCTCGATAGCTACGATCATCGTATGACGTTACGTACCTCATATGGAGTAGCTGGCCTAGTCCGTCTCCGTATTTCGGTACTGGGGCGTGACAAGGTTTTAGTGGTGGCCCATACAGGTCTGTTTTTCAGACTTGTGGGGTATTGCGAATTATTAGGAGTCTCAATCAAAACTTGTTCCCCTTGAAATTCGGTTTCGAATTCTCTGTCCTTGCCTTGATCTCTAACCTGACTTGTATCTTCGAAATCTTTCTCGTCCGGACTTGATAATCTTATATTCTTCTCTATAGGGGTGCTTCATTCTCAGTAGCGGGTGAGGCCCATGGGGAAGAGCAGCAAGAGCATGGCTCGACTGGGCAGCAACAGGGGAGAGAACCTTCTCCAGTGCAGGCACGAGCAGAAATGGAACCAGAGACAGTACAGCCACAGGTTATTGAAACCCCTGCAGCACTAGTAGCGACGGCAGTACCAGACGCCGTAGCACTCCTGGAGATCATCCAGGGGTTTCTTGTCACTAACCAACAGCAACAGACTCGACAGCAGGAGCAGAACGTGTTGCTGAACCAAGGGATTCAGTTAGCTCTTGAGAGGAGTGCCGGGGTTGACTCGGGAGCATCAGAAAGGTTTCGTCGCTTGAATCCGAGGTATTTTGATGGCACGGAGGATGCCATCACTGCGGATGCCTGGATTCAAGACATCGAAGCCATTCTTGTGGCAGCCAAGGTTCCAGATGATGAGAAGGTTGATCAGGTCAAATTAGTACTTCAGGATCGTGACCGCGACTGGTGGGCATCAGAAGAAGTTGGTATAAGACGCCCTGTTCGTTGGACCACCTTCAGTGAAAGATTCAAGGCCAAGTATTTTGGCGTAGTAGCTCGATATGAGCTCCAGCAGAAGTTTTTTAGTCTCAAGCAAGCAGGCAAGACCGTAGATGGGTATGCAGCAGAGTTCTGCAGATTGTGCCGTTTTGCACCAGCAATGGTGGCAACGGAGCCAGAGAAGGCTATGAGGTTCCAGCAGGGACTTCACTTGGAACTACTGCAGCTTGTGGAGGGACACGACTACCAGACATTTGACGCTGTTTTGACGGCCGCTCGGAGGCACGAGCTTACCCAGCAGAGGTTGGCATCGAGAACAGTAGGTCAGAAGAGATCTCATTTCCAGGTTGGAGAAGGAGCAATGCAGCGAACATCGGCACCAGCACCTGGTGTACGTATTCATAATGCAGGAGCGCCGCGGAGGACGGCCGTGTCAGCTACTATAGCGCCAGTTCGGTATCAGCAGCCGAGGAACCAACAGCAGCGTCCGGGAGCACCCCAGGGCTGTACCTTCTGTGGGAAGGCAGGGCACACGAGGAAGGTGTGTCGGTCAGCGAATGGCTTATGCTTGAGGTGTGGTAGTTCAGACCACCGTATCTCCACTTGCCCTATGATGCAGAGGCCAGGAGGGCCAGCTCAGCAGTTTCCAGCATTGCCAGCTCCGGTGGCAACCCCGAGTGGAGGGCCAGTATTAGCAGTAAGGCCCCTAGCCCAGCGTCTACCAACGTAGGCTCAGATGTTTCGCCAAGCACAGGAAGCCGAAGGCCCTCAGAGGCAGCAACAGCATGGTCGAGGAAGGCCGCAACAAGGGGCTCCGCGGGGCCAGGCTCTCACATTATCTTTGGGAGAGGCTCTAGCGTCTAGTGACGTGGTGGCAGGTAAAATTCTCGTCACCTTATTTCCTGCTGTAGCATTATTTAATTCAGGCGCTACTCATTCATTCATCTCTGCACAATATGCTACACGGATTGGACTAGTGTTTGAGGCATTGCCGGAGAGGATGGATATACTCACCGGCAATGGGCTCGTAGAAGTGAGCAGAGTGCGCTTTTCATGTCCGGTAGAGGTGTGTGGGCATTTATTGCCCGTATCATTGATTGAATTCCCTATGGGGAATTTTGATGTTGGTCTTGGCATGGACTGGTTGAGAGACAGTCATACGACCATTGATTGTAGGAGAGGTAGGGTCATATTCAGCATTCCTGGGATGGAACAGTTCATCTTTACTCGAACCTTGAAGAATCAGGACGGAGGCGTCATCTTAGCAGCAGTATCAGAGCCAGGACAGATTCCGAGAGTAGTCAAAGATTTTCTCGACGTCTTTCCTGATGAGCTCCCAGGGATACCGCCAGTCAGAGAGGTAGAATTTAGTATTGAGTTGAACCCTGGAACGAGGCCTATTACAGACAGAGTTTACAGAATGTCGCCGTCAGAACAGGATAAGTTGTATCAACATGAGGAAGAGTTGAAGTCTAAGGGATTCATCCGAGACAGTAAATCGCCCTGGGCCGTGCCAGTGATTCTAGTTCCCAAGAAGGATGGATCGACGAGGATGTGCATAGACTACCGCAAGCTGAATGCAGTAACAGTAAAGAATAAGTACCCGCTACCAAAGATTGATGACCTGTTTGACCAGTTGAGCAAGGCCAGCGTCTTTTCCAAGATCGATCTTCGGTCGGGATACTATCAGGTAAGAGTCCGGGAGCAAGACATACCGAAGACAGCATTCAGATCTAGATATGGGCATTATGAGTTTTTAGTAATGCCCTTTGGACTAACCAACGCCCCCGCAGTATTCATGGATTTAATGAACCGCATCTTTCTGCCGTATTTGGATAAATTTGTGGTGGTGTTCATAGACGACATTCTTGTCTATTCCAACAGTGAAGAGGAGCATGAGAAACATCTTAGGACTGTCTTACAGACATTGAGGGAGCATCAACTTTATGCAAAGCTCGACAAGTGTGAATTCTGGTTAGACCACATTTCGTTCCTGGGACATGTAATTTCTGGAGCAGGAGTGTCAATCGATCCGAAGAAGATTGGGGCCGTAGAGCATTGGCCGGTCCCGAGAACGGTTGTAGAAGTGCGAAGTTTCTTAGGATTAGCTGGTTACTACAGAAGGTTCGTGGCGGACTTTGTCAGGATCTCTGCACCCTTAACGCGTTTGACGCACAAGGACATAGAGTTTGTTTGGTCAGCTAGCTGTCGGGCATTATTTGAAGAATTGAAGAAGAGATTGATCTCAGCCCCGATCTTGACGCTTCCAGTAGGAGCGGGAGGCTTTACAGTATATTGTGACGCATCAGGGAAGGGTCTTGGGTGTGTATTGATGCAGCATAGAAAGGTGATAGCATATGCGTCTCGGCAGCTTCGAGACCATGAGAAGAATTACCCGACTCACGATTTGGAGTTAGCAGCTGTGGTGTTTTCACTCAAGTTGTGGAGGCATTATTTATACGGGGATCGGGTAGAGATCTATACTGATCATAAGAGTTTGAAATACATGTTCACGCAGCTAGATTTGAACATGAGGCAAAGAAGATGGTTAGAACTACTGAAGGATTTTGACTTAGATCTTCAGTATCATCCAGGCAAGGCGAATATAGTTGCAGATGTACTGAGTAGGAGAGACAGTGCCTTTATCTTGACTTCGCAGAAGCATATTTTAGAAGACCTTCAGAGTATGGGAATCGAAGTAGTTTTGCCAAGGGATATAGGAAGAATGACCAGTATACAGATTCAGTCAACCTTAGTAGAGAGGATAAGGGCAGCACAAGCAGGAGATCCACAGATTCAGAAGTTGCGGTCGGAGTGTGAATCAGGCCGTAGGAAGGAGTTAGTGATTCATGAAGATGGTACGCTCAGGTTTGGAAACAGACTCTGTGTACCGAGTGGGGACCTTCGGCAAGAAGTTATGTCCGTAGCTCGTAGTTCTATTTACTCCATTCATCCAGGAGGAACGAAGATGTATCGAGATATCAGGCAGTTCTTTTGGTGGAATGGCATGAAAAGAGAGATAGCGATATTTGTATCCAAGTGTCTGGTATGTCAGCAGGTGAAAGTCGAGCAGCAGAGACCAGCAGGATTGCTACAGCCGCTTCCTATCCCAGAATGGAAATGGGAGCACATCACGATGGATTTTGTGACCGGTTTACCTAGATCCCCGGCTGGCAAGAATGCAGTCTGGGTAATAGTAGATCGACTCACGAAGGTCGCTCATTTCCTTTCCTTCTGAGTTGGACAGACTACTGAGCAGTTAGCAGAAATGTACATGAAGCAGATAGTAAGGCATCACGGTATTCCAGTTAGTATAGTATCAGATCGGGATACGCGGTTTACTTCCCATTTTTGGCGGAGCTTACACCAAGGTTTGGGAACCAAGTTAAGATTCAGTACTGCTTATCATCCACAAACCGACGGGTAATCAGAAAGAACCATTCAGACATTAGAAGATATGCTACGAGCGTGTACCTTAGATTTTGGCAGATCTTGGGAGGATCACCTTCATCTAGTAGAGTTCTTCTATAACAACAGCTATCAGGCTAGCATTCAGATGGCCCCGTTCGAAGCATTGTACGGAAGAAAGTGCAGGTCCCCTTTGGTATGGGACGACGTCGAAGAACGAAAGCTGTTGGGGCCAGAGATGATCACGCAGACTGTGGAGATAGTTAAGTTGGTCAGAGAGCGCCTTCGAGTTGCGCAGGACCGACATCGTCATTGGGCAGATCAGCATCGTAGACCTCTAGAGTTCAGAGTTGGCGACCAAGTGTTTCTGCGGATTTCGCCTACTCGGGGTATCATCAGATTTGGAACCCGAGGAAAGCTTAGTTCAAGATACGTTGGTCCTTTTAAGATTCTCGCTCGGGTAGGCGATGTGGCTTATCGACTTGCCCTTCCGCCTTCGTTAACTGGCATACATGATGTGTTTCATGTGTCCCAATTACGTGGGTATATCCCAGATCTGAGTCATGTCCTCGATCATTCTGAGTTAGTCGTTGGTACCGATTTAACTTACGAGAAACAACCCGTCTATTTTGGACCGGCGAGAGAAGGTACTCAAGAATCGGACGATAAGCCTTGTCCGTGTTTCTTGGAACCATCACTCTTCGGGAGAGTCAACCTGGGAGCGCGAGGACGAGATCAGATCTCGGTATCCGCATTTGTTTGACTAATGAGGTATGTTTTTACGCCTTATTGACACGATTCCATGCTTATCTGCACCTACTTGTTTTCGCACTTTGTGATGTATGATAATAACTGCTATGATAGTTAACTTGTATATGATTGTGCCTTGCTTGCCCTGATTTCACTATCCTGTCTTGGCTGGAATTCCAAGGACGGAATTTTTCTAAGAAGGGTAGAAATGTCACTCCCCGATCCTGGAATACGTATTTTAATACGTAAACCGATAAATTGTATTTACTTTGTATTTATACGATATTTATTTGCTGTATTTCTTCATGTATTTTCCAAAAATATTTGATAAAATATTATTTCGTAATTTATTTTCTGCATTTGGGCCTACAGTTTTGGCTCATTTGGGTAACCTATTCTTGGTTCACCTTGGTTCATCATGAACCCATGGGTTCAAGATTCTATATAATAACTCAACTCATTCTCTCTCCTCTCATTTATTTCCTCTCATTTACTTTCCTCCACCAACCAAGGCAAGTACCAACTTGCTCAAGAGATGGATCCATAAATGTTGTTGATGTTTTCTTACAAAATTATTTGTCAAAATATGTTCTTCTCCTTATTCTATACTAGTTTAGAACTTGAAGTTTTCCATTTTGAAGCTTTAATTTTTATAGATCTAGGTTTTAACCATTTTCGGATCTTCTTGGTTTTGATCTAGCAAACTTCATTATTTTCAAGTTTTAATGGTTCCATGTTGTAGAGAATTTTGTTCTACCCAATTTTGACCTTTGAAAAGTTGGATTTGGACTTATTTTGACCAAGTTATGGACTTTTGAAGCTTTGGGTTCAACCCATGGAGTTCTTGCTGTTTGGAGAAGACAGTGAGCAGTGCGAGAGCTTTTTAGCTTGCGCCACTGAGTTGCGCACGCTCTTTAGCGCAGCGCAGTCCTCATACGATACCTTTTGGGAGCGTATGTCTTGCATACGCTCACTTGTGTGACAAGGAGTCGTATGGAGTCCATACGTTGCCTTTTGGGAGCCTATGTCTTGCATACGCTCACTTGGGTGACAAGGAGTCGTATGGAGTCCATACGCTGCCTTTTGGGAGCATATGTCTTGCATACGCTCACTTGTGTGACAAGGAGTCGTATGGAGTCCATACGCTGCCTTTTGGGAGCATATGTCTTGCATACGCTCACTTGGGTGACAAGGAGTCGTATGGAGTCCATACGCTGCCTTTTGGGAGCGTATGTCTTACATACGCTCACTTGGGTGACAAGGAGTCGTATGGAGTCCATACGCTACCTTTTGGGAGCGTATGTCTTCCATACGCTGACCTGAGCGTACGCCGACCTGAGCGTAGGCTGACCTGAGCGTAGGCTAACCTGAGCGTAGCCTGACTTGAGCGCGCCCTGACCTGGACTCCCCTATACCTTATATTTTTATATGTATATATTATATTGAATATATATATATATGTAAATATTTGTGTATGCTATATATCCTTACGCCTTTTGCCCTGAGCATGATATGAGCACTAATATGACCCCGGTGAACAAAGTGTTCCTACATGATACTTGTACCTGAATGTCCCAGTTCTCGTTCATGCTCGACAAATGACTCGTAATTCCACGTGGCATATTTGCAATGATGCGTTAGACCAAGGAAGGTAGAACATGTTGACATACTGATTGACATGGATCCTCTTTTGGGGTACTCGTTCTTGAGTACGATATTTAGGAGGATGATCATGCAGGCCACAGCATGTGAGTCCAAGATTTCACCTAGGGTTAAATTAGGCAACTAAATATACTAGATGCATGGGGAGGGCAGAATCCCGAGATCGTGTTACACCAGCCGCCTTGAGATATTGTCTTGACGCGCCGGCTGGTCTCCACGGATACTGTGTCATCCGCAACGAGTGGATGACTGTATCCGATTAATTCCTGCTATATATTATATATCTTGGCAAGGTGGCCTTACCAGGGACCTGTGCTCAAAGATACCTGTCTACGCGAACCCCTGGGTTGGCTAGCCTTGCTGGAAAGATACGATCTGAGGATTTTCTAATAACATGACGCGAGGATAACCTCGTCCCACTAGAAACTCGTAGACTTGATTGGCCGTGAAAACGACTTGCTTGTGTCCTATTACCTTCCGTAAATAACTGAGAGAAGCGGACTATCATGGTACGTGATCCAACCCATGTTCTTGTTTGATTGTTGGGTTGGTTATCGTACTATAACAGGCTGTGGACCGAAGTTATGAACGGAAGACTTATTCTGGTTGTGAAGTGCTACTTCTGTGAATGACTGAGGAACATGGTCTATCATAGTACATGATCCAACCCATGTTCTTGTTTGATTGTTGGGTTGGTTATTGTGCTGTGATAGGCTATCGACCGAAGTCACGATCAGGAGATTTTATTGCTTATACCTTTTAACTTATGTGAATGTTATAGAGTACGACACGTCCCGACTCCATGCGGCACCTTTTGTCCTTGTTTGATTGTAAGGGTGCCATATGGGTTCGAAGATGTTGCGCTACCCTATAATAGTAGCATAAGTATTACTATTATCAATCATTCTATTAACTGGGTTTTTAATCTTAACTCTTGTGCCCCTTTGGCGGTACTTGCTATTCGGGGCTGACCCCGCTGGTTTTGTTTGGCCAGATCTCGTAGCAGAGCCAGAGGATACGATCTTCCTCCCTGACATCCATGGTGCATACTAGGAGCATGGCGGTTCGGGGATTCGAGTGGGTTTCTTCTCCACCACTCTTGCTTATATTTTGTGCGGCATTTAGCCACCGGCACCTGTTAGCCGGATTACTTGATATTTTGTGTCAGTACATAATTGTAATTAAACAGACTGCAGCTGTGTATAATTTTGTACTCCTGACTCTCTGAGATAGCTAAATTATAAAGCTAGTCTCTCATGATCATTTTTGATGAAGCGTCAGGGACGCCTTACTGCTTTATCTTTAATGTTCATTTATTTGCTGATGTGATTTGATTGATTGAGACATAGAACTCTGTGGGACCATAGAAGACTTGATTGTAGCATGTACCCCCTAGTCTCTCGACAGCCACGATCGTCGTATGACGTTACGTACCTCATATGGAGTAGCTGGCCTAGTCCGTCTCCGTATTTCGGTACTGGGGCGTGACATTCCCCTTGAACTCTCTTGTCTGCACCAAGTTAGCCTTAGCCAGTTGTTTGGACAGAGAGACCATCTTCTGTTGAGATCGTATTTCGTCCTCAACGTGGATATCTTGTAAAAGATCTTCCAAGCTAATGTCCAGCTTCTTTCGATGCATTCTAGCATAGAAGTTGCTCCAACCAATAGGAAGTTTCGAGACTATCCCTCCAACGAGAAACTTGTCGACGAGGGGCATCTTCTCGTCATCTAACTTCTGGTGCAACTTCAGGAATTCATTTACTTGAGTTAGCATCGCCATCTCGTCTTCGAAGAGCCACTTGTGGTACTTCTCGACGATAAAGATTTTGGACCTGTTCTCATCATCTTCATATAGCTTACCCAAAGAATCCTAGATCTTCTTTGGCCTTCACCTTCTTGGAATATGACTCTGCCAGAGAGTCTTCCATAGAATTGAGAATCAGCAGTTTATAGATGTTGTTTTCTCTCTTCCATTTGCTCTGCTTGACGAGTGCAGCAGCAATAGCATCGGCAGTTCCTCCTTCTGGAATTGTCGGTTCATCCTGTCACGACCCGCACCCGGTTTCGGATACGAGACGTGTCCAAGCCAGCCTACGCCGCAGAGTCGGCGGTAGAACGCTGTCAAGCCCGCAAGAAAATAAATGCTCAAATAAAACAATATTTGCTCATTCATATTTCTAATTTTATTACAACAGTTACAACAGTTATATTTAAAGGAAATACAGAGTTTTACAATTAATAAAATTGAAACAATTGCTTCCTATTTCTAGGCCGGCCTCAGCATACCCAAGTCTTCCCCAGTGCTAAGAGTAATCGCGACTAAACCTGAAAAATGTTGGTTATCCAGTCAGGATTGGAACAAGTACACAAACCGACGACAATGCGAAAACATAATAGAATTAACAAGACATGAAAATAGCATATGGAATATGAAAGCTAGTAAGAAAACTGATGACATGGCACGGTGGAAAAGTAAAAGAAAAAATAAAAGACATCTACCTATGTGGTGTGAAATACCTATTAATACGTGAACGGCTGGGCTAATACGGCACATCATACGATGGCTATCGTTCAGTAATGGTACGGCTAACTCATACGTGAGTGTGTATGACTTAGCTATCGTTCAGTAATATAATTGGGTTTGTTCACGTATTTACTTAGTATTTCCCCTCCCGACTACTCCGTGTGACGAGCGTGTCAACAAGCAGCAAGATATATGTATAGACATGAAATGATAAGACTACTACGAATCGGAAAGCAATCAGAAAGTGCACTTGCCTGAATCCCTGCACAAACCGTAGTCACAAGCCGAGGGTGAAGGAAAAGCCGATCTAGAAGCTATCAACCTATAACATACAACGCACCACGAACAGTGCACGAAAATCACAAATTAATTCTAATGTTCTAGTTCTAAAAAGTGGCTAGTTGGGTTACTAATCTAATAATGATTAATTCTGTAATAATTCACTTAAAAACCTAATTTAACTTAATAATAATCTGAATATAATCAATATATGCAAGTTTGGCAATCAAAGTCATGTTTCTCAATTTCGGAAACCATGGCACGCAAATCGAGACGTGCCGTTGACTTTTTGGTCAGACGCTATGAACCCTAGATTTTGAAAGTGCACCTTGGTAGATTTCAGCGCCACGAGTGCGCTGGAATCGACCGTGCCTCAAAATCACGCTTTGGTCAAAAGATATCGCCATTATGGCTAATCGTGACCAAAACGGTGATCAAATGATCAGTTCTGAGTTCAACAGAATAAATAAAATATTAAATTAACGAAATAATTTCTGGGAAAAATATATGTCGTAGAGCTCTGTGTTAGCTTTCTGAAACTTTAAACGGATCGTGATTTCGATTTCTGGTTCTTCCGGAATCTCGAAAACACTGAAACGCGTCAAGTTTCGGACAACCGACACTCTACGAATTTTCCAGAAATTCATGTTCAGAATTTACGAAAATAAATTACATAGACAGAGAGTTTACCTTGATATGAATCCGACAAAAAAAAACGGCGCACAAAAAGGAGGTCGGGGTTGACGGGAATCACCTCGGGAAGTCGGGGGATCACCGGGATCAAAACCACAAAAATCGGCTGCTAATTAATCTAGGGTTTCTCGAAATCCGAAAATAATATATATATATATTTATGGAGCAGCGGCTAGCTGAGTCGGTGGCTAGGGACATGTGGCGCGATCCCCTTAACCCCGCTCAAATGGATGGACGGTCGGATTGCGAGGCTGCTTCACCCTAAGCCGACAAGGAGTCGGCTAATAGCCGACTCAGAAAATACTGCACAGTCAGCAGCCACGCTGACTGACAGGCGGGCCCACCCCCACTCAGCGGGTGGCTGACGGGTGGGCCAGCCTTGAGCTGACTGTGTATTTATTATTCAAAAAACTGTTTAATATTCAATTTAACTCCAATAAACTCCAAATAAATATCTAAAAATTCTAGAAAAATCCTACAAAATTATGAAAAATATTACTAACCACCTAGAACCTAGATAAAAATAATTTGTCTCAAAATAGTCTCAAATGATCTTATAGAAAATATTTAAGCCTTTAAAATTATATAAACCATAATAAATAAAGGGATTTTTTGACTTTCATCCCACTTGTTAATATGAATTTGTACTTACATCCCTCTTTTTAATTTTTTTAGACTTACATCCCACTTTTCGTCACAAAAAATATTTATCTTGTCACAAAAAGTATTTGTTTTGTCACGAAAAATACTTTTATTGATGAAAAGTGGGATGTGAGTCTAAAAAAAACTAAAAAGTGGGATGTAAGTACAAAGTCATATTAATAAGTAGGATGAAAGTAAAAAATTCCCATAAATAAATACTTAAACATTGCCAAAAATTATGGAAAAATTCCAGAAAATATAAAATAGCATAATGAGCCCTAGAAAAATATTTGGGGTCAATACTTGCTATTAGGCTACCACTATAAATTCTAGAAGTCCTAGAAAATAGGTTTTCCCACTATTTAATAATCAAAATAATTCCAGAAAATTCCTAATAATTCCTAGAAGATTAAATATAAATAATAATAAAAATTAAAAAAAAATCGGGAAGGGGAGTTACACATCCTCAATTAATACATGGTATACGTCCACGAGTTAAAGATTAAGGGCGACCTTCCTCTTCCAGATTTAGAAATGTTCTCCGTCGAATTTTTTCCAACTTGTTAAAGCTAGTATCGATGAGAGAAGCACGAGAGTTCTCCATCTACAAGGATCTTGCTTTGAGATTGTTAGTCTCGGGGCTTGACCAAAGATGGTAGACTCTATGTCGAGATCAGAGGTTCAACAAACGTCCACCTTCTGATAATCCTCGAGATCCAAGAGGAACACTATAATATGAATCTGATTACAAAAGCAACAATAATCAGAAAAATAAATCTCACGTTCTACCTCGCAATTGCAGTTGCTGACAGACAGAACTGAGTTCAGGAAATAAATCTCACATTTTTTCTTGCAATCGCAGTTGCAGACGGACAGAACTGAGTTACAACTCAGATGAAGAAGAAGAAAGAAGAAGTGTAAAGGTTCTTGCTGGGGTGATTAAGATCACCGTTGCTCAAAGCAAGATTCGCCCCAACACGATCTGCTTCCAGGAACCAGTAAGTTCACGAAGAACTTTTGGAACGCTCGTAAGTCAATGTTTGAGACTTGAACGGGCTTCCTGGACTTTACAGACTTCCTTAACTCTCTTCTTGGTGCATCTTTCAAAGGAGGCCAAGGGGATCTATTTATAGAGTGGAGTTGAGACTTCACCTCTTCTCCTATCCGATGTGGGACTAAAATACCAATACTCAAAAATAGAGTTTGATATTTTAGATCATCCCATAATCAACATAGAAGTGTGCCAGTCCACGCCTACCCCCCGAAAACTCCCGTGCATGCACGAGACTTCCTATAGTCCGTGTCCGAGTCCGAGTCCGCACAACAAAAATCAACTTATATCTTTGTTGGAATTAATCCTTTTTCCTTCTAGGAAAATACTCCCACATGGCACACACTTGTGCCCCACTACACCTCATGTGTATACCTCAACACAAGCAATGCATTATATTGAGATACTCACCATTTGGTGTAGCCGATGTGGGACTATCTTTCCTAGTCCAAAGGCAAAAACACCAACAAGTAATTCATAAATTTATTCTTTTTCATCTTTTCATGCACCCGTAGTATAATTTTTGGAACTCATAGGTCATTCTACATAGGAAAACTTATGTAGGGGTTCTTCATAACCTTAAATCACAATGTTAACTTTTTAAATGCCAAAGCAATAAAGCACTTCGACCGAGAGGATCGACTTAAGAAGGAAGTATGTGATCTGAAAAAATAAAACACTATTTTGATAAATATATTTTTATGTTTCTATTGTAGTTCTTCCTGGATCTCGATCCTGATCTCCTCATCTTGGTTCAAGAATTATTGGTATTGGCAGACATACAAGTTACTTTGCAAATACCTTACTCCCCATAAAGTGTATACAAAGACCGGAGATTCACTACAAGTATATGTTTGGTTGGATTTTAGTATTTTAGGATATTAGCATTTTATGGATTTAGGATTTTATGGACTTGGAGCTAAATTAATGGAATCCTATGTTTGGTTGGAGATAGATTTGGATATGAAAAGTATGACCAAATCCAAAATTTGGATTTAGAAGAAAGAAAGTTGGATTTGAGAGGAACAAATTAACTATTTTTTAATAATTTCATTTTTATATTAAATATTTAGTTAATACTAATTAATAATTAATTAAATAATAAATAATAAATATTTTTATATATAAATTTATTATAATTATTTTCAAAAGCATTTAATTTATAGTTAATAAAAAATTAATTAATAGTTAATTAAAAATTAGTCAATACTATTATTTTAAAAATTATTTTTTGATAACTAATAGTTAGTTAACGTTTTTATTAAAAAAATTAACTAATAGTTAGTTATCATATTTACAATCTAAATTAATAATTTATTAATTATTAGTTATATTATTTAATGTTTTATAATAATCTTAATTAATAATTTATAACTTAACAATTTAGAATTTAATAACTTAACTTTTATAATCATAGTTAATAATTTATAATTTAATAATTAATATATTAGAATAGTTTTAGTAAATAATTTATTATTCATCAATTATAATCATCATTATAGTCTTAATTAACAATTTATTTATCATAACTATTATCATAATTATAATAATTATTGAATTATTAATTCTAACTATAATTATAATTAAAATATTTAGTTTATTATTTTATTAGTTACTTAATATATTAATTATAATTATAATCTAAATTAATTAATATTTTATTATAATCCAATGGCAAAATTTATCTTTTTTATCCAAAAAATGTATTTGGATTTCAACCAAATCAAATGGACAAACCAAACAATGGATTTGGTGAATATGATTTGGAAATTCAATATTTGGATTTAGATTTGAATTTTGGATTTCCAAATCCAAATCCAAATTTCATTTACCAAACATGCGCTTATAGTAACAGAAGTCAGTGACAGAATGAATATTCAGTCACTGATAGAAGACTAATTATGACATATTAAAAAAAAAAAGTTAGTAATACTATTTCTGATGGAACGAATGCTTAGTAGTGACGAACTATGTAGTCACCGACATTTTTTAATCATTAAATAGTAAAATAGACGTAAAAATATTTCAAACATTTTGTAAAAAATATTAGAGACTCCTAAATTAATCACTAATAAAAAAGTTACACATAATAAATTTAACTATATATATACTAACCAAAATTTTAGTTTCCCTCTTCTAACTTCACATCTCCCGCCTCTAATTTATAACGATTATATATTAGAGCGTTATAAAAAATTCCAAAAATTTAATTCAACCAAAACAAGTCAACTTTCTTTTTGTACCAAAGTCGGATTCTGGCGCTCATTTTTTCATTTCCCCGAGCCTATCAAACCCCACTATCTTCGTACTATCCTTCCTCCACAAAATTTTCCCGAGCCTCCTACTCCTCTTCCTCCATCCCTCCTCCCCCTTCCTTCGCTTCACCAAAATCTGCTCCCCTAAATTCTCCACCAAACCCTAAACCTAACCCCAATCTCCTCCGCTCCGCCTACCTCCACGCTGTCATCGAAGACGTATTGACAGAGAGAAAACCTTCTAAAGTCCTAGGAGGAGCTGTCAGAGAGGAGAAGGAGGATGGAGGAAGCCTCGTCGAGGGATGAGTAGACCTCGAAGGAGCTTTCAAAGGGGAGGAGGAGGACAGAGACATCCTCGTCAAGGGACGAGGCTATGAAGGTGGTGTGGTCTCTACATATGCAAGGGCAGAGTACCAGGCCACGGGGTCGGCGTTCTTCGAGGCAGTCGTTGATTACGTCGAGGACCGACATTTTGACTCAACAAGTGTTGAAGAGGTCTCCTTTCTTCTTCTTATTCAGTTGTGTGACTCCTTTGTTTTATCATTGAAACCTATTTTATGAAATGCTTACAAGAGAAATCTGTATAGATTTAAACTATTGAATTTATGTTTACTTTGTTTTCTTTCGATCAGGCCATATGTCCTCGATGAAGCCCGATTTCCTTTCTTCTTTTCATTCAACTTCTTCTGCAGAAGCTGATTGGAACCTTATGAGAATGAGGTTTGTAATTTACTACTGGTGTTTTTTATTGTTGTAGGCTAGGATTTGCCACATCCAATAATGGAACCACATGTAAAACAGTTACAGAGGATGATGATCCCTATGATCAAGAGGAAGCTAAAGACGTAGAAGAAGAGGCTTTTAGTAAGACATAGTTCTAGATGCATTTCTTCCGAAACTGTGGATGCACAAGGGGTCAATAGTCCTACATCTAGTCCTTAGCGACAGGAGAATGGTAACCATCAACCTAGTGGAGATGCCTTCCCTTCCAATGAGGTACCATATTAATTTTGAAACAATAGTATTTGTCTTTATCCGGATAGAATTGATTATCAAAAATTTCATTTAGTGTGGTGCCATATCATCCGTGGAGCATGATGAAGCTGTTATGCTTGAGGCTTCTATGTTCGGCGGGATTCCTGAGGGTACATAGTCATTTTGAAGGAGAAATCTGCTTTCTTTATTTTCAATTCATTTTCATTTAGAATTTTAAGGTCTAACACATGCAAGATCTCTATGTATTTTATAGATTTCTTTATGTGTTTATAGAGACAATAACTTAGCATGAGTAAGGCAAATAATTCTAATTTTCAATGGTAATGTTCAAGAAATTAAACAAGTTCTAATTTCAATTGTGACTTTAAGATTGTTTTTGTTAAGAGTTGTTTTATGGTTATGAGTTCTCTTTGGCAGTTGAGCATGTTGGTATTAATGATGTGGAGAGGTCATTGGTATTACCTTTCAAATAATGGTATATTATGTAGTTTATATTGTAGTAGATGTTCATGGCAAGGTGATTACAAGCTGAACATTAGAACTGTTAGACTGACCAAATTTTGCAGCAACTTGAATACATTGTAGTAGAAGTCTAGAAGCCATAAGATATTTCTAAGGCAAATATTATCTTGATATCTTTGTGAAAATTATAATTCTTGTCCATAGATACAGTGATGGGACAGGGATGGGGACACAGCATGGGAAAAATCATAGACAAGGTAAAAGCATGAAATAACTTTGTAGGGAGTCCAGGGACACAAAAAAGAAGTAAATATTTCTCCGATTAGTTTCAAATAAATAGCAAACATTTGATCTATTTCCAAAATATAATCTTTATATATCATAATCTTTATTTTGATTTGTAGTACTACATTTATTTATGGCCATTTACGCTAGTTTTTTTTTATTCAGCATGTCCTAATATAACTGGATGCCTTCATTGTTTCAGACATTTATTATTTTTACTTCAAATATTTTTGGTTTGCATCTTATAGAAGTAGGTAAACATAACTGGAAAGTGGATGAGGGCATCTCTTTGCACAAGATGAGTCCTGATTGTAGAAGCATGGAAAATATGGGGTTCATGCGGATCAAAAATTGCTGCATATGTACTTTGGGCCAAATAGGTCCGCATACAGGAAAATCGCTTGACAGATTCAATCCCTTATGCGGCCCGTCGACAACCAGCTACAAAAAAGATATGCGGCCAAGAAGAACAGTTCGTCTGATAAAGCTGACAAGTTCTGCTAAAACTGACAAAAATGACAACTCTGACATGTTGACAAAAAGATAAGACGTGAGACGTCACCAAAAGCAGGGTTCATACGCTTTCATGCGGCCAGAAGGAGTGTCACCTAAGCTGCATGAACCTTATGCGGCTTAAACATATGCGGCCCCAAAATCTCTGAGCAGCCAAGGGTGACTGTGACCCAAGCCGCATGAGCTTTATGCGGCCAAAAACAAAAACTATGCGGCTTAAATCCTTAAGCTATATGTGGGCTAAGGAAGTTTGTGACTTAAGCCGCATGAGTCTCATGCGGCCCCACATAGTCAAAAACTGAGAGACTCATGCGGCTCAAAATGATTCCTGCGACAGGACACATGGCAGGCTGACCAAGTCTTGACTACCTAGATTTGTTGCAACAAAATTCCAACAAATCGACATATGGCAGCAAAAGAAAGGGTCTTCACGTGCTAATTAGCCACGTGGCCACAGGCTATCTATGCGGCTCAACATACATACTACTATAAATAGCAGGGTGCCACACCCCTACAAAAGGCTGAAAATCTTTGAAAAGCAATTTCTTCATGAGCTAAGGACTGCGTCAGATAGTCCAAGGAGTAAGATAGAGTTGATAACACTTTCCCGAGCCTCTACCGTCACCCCCCAGAATCAAAGCTAAACAATTGTACGTAGATTGTTTCCTAGGATTTCTTTCTAGGCTTTTCTTTCTACAAGCGAGTTTTCAATCAATTTCAGTGTTCCTGTAATACCTGTCTTTGATTTTTTTTATGGCAAACACGATGGCAACTCTGCTGGGGACGTCCTTCTCCTCTGATGAGAAGCTGGTGATGCAATCTAACACGTCCAAGCTTGACTCTACGCAGCATATGCTTGTGGTTCATTTTTGACCAACAAGCCTTCGAAGAAATGCTCTCTGAAGGGAGCGCCAGCCCGTCTCAGAAGCGAGCCAACCCAAAGAGACCTCGTAGGATGTCGGTGCACAGAACTGTTGCCCCCGACCAAGTTCTCGAAGAACCTCCTTTTGCAGCCCAAGACGGTGACCAAAGCTCTCCTGCGGCTTTGCTTCCGACCGCAGAGGACCCCACTGTTCCCAAATTCAGTAGAGGAAAATACTACGATGCTAAGTTTTTGGGGGAACAAGAGAAGTCCATACGGACAAAGAGGAAGCCGTATAAGAGAGATGGGCAGTCTGTTTATGCGGCAGCCAACTCTGGCCGCAGGAAGATGGCCCATGCGGCAGCCAACTCTGGCCGCAGGAATATGGCCTATGCGGCAGCCAACTCTGGCCGTAGAAAGATAGCCTATGCGGCAGCCAGCTCTGGCCGCAAGAAGATAGCCCATGCGGCAGCCAAACCTGGCCTCAGACAGGATGTTTCATGCGGCCAAGTCAGAAGCTCTGTGTTCAACCATCTCTCATGCGGGCCTGACGCCATGCGGCCCATTGAGAATGCGGGATGTTTTAATCTGGATTCTTTCTACTATGCGCCTTCGGGTGCTAAGTCAAAGAAGTCTAGGACAGTGCGGGCCCAACAAGCCTAGTCAACTGTCCAAGTTGCTGATTGTCATTGGGCCCCATTGACTGTTACATGGGCTCCTGATAGAAAGTTATATAGAACCACCCGCGTCCAGTCCCCCAGGGCTAACGGACAGGGTGGATCTTTAAAGTCTCCTTCCAACGATCCAGAGCAAGTGCTTTTACTATCCATGGATCAGGAAGCAAACATGATACCTAAGTACCCGTGCGCTCGAGAAACCCGAGTCCACAAGTTTGGTGCAAAGGTTGATCAGCTTGCTACCGACTTGCGTGAGGTGATTACTCACAAATGCAAGGTGGCAACATTGGTATGCAATGAGTCCCTCTCGGGACGTTGTTGCACCCAAGTCATCGTCAACTGCTGTTGCGATAAATCAGCAGCACTTGAAGGTCGACAGTCAATTTTCCAACGACTGTAGCAGCCAGCACTTGTCCGACAACAACTCAAGAAATATGTGCAAATTTTGGAGGACGAGGAGTTTCCTTTCGCCTCCTATAATTTAACTCAAAAGGTTCCTCCTGGCAAGGGAGGAAAGAAGACAGGCTCTTCCAGCCCGACAATCTCGGCCAGTATCGCAAGGAGACCCTCATCTGGATGGTTCCCACCGACAACCACAGGGGGTGTCTATTTAGGCACACGATCCAAAAAGAAGCTTCTGTCACCCGGGGGTGCACCGTTAGCCTCCTTGAGAGTAGACGAAGATGGAGGTAGTAGTCCCCTCAATATATGCGACAACCCGGTGTACCAAGCGCACATACAGGGGGTAGAGGTCCCCAAGAACTGCGCAACAGACTTGGACTTCCCTGAGGGCCACCACCCTCACCAAGATTATATGACTTCCTATCCAGGAGGTAGCACCCCTTCCGAGTCCGAGGAAGATGACATTCTGACATTCTCCGACGATTTCTCTATACAAGGGTACGACATAGAGAACACCTCTGCTATGATCCCTTCCACCTCTACCCATGTGAGGACAGTCTTTATGGCTGACAATGATCATGAAGCACCTTCTGATCGACAACGTCTAGAAGTACTTGAAGCCATGCTCCTGTCCTTGGTCAAGTCGGTGGACAAAATCAAAGCCGCCTTGCCAACCCAACCGATAAGGACGCCCAGACAAACAAGCTTGGGACCCGCAGTCAACGCAAACTCCAACACGACCGCCCCTCCTTTGGTTGATGATCCCTTAGGAGCATCCGTTCCTTCAGCTGCAGATGAATCCACGGAGGCAAGGAGGGAAGTCCAGGAGCTTCGAGCAATGTTCAATGCCCGAGACTCCTCTCGGAACCTTAGAATACGGCAGCCATATCCTATTGCTTGGAGAGAGGTGCCTTTTCCACCATGGTACAAGTCATTCCATATCAACTTTTATGACTGGAAGACCTCTGCTAGTCGGTATATGACTTACTTTGAAGTTAAAACCGACCACTTGTCGCATAGTGACACCATCCTTACGCGATTATTCATCGGAGCATTGGAAGGGATCGCGTTCGACTGGTACCGCAACCTTTTCGACAACTGCATCCATTCTTTCGACGGTTTCAATCACATATTCCTGGAAAGATTCTACGAAGTGGGGCATGATGTAACGATGTCATCTCTCATGGATGTCATTCAGGAAAAGAGGGAGCTAACAAGGAACTATATCGAACGGTTCTGCCAAACCGCAATGAGGTTGTCCCAAAGCAATTTCGGGAGCTCCTTGATTGAAATCTGCCAGAAGAAGTTGCTCCCTCCAATTAGCCTCTGGATGGGTGAGGATCAATTCAGGGATTGGAGAACCTTCATCATAAGTACTACCAATGCAGAGGCAAAATTGAAGAAGGCTCGCCAGTTGGGATTACACATCCCAGACGGAGATGATAAGGGCAGACGTCCTGGTTCCACCGCCAGCAACAACAACAGTGGCGCCACCTCCAACCGGAATAATGTAATGCCTGTTGTTCGTATTACGTATCTAGGTATACGTATACGTATTTTGACTCGTATTGCATGTCTCCTTGCTTAGTTTATTGGGTATTTTCATTTGTTTGGCCATGGTTCATTTTGGTTCGGTTTGGCTTAAATTGGTTCGACTTGGTTCGATTGTGAACCAACCCCCCCAACCTACCACCATCACTACCATTTATTAACCCATTCTTCTTTCTCTCTTCTTATTGCTTTTCTTCTTCCCCACCATTTACTTCTTCACCTACCAGAGAGAGAGAGAGAGAGGGAGAGCTTAGGCAAGTGCATCTTGCCACTACACCAAAATGGTCATTTTGGAACGGAGAAATTCTGTTCCAAAAAATTTCTGGAACACTTTTATTCCGTGCCTATTTTTGGGCTGCCAAAATTTTTGGAACGGAATAAAAGTGTTCCAAGGGATGGTTATTGGAACGCTTTATATGTGTGCCAATATTGTAACACCTACAAAGCGTTCCTAATAAAGGGTTCCAAGGGATGATTTTTGGAACACATTACATACGTGCCAATGTTGGAACACCAATAAAGTGTTCCTAATAAGGAACATTTTAAATTAATTTCTGCGTTCATACTGGAACAGATATAATGTGTTCCAGTATTAGAACGACAGAAATGTGTTCCTATTAATTTCCCGGATTCTTTAAAATACCATGCCAATAATCGAAATTTATATATAGATTTTATAAAACTAAACTGAGTATATTGGAAACGAAAGTAAACAAATATCATAGCACAAGTACACACAAAATATGTAAAGCGAAATTTGCATTGACTAATGAAGTCAAAATGTCTTACATAATATTGTATTATGTTTAATACAATTTTTCTAAAACATAATTCTAACAAAATGTCCTAGTGATGTGAAAATAGTTTGAGATATTTTCCTCATTCTCTTTTTTCCCCATAGCTAATTCTCCATCTCTTTGTGATCAAACTCTTTCATTGTTGGGATGGACATTGGGCCTGCAAAGACGAAAGGTCAAAAAAAATTAGTGGAGGAAAAAAATCATAAAAGAACGAAGATTAACTATGCAAATCCATCCCAACTTTCCAAATAAAAATATATTCACATGTTGAGGTTATATTCAATGTGAGATTCAAGAAGCGAGCAACAGTTACCATGTCGCATATCTGAAATAGTAATTACATACAAAAATTTAACACGTGAGATAACAAAAAATAATATACAAAATATAACAAAGCAAAGATGCATGAAATACTTACTGATGAGCGTATTTGATTCAGACCTCCGTTGCAAGATAATTTAAGGAAGTCGTTGCTGTTGTAGATTCCTGCAGTATTATTTGAGGCAAGGAATCAGAATAATGTTTTCAAATTAACAAACAAGCTTACCATGAGCAACATGCTCTAATCTTTCTATGTTAGTTATGACAATATGCTAATATTTTGATGATGCTGTAGGGTCAAGTCTAGATGATGTTTTTGCCATAAGCTTATTACATAGGAGTACGTATAGATCAAGAGTTACTTTTTTGAAGGTTCACGGTGCATGCTAAGCAAATACAAAACTCAAAGTCAAAATCGTACAAGATCTCTTACTTGCACAAATTCTGAAGCCCAACCATGTGCACCATGTAGTTGTTCGAAGGAGCGAGCCCATGCCTCAGGGTTAGCATTTTGCCTTTGTGCACTAAATTCAGTAACCCATGTATCTGCAGAATTTGGCATCCCTGGTCTCAAGGCACCTTGGGACTCAGTCCAGTATTCCTCCAACTCTGGAAAATGTCCACGTGGGTGCCCTACGATCCGTTGATCGCTATCAATATCTAGAGAATGTAGCAAAGTATTTACCTGGACAGGTACAGCTTTAACTACATCAGTATAATTGAATGGAGTAAGGGCTTACAAAAATACTTATGACTGCAATTAATCAAACTCAAACTCCTATATGTCCTACATAGCTCAATCAAACAAGAGAAAAACTACAAAAAAGAATTCAAACTTCCAAAAGCTGCAACAAGAGAGATCTAAATATTTAATGAGTTTGAAAATAGTAACGTTAGCATAACCTTTGTAGGAATTCCATGTGAGCACGTGGAAAAAAGTATAAGAGTAGAGAACATCACAAGAATAATTGACCATAATAGAACTCACTTGTCATATGCATCTGCCCAATTATTAACAGATCCTTGCCCGAAAGCACCTTCACCCATCTGCTGCCCAAATTTTTCTGCCCAGTGCTGGATATGTAACTTGGAAAAATCATTAACCCACTGATCATCAAGTTCAGAGTGCTGGCATTCCTTGGCAAACTCATCTACCCACTTATGTGTTCCTTGTGCAAGCTGAAAGAAGAACAATTTGGTCAAACATTTCAGTAGACATCAAGAGGTTACTGATCTCACTGACGAAATTTAACACAAACATTCTTTTCTAGTCATAACTTAATAGACATGGAACAGACCTTCCTAACGATCAGATTGCTCCAAGACATGAAAATCATATATATATTATATACTCATGCAGCAGAAAGAAACAAAAAGTTTACACAGAAAAATTCAAACTAAATCCTTGACATGAAAAAACAACTTTAAGTACGATAATATTGATGAATATAACAAAACTTTCCTCTTCACCCATAAACTGATCAGCCCTAGAGTTAGAGTTGGCATTATATTGTGTTTGATATTCATCAGCCCAATTTCCTGACGTAGATGCAATAACTGGTTTGATTTGGTTCTCATCAACTATAAGCTCCCCACGATTCATTTTCGAAACAAACTGAAGGAACTTTGAGTTCTGTACAGAAAAGATGGTTTTACCCTTTGGAAGGCAGTCATTGTCAGTTATGATATTGCTGCCCACATAGACAGAGAATAACCACGCAAAAAACTGACGAGAAGAGAAAATCAACAATACTCTATGAGAAACCAGTATGTTTAACAATGTGGTCAAACATGCCAAACCATGCCCAAGAAGATTCTAAGGTCATAAACAGATTTCAGAGCTGACAAACAAGGTACTCTCTCGTACTCTCATAATCAGAAGGTTGTTAAGGTTATTGTCTATCTGGGTTGATGGCCAAAGAAATAAGAATTTTGATTAGTGCTCAGCTTAGTAACATGGGAATATGTCTCCTCATACTCAATCTCATAAAGTTGGTGAAGCCTTTCGCAACCAAATGAGCTTTGAGTTGCTCAAAAGTACCATCGAAAATTTGCTCGACAATGAACACCAATCTGCAATCAACTCCCTGGGGTAAAGTAACCAAGTCAGATGTGCCATTGGACCAAAGAGCCTACAACCTCATCCACAGCAACATGCCAACCGGAAAGCTGAAATGTGTCATGTACAGAGAAAGGAATAAAAGTAGCGGGCGGAGAGCTAATTAAATTGCACAACAAAGGAGTGAGCCTTCATGTAATTTGTCTTATTAATCTCTAGTTTGGATAGCCACCAAAGTGGGTCATCCTATCTTTCTATATGTACGGAACTGCCAAAATCGTCAAACCGATGCTCATATAAGGGTCCGAAACCAATTCCAATACCAATTTCGTATTGTGAACATTGGGTCCAAAACCAACCTAGTTATAAACATAAAGTAAACATCTAAAGGTTGAAATTTAACCAACCCTATCCAAATCATTTTGCATTTCTTCCCCTCATCAGTTTCAAAAATACAATCCTTTTTTGTTCTTTTTGCTTTGAAACTATAACTTGAGTTCTCCTGTTATAATGTTTTGTCATCAGAATAGAAGGTAAAAGTAAACGAATACAACTGGAGGTGTCAAGGAGGCAACTAGTCTGATGATTTTATGCATATTAACAACGTGTCATATGTATGACAAACTAGAGTCGGTCAGTGTCAGATATGTAACATTATATATATTTCAAAGATAATGTTAAACTACATATATACACCCACAGCAACACGTCAACCGGAATGCCAAAATGTGTCATGTACAGAGGAAGGAAGAAAAATAGCGGGCAGAGAGCTAACAAACACTTACACAACGAAGGAGAGAGCCTTCATGTATTTTCTCTCATTAATCTCCAGTTGGGATAACCACCAAAGTGGGTCATCCTCTCTTCTTATGTCTATGGAACTGACGAAATCGTCAACACCAATACTCATAATAAGGGTCTGAAACCAATTCCAACACCGATTTGATACTGCGAACATTGGTCCGAAACCAATTCCAATGCCCATACTGTGAATCTTGACATAAACATCTAGAAGTTGAAATTTAACCAACCCTACCCAATTTTTTTGTATTTCCCATCAAGAAAAATATGATCCATTTCAAAAAAGCTAGCATAGGAAGTTCATATGATCCTTCTTTGTTCTTTTGGCTTTGAAACTAGAATTGATGTTCTCCTGTTATAATGCTTTATCATCAGAATAGAAGGTAAAAGTAAAACTATATAACTGGAGGTGTCAAGGAGGCAACTAATCACATTAACAATGTGTCATCTGTATAATAATCTAAAGTCATTCAGTGTCAGATATGTAACATATTTCAAACATAATGTTAACCTACAGATATACCATTAAATTTTTGGTAAATAAACATGCATGACCACCTGAGAACTTCACAAAACATTAGCATAAAAGATAGCAGATAACATATAGCAAAACTAGGAGTTCGGAGAAAGAGCTTACTTATGAAGAACGGACATAGCATTCGCAAGTGCTTCTAAGAAAGAAGCTTTTGGATCAACATTAGCACTCCCATTTTGCATCTCTTTTACACTGGAAACTTTTAATCGAAGATAGTCTCCAAGATTTAAATGGCCTAAAACTTGCCCTGAACCATCAACCAAAGATGTTAAATGAAAGAGATAGGTCAACAAGTACTCTAATAAAATAATAGAACGGTATGTCCATATTCTATCTACATAAGCTCTAGAAAGCGATACATACTTCCAAATAGCTTCTCAGTAGACTTGATCACCACCTGTGTTACTCTATTCATGGGAAATTTTGAGATTTGAAAACAATCATCGGCTATAATAATACGTCTAGGATGGCGTGGAACTCCATGCGGAAGTTGAAGCAACACATGCCCCACACGACGTAAGATACTAGGATCCTTGGAAAACCATCCTAAAATGTAAGTAAAGAAAGTAATTAGTGAATAGACAATTGAAGATTCCAACGGCAACTTTACCTGTGGAATGAAAGCGACGAACTAAATTAGGTATTGGAGTGGACAGGGTACAGACTAGTAGTCAATACTAAAAATAAATTTCAAATTTTGACATATAGAGGAAATGGAACCACGTGAGATCCTAGAATAACTATGCATGCATGAAAATGTATGCTTTTTTGTCAGCACCCGATATTCTTGGGATGAGGTTATAATCTAGTCTTTGTCAATTTTGTTTGGTGCCGTAGGATATGATATGATCATTTCTACATGAGGCTTATTCAAATTTAAGTGGAAGACAGTGTTTATAGCCAGATATACCAAGTCAAATTGGCAAATGAATTGGATATTGAGAATATAATTAAAAAGACATGTGACTTCAAATCATGAATCTGGATAATCAGGGTTGACATTCCTATACCTGAAATTTGGGATGAGAGTTTTGAGCTAAAGTATGTGCAAGCATACGAGTCTACTCCATTGCTGCTATGTTCAACATACTTGCACCTCTCATCTGATCAACTGAAGACATCTGAGCTTTTTCCTATAGGTGAGCAATCAAATGGCAAGATAAAATAATTAACTGATGATGGTCAGCACTTTGAAACACGCAAACACAACAGAAACACACTTCGACAAACTATTTTGCTGCTTAATGGTATGTGGCAAATCCTAACAATCTAGAAAGCATAAAATTTTCTAATCCTAACTGGTGAGAAAGGACTTTAAAAAGTTATCTATATTACTAGTAGGCGTAGCAGTACTTAGTTGTGGAAATTGACTATGAACATAATAAGAAGAAAGTTTGACACTTCTAGTCCACCAATATATTTACGTATTTATAGCAGGTATGGACTAACAACCTGTGTATTAATGTATTCTTTACTTTTATCAGCATAAATACGCCGTGCCATTATGCAGCTCCGATCATGTATACATTGTTTGTCACCTTCCGACAACCCAAGAACTAGGAGGGCTATTGGACGAAATGGAACACCAGCACGACCACTGTTCATAAAAGAATACAAGAAAGTAGACAACACTCTTTGTGGTGGTCCTGCAACAAGAACATATTATATTGATCACCATCAAAATTTCAAGATGCTTGCAATGTTCTCCAGTACTGTTCAGGATGTTCCTATTCCAGGCTATTTTGGCTTGCATCAAAATTTCCAGTATCAATATTGGCATAACTCCAAAGGATGTTTGAATAATGGCACACATATAAAGCCAATAAGGGTAGCTATTTAACAAGCTAAATTACACAGTGCTTATATGAAGTAAAATGATTTTGAATAACATGGAGCTTACTATCGTTGTAACCAAATTTTTGCGGGTTACAAAATTGTTTCAGGTATAGGAATAAAATGATAAATTTCCAGTGTCAATATAGGCAGTCACACAACAATAGACACCTATAAGTAGCTGGATAACCCATATTACCAAAGATCAACTGTGGGTAAAAGAGTCCCAACAAAAGAAAACTCCTGTAGCATATCTCTAGATGTGGTATTAGATGACTCATTGTCTTTAATAAGTAGTAAAAGAACATCATAAGATCAAATCTGAGAAAACATGTAAATAAACTGAGTGCTAAAATCAACTATGAGATAACCTACCGAAGTTCAAATTGTAACTCAAGGAAACAAAGTACTTCCAGTGGAAAATAGACTTTACCCATGCACCGAACCTATGTATTTTTGAGTTTCTAGTTAGATTACAAGCGTGTTTCAAAATTTAGGATCTTATCATTCTCCATGGAGGGATTAAGAAGGATGTTGTTTCATAGAATTAAGGAACGGTTGGACTGGAGGAGCACGTTGACTTCACCTATAGGACTCACCTTTTTCTACATCATGACATGAAATAGGTTATTAACATATTTTGATATTGTATTGAAATAAGAGAAAATAATATATAATAGACTATTAAAAAATTTACCAATTCATGCGCTACCCTAGCACAACCTTTCCTACCAATTGTATGTAATATCTTAACTTTTTCCCTGCATTCCTTCCACAATTACGACGGACTTGATCTTCATTGATATTGCAGGTTTTAGCATGAATGGGCTCTGAGCTATGTTGCAAGGGCACGCAAAAATGGTGCATGTATCCGTGTTGCATCCGTATTTGTGCAACTTAGGTGATTACAATATACCGATTTAAAAATGTCCTTAACCTATACACGTATTGTTTCCTTGTTAGTATCCCTACATGTATTTGTGTAACCTAGGCTCTGAGACAAATAAATCAATGAAGACAATGCTGTAACATATTTATCGTAAAGTTTATTTTATACATATGGTTTTATTATATTATATGTAACTAAATCGACATAGATGAGCCCTCGGTGTGCACATGGTATAGCCCAGTGTTCTACTTGCCAAAGAATGGGCCATTGGCAAAATTATGGCAATTTATGATTTTTTTAACTGTAACAGATTGTTCTGCCCAACAATTTGGGAGAAAGGCCTCGTTGTTTTTGTTGGTCACCATTGTAGATTGATCTGGCATAGCAGCTTCGTGTTTGTCATGCTTATTCCATAGATAAGTGTATGATTTTGGTCATATAACTCATCTGACAAGCCAATAGTGGGCTGTGAATAAAGCATAATACAACAGAGGAATGTGATCTCCATTTGTAAAAACAAAGGCCCTACAAACCCAATATTTGGTTTAAATTCAGCATCCAAATACCACTCATCCAAATTTCTTCTTCTCTTTTCTAATAAGCTCGCAATGTCGATCCTTCTCATTTACTGGCTTAACAGACCATACATATGGATGCAATTCCTGATAGAAAATTGTACAAGCGCTTAATATTCATCTAGACTCTTCCATATAGGGTGCTATTTCGTTAGTGTCTATTCCCTGATTTTTTTACACACACAAGAACTGCAATTCCCCAATTTCAGTCAAGCCTTCCTAATTCCTCACCTCTTCTTCTTTGTTGCCTAATACCTAGATTTGTGATTGAAGATCAAAACCATGAACTATATCAATATCGCTCCTAGTTCATCGTTGTCAAAAATTGGTGTTGTTGAGGAATTAGGTTCCTTCTGCATGGAGCTTGAAATGTGCTGCCAAAAAAGTAGGTTTCTTTCTAGGTACTATGCACTACTATATTGAAATCCTAGCGATAAAATATCGCTCCTAGTTCATCGTTGTCCAATTGGTGTTTGTTGAGGAATTAGGTTCCTTCTGCATGGAGCTCGAACTGTGCTGCCAAAAAAAGTAGGTTTCTTTCTAGGTACTATGTACTATATCGAACAACTTCGTAATGACAACACCTACTCTTTAGAACTACAGTAGAATTCTTGAAATTTAACACGTATATTGGCATCCAGTAAACCACTAGAAACATACACAAGAGGTCCGGAGCTTACGAGAAGGCAGACGCGGGGGAAGAGAAGGAGAAGGAGGCGGAGGCGGTGGGGGGAGCAGATCGAGGGACCGGCACGAAGAAGACGAATGCGTCGAGAGACCGATGAAGAGCCCCCAACCCCAGGAGGAGGAGGAAGAAGAGGGGCGGTCCCAGAGCTGTGCGATGGCAAGAAGCTGGATGAGGCAGGTCCAGACGAGGATGCAGGAGAAGACCCTTACGAACCACGCCTGCAGCCGCGGCCGTGCGGCGGCAGCGGCAGCGGGCCTCGGATCCGGCATCGTCATCTCCCCGTCCCACCTCCTCCGCGCAGTCGCGAGCCTCGGATCCGACATCATCATCTCCCCGCCCCCCCTCCGTGCCCTTCCTATCAAGAATCGAAAAGTTCAGACCAAAAGGGAAACAAAAAAGAATTTTTTTTCTTCGATGGATTTGATTTGAATAAGAGAAAGTCGGCACCTTTGCTGTTTCCGTTCCGCTCAACATTTCCCTCTTTCTTTCTTTTGTGGACAATAGCGGCGGCGACGATGAAGGCTAGATCCAAATGTTGGGGTGGTGCCGGGAGGAGGAGATTTTGAATGCGGTAGGGAGAGGTGGAAAAGAGAAAGGGAGCGGGGGATTTGGGAATGGGAGTATGTGTGCCAGATTGGAGGAAAATGGACTAGACGCTTTGTTAAGTTCACATGAACTAAATTTTTATGATTTGAAATGGTTTTGGAATGGTTTACAGGTGTTCCAAACTAAATATATTTTATTAAAGATAAAGAAAAGTAATATTTGGAACATTTTTTTAATTTGGCACTCTTTTTGTCCGTTCCGAAACCTAAGCACACTAAATAGGTGTTCCAAATTAAAATACACCTAGTGTTCCTAATTAGCTATTTTGGTGTAGTGTGCTTCATGAAGGAACTCAAGATTTATTATTCTATTTCCTTCCTTGCAACATTCTAAGACTCTTTAGGGCTTGGCATTTTCAATTTCTATGGCTAAATTCTTGTAGATCTAAGTTTATTGTATTTTTGGATTTCTTGGGTTTTGATCTATTTAATCGTGTTATTATTAAGTTCTGATGGTTCCATGTTGTAGAGAATTTCATTCTATCCTAATTTGACCTATGGAAGTTCAGATTTAAACTCTGGATGAAGGATTTATGGAGCTTGGAAGCAAGGATTCATAGTGTTCTTCTTCTCGGAAATTGGAGAAGAAGAACAGCACTTGACCGTATTTCATGCGACAAGTGTTCTTCTCCAGCCGCATGAGACCCTGAGCTCTTCTAGCCGCATGAACATTGACTCCCTGCCGCATGTCCCTTCCGCTGCATGGAATTCAGAACTCGGTCGCATGACTGGGACGAATTCTTGGCCGCATACGCCTTATAAACCCGAGCCGCATAGAACCCACTGTTTTCCAGCCGTATGGTACTGTCCCTGCTAGCCGCATAAGCCTGGGTAATTCCCAACCGTATAGGACTTCATGATTCCCAGCCGTATGAGCCTTTCCCATTTAGCCGCATGGAATTATTTTCATTCAGCCGCATGTGTCCTGACTGATTGAGCCGCATGGACCTCTCTTCCTGGCCGCATGGGACTCGGCCCTTCCGCAGCCGTATATGGCCCACTCCATCGATAGCCGCATAAGCTCCTGCAGCCGCATAAGCGTTGCTCCCCAATAGCCGCATATGCCTCTTTTCCTACGAGCCGCATGGGCTTCCAATCCCGAACCGTATAAGACCCGATTTTGGGCCTTATGAACCGCTTCAATCTAGCCGCATGGACTCATTCCTCTGAGCTGTATGGCTCCTCCCTGTGCCTTACCCTTGTTATCTATTTACTATTATTATTTTATTATTATTGCTAACTCATGTCTTGTGACTCTCAGTATAACTTGGGTCTCTTGATGGAATGCTTATACTGCGTTATCCTGTACTTGTACCATGACATGATAGTGGCCCGCCATGGCACACTCCTGACATGTAACCTGACATGATATATCTCGAATTGCTGTTGTGACGGCTAACATGACATGACATGACAAATATGAATGACATGGATACCGTGGGCGATTATGCTTGTAGAAATGAACCAGTCTTGTCTTGCATCATGTTTAGGATGGGACTCCTGAGTACCACGATCAGGAGTACCGACTGAAATGGACTAAGGCTAATAACTAGAATAACACACTAGTCGTGAAGAGATTTCCCAGCTACAGGCAATCCCGTTAACTGGGCGTGCCTGGGATCTGTATCTTGCGGTCGAGTAGGGCACATTTCCAGCACACTGTCATGTGTTGCACCCTTCAAGCTACTTAAGGGTACATGCATTCCCTGGACGATGTACCCACCTGAATCCAACCCTTAATTTTTGACCTGGGTAACCTGGATGGTCTGCAGGGCTTATAGCTGTGGAACAATCTCGCTGCATCTTGCTAGTAACTAGGCCTGTGATAACCCTAGTTAGTTAAAGTATCAAGCCGTACTTACTGCTTGGCCGTGATTGTTGAATGGGGAATAATCAGTCCAGTCTTGTCTTGATCCTGTACAATATGGTTACATGTCCTGATTACTTATATTATCTCGCCGATAAATGGTGGGAAACTAAGTTCCGTTCAGATAAAGGGTTACAACTCCGGTCCTTGTTTGGTTTACGGGTTGTAACCTGGTTATCTGAATAGTCCCATGGTTATCTCGCCGTATATGATCCTGATATGTTTTTCTTATTTTTCAGTTCTTACTACTTATTATTACTCTGTGCTAATTGCTGGTTTTAGTTCCTAAGTGAAGCCTCATTTGTGGAACTTTCCCTTTCTGGGATCTGACCCAGCTAGTTTTGTATGGCCAGATTTCGGAACAGCTCCAGAAGATCTACCGACTTTCCAGCCCGATGGTGACCACCAGGCGTAACCAGGGCAACGAGTGAGTTTATTTTTGATCTCCCACTTTATTATAAATTTATTCTTTTGAGGCGTTTAGCCGACGAGCACCTGTTTAGCTCGATTGCATTTACTTAATGTCTGCCTATGGGCTGTAACATGATTAACAGATCCTAGGGTTGATCATGTATGACTAAACTCTTGCTCGTCCTCATATTTTGTAATGACTAGCTTCATGATCAGCTGAATATGTAATGTTTGGAACGTCTTACTATTGTATATTTGGTGATCTTACATCTTATAACATTTACTTACTTACTTGTGATTAAGACACTAGGCTTGTTCATGACCCTAAGAGACTGTTGGCTTGTAATTAAAGCCTCATGTATCTAGACAGCCGTGACCGTATAGCGAGGTGGGTTACACTTTAATATACGTAGCTGGCTATGTCTGCCCTCGCTCTCCAGTATTCTGGTTCTGGGGCGTGACATGGTTGAAGTGGTAGCCCATGCAGGTCTTGTAATTCAAGATATGTGAGGGTTTACCGAATAGATGTCTCAATCAGTACTCGTCATTGATCTCTGTTTGTATCCTCTACATCTCTGAAATTCTTGTCCTGATGACATGTTTGTATCATTGATCTGTTTTGGCCCTTCCTTATTGTTCCCTATGTCGTCTTCTTCAATGGCATAGTACCTGGACCTGCTGATCAGCAACGCAGAGCACCTCCCGTAGACCAGCAGCAACCTGGAGATCAAGCCCAGCATTCGAAAGTAGCCTCCAGAGTCATGCCTATTGGAGGAGAACCACCGGTCCAGCCAGTTTAGCCTACAGAGCCTGATGCTGGCACACTGCAGGGTCTCATCAGGTCATTGATAGCTTCCAAAGATCGTCGTGGAGATGCCTTGCACCAGGCAGTAACAGATGCTCTGACCAGAGGAGGTCATCAGAGTAACAGCGCGGCCAACAGCTTTAAGTGCTTGAACCCTCAATTCTTTGATGGTAGCGAAGATGCGATCACCGCAGATGCTTGGCTTTAGGACACAGAGGTGATTCTAGAAGCAGCCAGGACCCCAGAAGCCGAGAAGGTGGCCGTGGTGCACCTGCAGTTGTTGGATCTTGTTTGCAGCTGGTGGGCGGTACAGGCTGTTGGATTAGCGGCACCCATTGCTTGGACAGTATTCAGAGAGTGATCCAGACCAAGTACTTCGATGCTGTAGCTCGATAAGATCTACAAACGAGGTTCACCAATCTGAAGCAGATGGGCAGGACGGTCGATGGATATACGACCGAATTCTCCAGGCTTAGTCGATTTACTTCCACCTTGGTGGCGACCGAGTTCGATAGATCCCAGCAGTTCCAGCAGGGGTTCTACCTAGAGATTTTGTTGGCGGTGGAGCAGTTTGAGCATCAGACTTTTGATGCAGTATTGAGAGCAGCCAGGAGGCATGAGTATACCTCCCAGAGGATCGTGGATAGGACCGGAGGTCGGAAGCGATCCCATAGCCAGATGAATCAGTCTTCAGCACCAGCCCTGGCAGCCAGGGCTTTGACCATTGGAGCTCCGAGGCGGGCAGCCTCAGTGACGTCGGTTCAGTATTCTATCCCGATGCACCCTCAGCAGCTGAAGCAGAAGTACTCTTCCGCAGTGGGATGTTCAGACTATGGAAAGCCAGGACATGTGGTATCAGAGTGTCGCAGAGCACAGGGTTTGTGCTTGGTTTATAGTGCCCCGGACTACAGGGTTGGGAGCTGCCCGAACCGGGAGAGTTCATCTTCATCAGCCTTCTCTAGTCCTTCAGTTAGAGGACCAGCACCAGTCCAGCAGCAGCAGCAGCTGCAGTACCCGTTCTCGAGGCCCTTGCCGCCTCAGTCCCAAGCATTCCAGCAACAACACCCCCAGCAGTATGTACAAGCCCAAGCCCAGATTCAAAGCAGGCAGCGAGGATTTTAACAGAGAGGACCAGCACCCCGAGGGCATGGTCAGGCTATGGTGATGACCGTAGAGGAAGGATTGGCACCAGGAGAGGTAGTGGCAGGTACTATTCTTGTCAACTCCTTTCCAGCTTCAGCTTTTTTTGATTCGGATGCATCGCATTCATTTATGTCTGTATAATTTGCGACACGGATAGGACTGGAGCCCGAGTCATTATCAGTAAGGCTCAATATACTTACAGGTAACTGTCTTGTGGGAGTAGATAGAGTATTTTTCTCGTGTCGGGTCGTAGTTAGCGGTAAAGAATTCCATGCTAGATTGATAGAGTTTCGGATGGCCGATTATCATATGTTCTTAGGGATGGATTGGTTGAGGAACCAGTATGCTAGAATAGACTGCAATGTCGGCAGGGTTGTTTTTAGCATTCCAGGTGAGCCAGAGTTTTTCTTTTTCAGAGGCGAAGTTGAACCTTCTCCTCCAGTATTGCGGATGGCAGTAGCAGCAGTGCAGTTACCTCGAATAGTTGAAGAATTTCCAGATGTTTTCCCAGAAAAGCTTCCAAGGATGCCGCCAGAACGGAAGATCGAGTTCACCATTGACTTGATTCCTGGACAGCCCCAGTGTTAGAGAGAGTCTACAGGATGGCACCATCAGAGTTGGAGATATTGTACAAGATGATTGAAGAACTCAGGACCAAGGGATTCATTCGTGCTAGTGGATCACCTTGGGGAGCCCCAATACTTCTTATAAAAAGAAGGATGGTACGTCTAAGATTATGTGTAGATTATCGTACCTTGAACTCAGTGACAATCAAGAACAGATACCCTCTCCCGAGGACAGATGACTTGTTTGATCAAGTCAAGGGGGCAGCAGTATTCTCGAAGATCAACTTGCGCTCAGGATATCATCAGATCAGAGTCAGAGAGCAGGACATCCCGAAGACAGCTTTTAGATCAAGATATGGGCAATTGGAGTTCCTTGTTATTCCATTTGGAGCAACCAATGCGCCGACTGTATTCATGGACCTCATGAATCGTATCTTAATGCCCTACTTAGATCAGTTCGTGATTTTGTTCCTAGATGACATCCTGGTCTACAGCAAGAGTGTAGCAAAGCATGAGCAGCATCTTCGAGTGGTTCTTCAGATTCTCAAAGAGCATCAGTTATATGCCAAGTTCAGTAAATACGAGTTCTGGCTTGATCGCATTTAATACTTGGTCCATATCATCACCACAGGAGGAGAAGAAGTGGATCCCTAGAATTTCGTGGCCATTGAGTCATAGCCGATACCCAGAACAGTTGTAGAAGTTTGCAGTTTTCTTAGTTTGGCCGGCTACTACCGACGATTTGTTTCGAACTTTGCTCGAATTTCAGCGCCATTGACCCAGTTGACCCGCAAGGAGGTGCAGTTCGCTTGGACAACAGAATGTTAGGATTCTTTTGAGAAGTTGAAGCGAGGCTTGATGACGGCACCCATTCTCACGCTCCCCGATAGGATCGAAGGATTTTCAGTGTATTGTGATGCTTCACGCAGAGGTTTAGGATGTGTTCTGATACAGCATAGAAAGGTAATAGCTTATGCGTCATGACAACTTCGTGATCATGAGAGAAATTACCCAACCAATGACTTGGAGCTGGAAAGAGTAGTGTTTGCACTTAAATTTTAAAGTCACTACTTGTATGGAGATAGGGTAGAGATTTTCACCGACCACAAGAGCATGAAGTATATTTTCACCCAGAAGGATCATAACATGCGTAAGAGGAGGTGGCTGGAGCTACTTGTGGATTATGATGTTAACTTGCAGTATCATCCTGGGAAGGCCAATGTTGTTGCAGATGCATTGAGTAGGAGAGCCAGAGTTTATTTTCTAACAGCACAACCAGAGCTGTTAGCAGACCTTCAGAAGATGGGTATAAAAGTTGTTCTCCCTTCCAGTATGGCATTGATGGCCAGTATGTAGGTTCAATCCACTATAGTCGAAAGTATCCGGATGGCACAGTCAGCAGATTCTAAGCTTCAGCGACTCAGAGCAGAGTGTGAGGCAGGATGAAGACCAGAGTTATGTATCCATGAAGATGGTACACTTCGACATGGTAAGCATCTTTGTGTACCCAGTGGAGATATCAGACATGAGATCATGGCAGAGGCCCACAGTTCTCAGTATTCTATTCATTCCGATGGTACAAAGATGTACCGTGATATTCGTCAGCACTTTCGGTGGAATGGCATGAAGAAGGAGATAGCCCGATTTGTCTTTCGGTATTTGGTCTGCCAACAGGTTAAAGCTGAACATCAGAGGCCAGCAGGACTTCTTCAGCCCTTGCCAATTCCAGAATAGAAGTGGGAGCATGTGACCATGGATTTCATGACTGGATTGCCTAGATCCCCAGCTGGTCGAGATGTTATTTGGGTTATAGTTGACCGGCTCACGAAGGTGACTCACTTCCTTCCATTCAGAGTTGGTCAGTCGACGGCTCAGCTAGCAGAAATATATCTCAGGCAGATCGTCAGATTGTATGGTGTACCCGTCAGTATCACTTCGGATTGAGATTCCAAATTTATGTCGCACTTTTGGTACAGCTTGTAAGAGAGTTTGGGAACTCACCTCCAGTTCAGCTCAGCTTATCACCCGCAGACAGATGGCCAGTCAGAGCGCACGATACAGACTCTCAAAGATATGTTGAGATCTTGTACGCTCGACTTCGGTAGTTCGTGGAAAGATCACCTACCCCTGGTGGAGTTCTCGTACAATAATATTTTCCAAGGTAGTATCCAGATGGCCCCGTTTGAGGCGCTGTACGGCAGGAAGTACAGATCCCCACTAGCCTGGGACAATGTTGGAGAGAGGCAGATGCTTGGTCCTAAAATGATTGCTCAGACCATTGAAATGGTCGAAAGAGTCAGAGATCATCTTCGAGTTGTCCAAGATCGCCAGCGTCATTAGGCCGATTCTCATCGGTACCCTCTTGAGTTTTCTGTCGGCGACCATGTGTTCCTGAGGATTTTACCTAACCGTGGCGTCATTCGTTTCGGCGTATGGGGAAAACTTAGTCCTAGGTATATAAGGTCGTTCGATATTCTGGAGCGAATAGGTGATGTATCCTATCGTCTCGCTCTCCCACCGTCGCCAAGTGAGGTGCATGACGTGTTCCATGTATCCCAATTGCGACGGTATATCCCGGACCCGAGCCACATCCTGGATCATTCGGAATTGGTTGTTGGTACCAACCTTTCGTATGAGGAGAGGCCCGTGTCTATATCGGACCGGAGAGAGAAGATGCTCAAGAACAAGACTATCAAGTTAGTCCGAGTTGCTTGGGGTCATCACTCTTTGGGTGAGTCAACGTGGGAGCGTGAGGATGATATCCGATGGCGATATCCCGACCTGTTCGACTCGTAAGGTATAATGTCCTTCTTATGCCTTACACCCTTAGTTCCTTGCTTGAATGAATGATTGATTGCCTAGTTATAACTTGTTTGTGATTAGTATAGCTTGCTCTTGTCCCTCTAGCCTCTTAATTAAATTCCGAGGACAGAATTCTTTTAAGGTGGGTAGAGTTGTAATGTTTGTTGTTCGTATTACGTATCTTTATACGTATTTTGACTCGTATTGTATGTCTCCTTGCTTGGTTTATTGGGTATTTTCATTTGTTTGGCCATGGTTCTTCTTGGTTCGGTTTGGCTTGAATTGGTTCGGCTTGGTTCGATTGTGAACCAACCCCCTACCTACCACCACCACTACCATTTATTAACCCATTCTCCTTTCTCTCTCCTTATTACTCTTCTTCTTCCCTACCATTTACTTCTTCACCTACCAGAGAGAGAGGGAGAGCTTAGGCAAGTGCATCTTGCTTCATGGAGGAACTCAAGATTTATTGTTCCATTTCCTTCCTTGCAATATTCTAAGACTCTTTAGTGCTTGGAATTTTCAATTTCCATGGCTAAATTTTTGTAGATCTAAGTTTATTATATTTTTAGATTTCTTGGGTTTTGATCTATTTAATCTTGTTATTATTAAGTTTCGATGGTTCCATGTTGTAGAGAATTTTATTCTGCCCCAATTTGACCTATGGAAGTTCAGATTTGGACTCTGGATGAAGGATTTATGGAGCTTGGAAGCAAGGCTTCATGGTGTTCTTCTTCTCAAAAATTGGAGAAGAAGAACAGCACTTGATCGCATTTCATGCGGCAAGTATTCTTCTCCAGCCGCATGAGACCCTGAGCTCTTCTAGCCGCATGAACATTGACTCCCTGTCGCATGCCCCTTCCGCCGCATGGAATTCAGACCTCGGCCGTATGACTGGGACGAATTCTTGGCCGCATGCGCCTTGTGAACCCGAGCCGCATAGAACCCAGTGGTTTTCCAGCCGCATGGCACTGTCCCTGCTAGCCGCATAAGCCTGGGTAATTCCCAGTCGCATAGGACTTCATGATTCCCAGCCGCATGAGCCTTTCCCATTTAGCCGCATGGAATTATTTTCATTCAGCCGCATGTGCCCTGACCGATTGAGCCGCATGGACCTCTCTCTCTGGCCGCATAGGACTCGGCCCTTCCGCAGCCGCATATGGCCCACTCCCCCGCTAGCCGCATAAGCTCCTGTAGCCGCATAAGCATTGCTCCCCACCAGCCGCATATGCCTATTTCCCTGCGAGCCGTATGGGCTTCCAATCCCGAGCCGCATAAGACCCGATTTTGGGCCGCATGAACCGCTTCAATCTAGCCGCATGGACTCATTGCTCTGAGCCACATGGCTCCTCCCCGTGCCTTGCCCTTGTTATTTATTTACTATTATTATTTTATTATTATTGCTAACTCATGTCTTGTGACTCTTAGTATAACTTGGGTGTCTTGATGGAATGCTTATACTGTATTATCCTGCACTTGTACCATGACATGATAGTGGCCCACCGTGGCGCACTCCTGACTAGTAACCTGACATGATATATCTCGAATTGCTGTTGTGACGGCTAACATGACATGACATGACAAATATGAATGACATGGACACCGTGGACGATTGTGCTTGTACAAATGAACCAGTCTTGTCTTGCATCATGTTTAGGATGGTACTCCTGAGTACCACGGTCAGGAGTACCTACTGAAATAGACTAAGGCTGATAACTAAAATAATACAGTAGACATGAAGAGATTTCCCAGCTACAGGCAATTTCGTTACCTGGGCGCGCCTGGGATCTGTAGCCTGCCATCGAGTAGGGCACATTTCCAGCACACTGTCATGTGTTGCACCCTTCAAGCTACTTAAGGGTAGATGCATTCCCTGGACGATGTACCCACCTGAATCCAACCCTTAATTTTCGACCTGGGTAACCTGGATGGTCTGCAGGACTTGTGGCTGTGGAACAATCTCGCTGCATCTTGCTTGTAACTAGGCTTGTGATAACCCTAGTTAGTTAAAGTATCAAGTCGTACTTATTGCTTGGCCGTGATTATTGAATGGAGAATAATCAGTCCAGTCTTGTCTTGATCATGTACAATATTGTTACATGTCCGGATTACTTATATTATCTCGCCGATAAATGGTAGGAAACCAAGTTCCATTCAAATAAAGGGTTACAACCCCGGTCCTTGTTTGGTTTACGGGTTGTAACCGGGTTATCTAAATAGTCCCATGGTTATCTCACCGTATATCATCCTGATATGTTTTCCTTATTTTTCAGTTCTTACTACTTATTATTACTCTGGGTTAATTGCTGGTTTTAGTTCCTAAGTGAAGCCTTCTTTGTGGCACTTGCTCTTTCTGGGATCTGACCCAGCTGGTTTTGTATGGCCAGATTTTGGAGCAGCTCCAGAGGATCTACCGACTTCCCAGCCCGATGGCGACCATCAGGCGTAACCAGGGCAACGAGTGGGTTTATTTTTGATCTTCCACTTTATTGTAAAAATATTCTTTTGAGGCGTTTAGCCGACGAGCACCTGTTTAGCTCGATTGCATTTACTTACTTTCTGCCTACGGGCTGTAACATGATTAACAGATCCTAGGGTTGATCATGTATGACTAAACTCTTGCTAGTCCTTACATTTTGTAATGAGTAGCTTCATGATCAGCTGAATATGTAATGTTTGGGACGCCTTACTATTGTATATTTGGTGATCTTATATCTAGTAACATTTACTTACTTACTTGTGATTAAGACACTAGGCTTGTTCATGACCCTAAGAGACTGTTGGCTTGTAGTTAAACCCTCATGTATCTAGACAGCCGTGACCGTATAGCGAGGTGGGTTGCACTTTAATATACGTAGCTAGCTATGTCTGCCCCCGCTCTCCAGTATTTTGGTTCTGGGGCGTGACAGACAATAAGGGCAAACAGGCCATGGTCGTTGATGTGACCCAGAAGCCCGAACAAAAATAGACAAAAGGTCAGTGGTCCAAGGTGAATTACTCATTTGAGGATAGTCATGTCAAACCTATCTTCGATATGCTCTTGCAAGGGGGTAGGATCCAGCTCCCTCCACCAAGGCGCGAGCCTCGAGCGGCAGAAATGGAGGACCCAAAATATTGTCACTTCTACTGCTATGTCCATCATTCCACTCATGACTGCTTCCAATTAAAGCGGTACATTCAGAGTCTTATCAACTCCAAAGATCTGTCGATAGACTTTGAAGAGGTTACCGTGGCGGCGAACATGGTATCAATTCAGTTCGACGACTTCCCTCCAACAAGCACTCCAGACGGGGTAACACCTGTCCCTCGGGCGACGATGGAGGTTACCAATCTTCCACCCGTCCAGAACCAGACATCTGGACTGGTACCTCTCACCACTTCGCGAGGAGAGATCATGTGGGTGCACCCGGACTTAGTGCCCGAAGTTACCCAGGCGGTGTCATCTCCTACCAACAAGAAGAAGGACAGAAAGTCTAGATCCTGTCATACAATTTCAGCCGAAGCTGAGGAAGTGGCAGCCATTGTTACCCGGTCTGGAGCACAAGTCCAGCCCACACTGGGCAGTTCAGTCGAAGATCCCCAGCCGGCAACGTTGCCTGCCTCTAATGTTTCAAGGCCGCCTCAGCCTCCACCGGCGGATAAATCTAAGCCAAAGGAAACCCGATTCGACAGGCCACTCTGTAATGATGTACATCAGGGACTGGAGAGACCTTACAACTTGGACATATTAGCACAATTGGCTAATACGCCAGCAAAGTAGTCGTTATACGAGCTCCTAAGTCTCTCCAAGGATCTTCGTGTCACATTAAGTGAAGCACTCCAAAATGATGACGCCTACTTAGCTCGGGTCAAGCCTCCAGGGGAAGACCCGCCAGCAGATCTGCAGGATAACGATAGCACAAATGCAATATCCAATATCATATTTACTCCACAGGACATGTTGATCAAGTCCAATCTGCATGATCGTCCTTTGTACTATACTGGATACATAGGCGACATCAAGGTGTGTGACGCCCCAGAATAAGAATACTGGAGAGCGGGGGCGTACATAGCCAGCTACGTATATTGAAATGGAATCCACCTCGCTATACGGTCACGGCTGTCTAGATATGATGGTTTACTACAAGCCAACGGTCTCTTAAGGTCAAGCCTATTGTCTCAATCTCAAGCAAGTAATATAGTTATAAGATGTCAGACCACCAAATATACAATAAAAGGCATCCCAAATATTACATATTGGATGATCATGGAGCTAGTCATACAAAATGTCAAGACTAGCAAGAGTTCAGTCAGACATGATCAACCCTAGGATTTGTTAATCATGTTTACAGCCCGTAGGCAGACAGTAAGTAAATATGCATCGAGCTAACAGGTGCTCGTCGGCTAAATGCCTCAAAAGAATAAATTTACAATGTAGTGGATGAAACAAAATGGAAAACCCATTCGTAGCCCTGGTTCCTTCTAGTCGCCACCATCGGGTTGGAAGTTCGGTAGATCCTCGGGTGCTGCTCCGAAATCTGGCCATACAAAACCAGCTGGGTCAAACCCCAGAAAGAGCAAGTGCCACAAGGAAGGCCACGAAATAAGAACAAAAGCCAGCATATCAGAACATAAGAAATAGGAGAAAAGTACAAGTAATGAGAGTACAACCGGACATAAACGACTAGGGTTGTGGAACCATTCCGGGAGCCAGGTTACAACCCGTAAACCAAACAAGGACCAGGGTTGTAACCCTTCGCTTGAATAGCACTATGTCTCTACCCATTTATTGTTAAGGACCAGTAAAACAATCATGCTCAGGAGTACCAGGTACTGGGACTAGACGAGACTTAGACAAGGCTGGACACCATCCATTCACAAACAGCCAAACAAATACTACGGCTTACTACTTAACTAACTAGGGTTATCACAAGCCTAGTTACTAGCAAGATGCAAATGAGAAATTCCCAGTCCCAAGCCCTGCAGACTATCTAGTTATCCTTCCGCGGGTTGAGAGTATGGTTGGGTACATCGCCCAGGAGACGATATACCCTTAGGTGACTTAGAGGGTGCAACACATGACAGTGTACTGGAAATGTGCCCTACTCGTCGGCAGGCTACAAGTCCATTTAAAGCGCCCAGATAACGAGATCGCCTGTGACTGGAAATTCTCCATGAACTATAGTTTGATCTAGTCATTAGCCTAATCCATATTTAGAGCGAATCCCTGACCGTGGTAACCAGGGAGTCACGTCCTAGACATGATGCGAGACAAGACAAGTGGATTGCACAAAGCAGCAAGAGTGAACACCCACGGCGTCAGAGTTGATTATGCAAGTCAAGTTAGCCATCGCAACAGCATCAAGTCAGGTCAAGTTACAAGTTACAGGTTTACAAGTTACAAGTCAGGAGTGCACCGCTACGGGCCATTATCAAGTTATCCAGTAGCCAAGATTAATCATGAATTACAGGTTAAAATTTAAGGACGCACCCCATCGGGTCACCATCAAGAAGATCAGAAAGCAATAGGATCATAAATCACAAAATTCACGAAAGCCGTACTAGTCATAAGCAAAACACCGAAAACCGTGCCAGTTCGTGTTGGGTCGAGACAGTCGTGTTGTGTGGAACAAGATTTCAAAACTCCAATCCACAAAAAGAGAAGCCAAGCCTAAGAAAATAAAACCAAACCATCATGAGCAAGTAGGTTGCGCAGGGGATCAGATTGCGCAGGGGGAATGGACTGCGCAGAGGATGAACTGCGCTGAGGTTGGGTTGCGCTAAGGTCGGCTTATGCTGTGTCGGGTTGCGCTGAGAGCAGGTTGCGCTGGGTCGGGTTGCGCTGAGAGCGACCTGCGTAGGAGACGAGCCGCGCTAGGGACGGTTTGCGCAGCAGTCAAGTGCGCTGGGGAGCGAGCTGCGCAGCAGTCAAGCGTGCCAGTGGAAGGAAAGCGCTGGAGCTAAGAAGCACCCGCGCAAGTCAGCCCAGCGCGAGGCGCTGGCCGAAAAGTTGCGCAATTCGGCCATGCGCTAAAGAGCGCAGGCCGAGGATCATCTTCTCCATCAGGCCGAGAGGAAGACCCCAAGAACCCTAAAATTCAAATCTTTATAATTTAGCCAAAACAAAAACAAATTTGGATTTTCAAAGTTCTAACTTGTGTAAAATTAAATTCTCTTCCACATGAAAGCCTCAAAACAAGGAAAATCTAAGTTTAATAGATCAAAACCAAGGAATTCCGAAAATGGTTAAAACTTAGATCTAGAAAAATGGAAGCTCCAAATCATAAAATGCCAAGTTCTAATGTTGTTCACCATGGCCTAATCTAGCTAATGGATAAATAAAATTTGGTCCTTATGTGGTGGCAAGGTACACTTTCCTATGGTGTTGGTGGAGGAAGGAAGAAGAAGATGAAGAAAAAATTAATGGAAGTTATGAGGAGAGAGAAAGTTAGGTGGGGTTTTAATGAGGGAGGGTGTGTTGTGTTGAGGGTGGAGGTTAGCTAAGGTAGTCCAATGCAAACCAAACCATACCAAACCAATTCCTTCTCCATAAAATAAAACCAAGCCAGGTCCAAAACCCGTTTTACGAAAAAACCAGAATCCGCAAGTTAAACCAAAACACAATTACAGGCCATAGTCTGAGAAAATAAAATACAGGTCCGAAATACATATAAGCCTAAATTAAATACGTATTCCGAAATACGGGCATTACAACTCTACCCACCTTAAAAGAATTCCGTCCTCGGAATTTAAATCAAGATGCTTAGAGATGTAAGAGCCAGCTATACTATCCACAAATAAGCTACACTAAGCAAACAATCATACATGCAAGCAAGGGTTGGAGGGCACAAGGCATAAGGAAGACATTATACCTTACGAGTCAAACAAGTCGAGATATCACGATCGAATGTCGTCCTCACGCTCCCACGTTGACTCACCTAAAGAGTGATGACCCCAAGCAACACGGACTATGCTAATAGTCTTGTTCTTGAGTATCTTTTCTCTTCGGTCCAATATAGACACGGGTCTCTCCTCATACGAAAGGTTGGTACCAACAACCAATTCCGAATGGTCTAGGATATGGCTCGGGTCCGGGATGTACCATCGTAATTGGGACACATGGAATACATCATGCACCTCACTTAGCGACGGCGGAAGAGCGAGACGATAGGATACATCTCCTACTCGCTCCAGGATATCGAACGGCCCTATATACCTAGGACTAAGCTTTCCCCGTATGCCAAAGCGAATGACGCCACGGTTAGACGAGATCCTAAGGAATACATGGTCGCCGATAGCAAACTCTAAGGGACGTCGATGAGCATCGGCCCAATGCCGCTGGCGATCTTGGGCCACTCGAAGACGATCTCTGATTCTTCTGACCACTTCAATTGTCTGGGCAATCATTTCTGGGCCACGTATCTGCCTCTCTCTGATGTCGTCTTATGCTAGCGGGGATCTGCACTTCCTGCCATATAAGGCCTCGAAAGGAGCCATCTGAATACTGGCCTGGAAACTATTATTGTACGAGAATTCCACCAGGTGCAGGTGATCCTCCCATGAACTACCAAAGTCAAGGGTACAAGATCTCAACATATCTTCAAGAGTCTGGACTGTGCGTTCCGACTGGCCATCTGTCTGCGGATGATAAGCTGAGCTAAACTGAAGGTGAGTTCCCAAACTCTCTTGCAGGCTGTGCCAAAAGTGTGATATGAATCTTGAATCTCGGTCCGAGGTGATACTGACGGGCACACCGTGAAGCCTGACAATCTGCCTGAGATACATCTCTGCTAGCTGAGCCATCGACTGCCCAACTCTGAATGGGAGAAAATGAGCCACCTTTGTGAGCCTGTCAACTATAACCCAAATAGCATCTCGACCAGCTGGGGATCTAGGCAATCCAGTCACAAAATCTATGGTCACATGCTCCCACTTCCATTCTGGAATCGGCAAGGGCTGAAGAAGTCCAACGGGCCTCTGATGTTCATCTTTAACCTGCTGGCAAACCAAACACCGAGAGACAAACCGGGCTATCTCCCTCTTCATGCCATTCTACCAGAAATGCTGACGAGTATTACGGTACATCTTCGTGCCACCGGGATGAATAGAATACTTTGAACTGTGAGCTTCTGCCATGACCTCCTGTCTGATATCTCCACTGGGTACACAAAGACAAGTGCTATGTCGAAGTGTACCATTTTCATGGATACATAACTCTGGCCTTCTTCCTGCCTCACACTCTGCTCTGAGTCGCTGAAGCTTAGAATCTGCTGACTGCGCTCTCCGGATCCTCTCAACTATGCTGGACTGAACCTGTAGACTGGCTATCAACGCCACGTTGGTAGGAAGAACCACTTCAACTCCCATCTTTTGAAGATCTGCCAATAACTCTGGTTGCACTGTTAGGAAATAAACTCCGGCTCTCCGGCTCAACGCATCTGCTACAACGTTGGCCTTCCCTGGGCGATACTGTAAATCCACATCGTAGTCCACTAGTAGCTCGAGCCACTTTCTCTGCCGCATATTAAGGTCCTTCTGGGTGAAAACATACTTCAGGCTCTTGTGATCAGTAAATATCTCCACTCTATCTCCGTACAAGTAGTGCCGCCAAAGCTTAAGGGCAAATACTACTGCTGTCAGTTCCAAGTCGTAGGTCGGGTAATTCTTCTAATGATCACGAAGTTGACGTGATGCATAAGATATTACCTTCCCATACTGCATTAAGACACACCCCAATCCTCTACCTGAAGCGTCGTAATAAACTGTGAATCCTCCGGTCCCATCTGGAAGTATGAGAATGGGAGCTGTTACCAATCCTTGCTTCAACTTCTCAAATGATTCCTGACAATCTGCTGTCCAAGCAAACTGCACATCCTTGCGGGTCAACTGGGTCATCGGCGCTGAAATCCTCGCAAAATCTGAAACGAATCGCCGGTAGTAGCCGGCTAATCCAAGGAAGCTGCGAACCTCTGCCACTGAACTAGGTACTGGCCACGTCTCGATAGCCACAATCTTCTGGGGATCCACTTCCACTCCTCCTCTGGTAATGATGTGACCCAAGTATGAAATACGATCGAGACAGAATTCGTATTTACTGAACTTGGCGTACAACTGGTGCTCTCTAAGCGTCTGAAGGACGATTCTGAGATGCTGCTCATGCTCTGCTTCGCTCTTACTGTAGACTAGGATATCATCTAAGAAGACGATCATGAACTGATCCAAGTAAGGCATGAAAATACGATTCATGAGGTCCATGAATACAGCTGGCGCATTGGTTGCTCCGAAGGGCATAACAAGGAACTCCCAATGTCCATACCTAGACCAAAAAGCTGTCTTCGGGATGTCCTGCTCTCTGACTCTGATCTGGTGGTATCCTGACCGTAAGTCTATCTTCGAAAACACTGAAGCCGCCTTGAGTTGATCAAACAAGTCATCTATCCTCGGAAGAGGGTATCTGTTCTTGATTGTTACCGAGTTCAAGGTACGATAATCTACATATAACCGGGACGTACCATCCTTCTTTTTTACAAGAAGCATCGGGGCTCCTCAAGGCGATCCACTTGTACGAATGAATCCCTTGGTCCTGAGTTCTTCAATCATCTTATACAAAATCTCCAACTCTGAAGGCACCATCCTGTAGACTCGCTCTGATAGTGGTGTTGACCCGGGGATCAAGTCTATAGTGAACTCGATCTCTCTCTCTAGCGGCATCCCTGGAAGCTCTTCTGGAAAGACATCAGGAAACTCTTCAACTACCCTGGGTAACTGCACAGCTGCTACTGCCATCCGTAATACTGGGGGAGATGGTTCCAATGCACCTCTGGAAAATGAGAACTCTGGCTCGCCTGGAATGCTGAAAACAACCCTGCCAATGTGGCAGTCTATCCTAGCATACTGGTTCCTCAACCAATCCATATCTAAGACTACATCATAGTCTGCCATAGGGAATTCTATGAATCTAGCGGGGAACTCTCTACCGCTAACTACGATCCGACACGAGGAACACACTCGATCTACTCCCACAAGACCATTACCAGTAAGTATATTGGGCCTTACTGATAATGACTCTAGCTCCAATCCTATCCGTGTCGCAAATCGTGCAGACATGAATGAATGCGATGTACCAGAATCAAATAATACCAATACTGGAGAGGAGTTGACGAGAATAGTACCTGCTACTACCTCACCTGGTGCAACTTCTTCTTCCATAGCCATCATCATCGCCTGACCTTGTCCTCTGGCTGCGGGTCCTCTCTGCTGGAAACCTCTCTTCCTACTCTGCACTTGAGCCTGGGTATACTGCTGCTGGTTCTGCTGATGAAATGCATGGGCCTGAGGCAACAATGGCCTAGGGTACTGCTGCTGCTGCATAGGTGCTGGTCCCCTAACCGATGGACTGGTTAGGTTGGAAGAGGACGAACTACCCCTATTCGGGCAGGCTCCTATCTTGTGATCTGCTGCTCCACAAGCTAGGCACAATCCCTGCGTCCTGCGATACTCTGCCACCACGTGCCCTGGCTTCCTGCAATAAGAACATCCCATCGCGAAAGTCTGCTTCTGCTTCTGCTGCTGCGGGTACGTCGGGGTTGAATGTTGAACCGACGTTACTGAGGCCGCCCGCCTCGGAGTTCCAATGGTCAAACCTCTTGCTTTCGGGGTTGGAGCTGATGATTGGTGCATCTGATTGTGGGATCGCTTCCTATCTCCGGTCCTATACATGATCCTATGGGAGGTGTACTCATGCCTCCTAGCTTCTCTCAATACTGCATCGAATGTCTGGTGCTCGAACTGCTCTACTGCCAACAAGATCTCCAAATGCAGTCCCTGCTGGAACTGCTGGGCCCTATCAAACTCGGTCGTCACCAAGGTGGGGACAAACCTACTGAGTCTAGAAAACTCAGATGTATAACCGTCGACCGATCTGTCTCCTTGCTTCAAGTTGGTAAATCTCGTCTGCAGGTCGTACCGAGCTACAGCATCGAAATACTTCGTCTAGAATCTTTCTCTAAATACCGCCCAAGTGATCGGCGCCGCTAATCCTACGGCCTGCGTCGTCCACCAACTGCGAGCTAAGTCCAGCAACTGTAGGCGTACCACCGCCACCTTCTCATTCTCAGGTATTCTAGCTGCTTCCAGAATCACCTCGGTATCCTGAAGCCAAGCGTCCGCGGTAATCGCATCTTCGCTGCCGTCAAAGAATAGAGGGTTCAAGCGCTTGAAGCTGTTGGCCGCGCTGTTCCCTGGATGACCGTCTCTGGTCAAAGCATCTGCCACTACCTGGGGCAAGGCGTCTCCTCTACGATCTTGGAAAGCTATCAAGGTCCTGATGAGACCTACCAAGGTGCCATCATCATGCTCGGCAGGTCGAACGGGCTGAACTGGTGGCTCTCCTCCAGTAGGTACAACTCTGGAGGCTACTCCGGAATGCTGGGCTTGATCTCCGAGTTGCTGCTGGTCCACGAGAAGTGCTCCACCTTGCTGATCGACGGGGTCAGTTACGGTACCGCTGAAGAAGATGACACAGGGAAACAATAAGGAAGGACCAGGACAGATCAACGATACAAGCACATGATCAGGGCAAGAATCCAGAGATTCAGAGGATATGAACGGAGATCAAGGACGAGTACTGTTTGAGACATCTATTAGGTAAACCCTCACATTCCTGAATGCCAAGACATGCATGGGCCACCACTTAAACCATGTGACACCCCAGAACCAGAATACTGGAGAGCGGAGGCGAACATAGCCAGCTACGTATATTAAAATGGAATCTACCTCGCTATACGGTCACGGCTGTCTAGAAATGAGGGTTTACTACAAGCCAACGGTCTCTTAAGGTTAAGCCTATTGTCTCAATCTCAAGCAAGTAATATAGTTACAAGATGTCAGACCACCAAATATACAATAAAAGGCATCCCAAATATTACATATTGGATGATCATGGAGCTAGTCGTACAAAATGTCAAGACTAGCAAGAGTTCAGTCAGACATGATCAACCCTAGGATTTGTTAATCATGTTTACAGCCCGTAGGCAGACAGTAAGTAAATATGCATCGAGCTAACAGGTACGCGTCAGCTAAACGCCACAAAAGAATAAATTTACAATATAGTGGGTGAAACAAAATGAAAAACCCACTCGTAGCCCGGGTTCCTTCTAGTCGCCACCATCGGGCTGGAAGTTCGATAGATCCTCGGGTGCTGCTCCGAAATCTGGCTACACAAAACCAGCTGGGTCAAACCCCAGAAAGAGCAAGTACCACAAGGGAGGCCACGAAATAAGAACAAAAGCCAGCATATCAGAACATAAGAAATAAGAGAAAAGTACAAGTAATGAGAGTACAACAGGACATAAACGACTAGGGACGTGGAACCATTCCGGAAGCCAGGTTACAACCCGTAAACTAAACAAGGACCAGGATTGTAACCCTTCACCTGAATAGCACTATGTCTCTACCTATTTATTGTTAAGGACCAGTAAAACAATCATGCTCAGGAGTACCAGGTACTGGGACTAGACGAGACTTAGACAAGGCTGGACACAATCCATTCACAAACGGCCAAACAAATACTACGGCTTACTACTTAACTAACTAGGGTTATCACAAGCCTAGTTACTAGCAAGATACAAATAAGAAATTCCCAGTTCCAAGCCCTACAGACTATCTAGTTATCCTTCCGCGGGTTGAGAGTATGGTTGGGTACATCGCCCAGGAGACGATATACCCTTAGGTGACTTAGAGGGTGCAACACATGACAGTGTGCTGGAAATGTGCCCTACTCGTCGGCAGGCTACAAGTCCATTTAAAGTGCCCAGATAACGAGATCGCCTGTGACTGGAAATTCTCCATGAACTATAGTTTGATCTAGTCATTAGCCTAATCCATATTTAGTGCGAATCCCTGACTGTGGTAACCAGGGAGTCACGTCCTATGTCACTCCCCGTTCCCAGAATACGTATTTTTAATACATGTACAGCTTTAATATATTTATTTAAATATTTATCATGTATTGTTTTGTATTTAAATCTCTTTAAATTCATGTTAATTAATTTTTTGTAATTAATTTTCTGTATTTTACTTTCTGCTTTTATTCTCTGCATTAGCTTACTTTAGGTTTGGCCTAGGTTGGTTTATTTTCGGGTTATGGTGGTTCATCATGAACCGAACCCACCATCACCATTTAAAGCCCCAATCCTTTCTCTCTCTCTCTTCATTACTTCTCCTTCTCATTTACTCTTCTTCTTCTTCATAACTCCCTCTACCTACTAACTCGTAGGCAAGTGCAACTTGCTTCCACAAGAGAGCCCATTTTTATTGTTCCATTAGCTTCTCCTCATGTTTCTAAGACACATTAGAACTTGTCATTTTCCATTTTGAGGCTTTAATTTTTGTAGATCTAGAAATTAGTTATTTGTGGATTTTGGTGGTTTTGATCTATCAAATTTCTTTGTTTTCAAGTTTTGATGGTTCCATATTGTAGAGAATTTTATTCTACCCAATTTTGACCTTTGAAAAGTTGGATTTGGACTTATTTTGACCAAGTTATGGACTTTTGAAGCTTTGGGTTCAAACCATGGAGTTCTTGCTGATTTGGAGAAGACAGTGAGCAGTGTGTACGAGCTTTTTAGCTTGCGCCACTGAGCTGCGTGCGCTCTTTAGCACAGCACAGTCTGACTCATACGCTGCCTTTTGGAGGCGTATGTCTTGCATACGCTGCCTTGATGAGGAGTCGTATGGAGTACATACGCTGCCTTGAAGAGGAGTCGTATGGAATCCATACGCTGCCTTTTGGAGGCGTATGTCTTGCATACGCTGCCTTGATGAGGAGTCGTATGGAGTACATACGCTGCCTTGAAGAGGAGTCGTATGGAGTCCATACGCTGCCTCTTGGAGACGTATGTCTTGCATACGCTGACTTGAGCGTAGCCTGACTTGAGCGTAGCCTGACTTGAGCGCAGCCTAACTTGAGCGCAGCCTGACTTGAGCGTAGCCTGACTTGAGCGTAGCCTAACTTGAGCACAGCCTGACTTGAGCGCAGTCTGACTCAGGCGCAACCTGATGTTTAGGCGCAACTGGACCTGGCCCTACTTACCCTGGATCTTCTATAGCCCTATATATTGATATTTTATTAGATATTTAATGTCCATGTGTTAATATTTCTGTTAAATATAGATTGTTACGTGGGATGTACCATGTGTCGTGAATTGAGTTATAGATACCCCGATTGACTGGAATTAAACCCTGAGAGTTGTACACTCGACCCCACTGAATACTAGTTGACTTTCATGCCTTGTCACCATTGATAATGATTGTGACCTTGACTAATAATTGATCATGCGTTCCTAGTTGGAACTAAGAGATTGGCTAGTCGTCTTTTTGAATTGAATGAATGAGACACATTCATATTAATTATGAACTATTGAAATCGACTGGCTAATCCCGAATATTGGCATACAGGCACATGCAGGCTTCAATTCATTTATTATTTATTTATCTTACCAAAGAAGCATGTGTACTTTATGGTCAAGGCATGATTACTCCGGGGTTAGTTTTGATTGTTGCATTACGCTATGTAAGACCTACAACCTGACCGCACTGGTATCATTGTAGAGTTGTACATATCGTACCCCGTACGAAAGTACTCATTCTGAATGACCATAATCCATGGCATGGTACTTCACTCAACGTAGAGACTATTAAGTTAAATAAAATAATGATTGCATGGAGAGAATGGATTCCCGAGTTCTTACATGGCAGCCCTCTTATGACTAGTAGTGCCCGACAGGCCGGTTGGTCCCCACAGATACTGCAAATTTGCCATACGGGCAGGGAGCGGTATCTGGTTATATTATCTATTGAATATTGTATATTAATGACGGGCGTCCCGCTGGGACTCGTCTAATTCATGATTGGAGCAATTGATTGACTGGGTAAACTAGCCTTGCTTGCGCATAGTAAGAACTGAGAAATTCTTTATTGCATAATTCCAGGATAACTTGGGACTCACAATAGCAAGCCGTAGTAGTTGCCTGGCCGTTTAAATTGATTTGTTTGTGTACTGTACCTACTCTGTTACTTAACTGAGATGATCAGAATGTCAGGACATGACGGGCCAACTTCTGTCCTTGTTTGGTTGGGAGGTTGGTTCGAAGTGTCGTAATGTTGTGTGAGTCCTGGTAGATAGCAGAGATCTATTATCATATTCTCTTATTACTGGCTCCATTCCTCATATTGTGCTCCCTTACGGTACTTGCTATTAGAGGTCTAACCTCACTGGTTTTGCATGGCCAGATTTAGAGCCGGTCCCTGAGGATCCAGCTTACTTCTACCTCCAAGATGGTCAACACTAGAGGGATGATCGCAGGAGGACTCGAGATGGTTTCTTACTTCCCCGCCCGTTTTGTTATCTACTTTATACTTTACCGTTTGGCACCGACATGTTAGTCAGATTGTCTTGTACCTACTTTTTCATAATTGTAACTAAGTCAGGCTGCAGCTGCTAACAATTGTGTATACTTACTATATCATCTGGCTGTATTTTGTAAAGCCAGATACCAAGAACATTTTGACTGAGCGTTTGGGACGCCTTACTGCTTTATGTCACATGTTCTCTATTTCTGTTTCTTGTTTGAATGATTGAGACAATAGAAGTAAAGTGACCAAAGGGAGACTTTCATGTAGTATGTACCCCATCGTCTTGTAGACAGCATTGATCGTATTATACGGTATTCATCTACCCGTAATACGTAGCTGGCTGAGTCATTCCCCCTCTCTCCAGTATTCTGGTTCTGGGGCGTGACATCCTAGACATGATGCGAGACAAGACAAGTGGATTGCACAAAGCAGCAAGAGTGAACACCCACGGAGTCAGAGTTGATTATACGAGTCAAGTTAGCCATCGCAAAAGCATCAAGTCAGGTCAAGTTACAAGTTACAGGTTTACAAGTTACAAGTCAGGAGTGCACCGCCACGGGCCACTATCAAGTTATCCAGTAGCCAAGATTAATCATGAATTACAGGTTAAAATTTAAGGGCACACCCCATCGGGTCACCATCAAGAAGATCAGAAAGCAATAGGATCATAAATCACAAAATTCACGAAAGCCGTACTAGTCATAAGCAAAACACCGAAAACCGTGCCAGTTCGTGTTGGGTCGAGACAGTCGTGTTGTGCAGAACAAGATCTCAAAACTCCAATCCACAAAAGAGAAGCCAAGCCTAAGAAAATAAAACCAAACCATCATGGGCAAGTAGGTTGCGCTGGGGATCAGATTGCGCAGGGGGAATGGACTGCGCAGAGGATGAACTGCGCTGAGGTTGGGTTGCGCTAAGGTCGGCTTGCACTGTGTCAGGTTGCGCTGAGAGCAGGTTGCGCTGAGAGCAGTTTGCGCTGGGTCGGGTTGCGCTAAGAGCGAGCTACGTAGGAGACGAGCCGCGCTAGGGACGGGTTGCGCAGCAGTCAAGTGCGCTGGGGAGCGAGCAGCGCAGCAGTCTAGCGCGCCAGTGGAAGGAAGGCGCTGGAGCTAAGAAGCGCCAGCGCAAGTCAGTCCAGCGCAAGGCGCTGGCCGAAGAGTTGCGCAATTCGGCCATGTGCTAAAGAGCGCAGGCCGAGGATCATCTTCTCCATCAGGCCGAGAGGAAGACCCCAAGAACCCTAAAATTTAAATCTTCATAACTTAGCCAAGACAAAACCAAATTTGGATTTTCAAAGTTCTAACTTGTGTAAAATTGAATTCTCTTCCACATGGAAGCCTCAAAACAAGGAAAAATCTAAGTTTAATAGATCTAAACCAAGGAATTCCGAAAATGGTTAAAACTTAGATCTAAAAAATGGAAGCTCCAAATCACAAAATGCCAAGTTCTAATGTTGTTCACCATGGCCTAATCTAGCTAATGGACAAATAAAATTTGGTCCTTATTTGGTGTCAAGATGCACTTGCCTATGGTGTTGGTGGAGGAAGGAAGAAGAAGATGAAGAAAAAATTAATGGAAGTTATGAGGAGAGAGAAAGTTAGGTGGGGTTTTAATGAGGGAGGGTGTGTTGTGTTGAGGGTGGAGGTTAGCTAAGGTAGTCCAATGCAAACCAAACCATACCAAACCAATTCCTTCTCCATAAAATAAAACCAAGCCAGGTCCAAAATCCATTTTACGAGAAAATCAGAATCCGATAAATGTGACATGAAGAAGGCAACCAAATAATCATACTGATAGTACTAGTAATACAACCCACCCACCTGACTACGGTGTGATATCAACCCTTTCATTAATGGTCTCTCCTTTTGATTTGTCCTGGTGATCAGAAAAATAAATAAAATTTCAAATTTACTTTTGGAAATAAATGTATAACCATGCAGCTTGTAAGTATCCCTTAGAAAGCACAAGTGGATACTCCCAAAATTCTTTAGGGTACAGTGGCACATATTGTCGAGCATGTTCTGGACATGGACACAAACATTCAAAAATTATACTATGACAACCAAAATCTATGATGCTTCTGTGTCGACATGTCTATGATGTGTCCGTGTCACCATATATATGTCCATCTAGCGTAAAAAATTTCTTCCTTACCAAAAAAAGTTAGGGCATAGAGATACCTGAGGTTGAGAGTGCAACAATGGAATCCGGGGAGGAGGGAAGAGAGAGAGAGAGAGAGAGAGAGAGAGGATGCTCGAGAGAAGGGGGAGGAACGAGAGGGAAAAAATAATGGAAAGGGAGTTTCTTTTTATGAAGAAGGTTGAGAAGAAAATTAAAATTTTTAGAGAGGCTTTGAGAAAAGGGTAGCCGCGGGTTTTGAATAAAATTCGAGAGCCAAAAATTTTAACAAATTTGGGAGCCAAATTTGTTAACAGAATTCTCATGTTAATCAAGAGTTTTAATCCGTTGAATCAAAATATATTGTTTGGGTGAGATGGATTTTGATGTTAAACGACGGTTTTAATTCGTCACAAATACAACGACAGTTTTAATACGTCGTTGTTGAACAACTTTAAGTGTCGCAAATTGTCCATTTTGGTGTAGTGTGTGTTGTGTTGAGGGTGGAGGTTAGCTAAGGTATTCCAATGCAAACCAAACCAAACCAATTCCTTCTCCATAAAATAAAACCAAGCCAGGTCCAAAACCCGTTTTACGAGAAAACCAGAATCCGCAAGTTAAACCAAAACACAATTACAAGCCATAGTCTGAGAAAATAAAATACAGGTCCAAAATACATATAAGCCTAAATTAAATACGTATTCCAAAATATGGGCATTACAAGGTGGGTCGGATGCACCAACTTCTTGGCATTCCTATGCATCGGCTAACGGCGACCAACACTGCCATTAGCGTTTAACTCGGGAAGAAGCTATCCCCTAGGGAAGATCCGATTGAAATGTCAGACTGGTGACCTGAAGACGGAGGTTACCTGCTACGTCATAGAGGTAGACAAGCCCTACAACATCCTCTTGGGGCGTCTGTGGATACATGACTATATGATTGTGCCATCCACCCTCCACCAGTGCTTCAAGTATGTCAGTAAACATGGCTTCGTCAAGACTGATTTTGCCAACATCGATCCCTTCAAAGGGGTTGAGTCTTATTCTTTGGAGGCTTGTATATATGAAGAATCCAAGAAATACATCACTAACAAACTGGGGACCATTACAGGGCCAGAGGAACCCTTGATAATTCATCTCCAGACCCGTAAACCAGGCAAAGTCGCACCCCTTGTCGCAACTTTGTCTAAAGAGGTGCCCGGTTCTCTCGTCCAAGCGGTGCAGTCGGAACCGATGGTCATCCGACTCCCAAAGTCAAGAGCCAAAGCCCGTCATAGGGCCGATGGTGATCCGATCGCCAAAATCCATTCAAAGGAAATCGGAAGACACAAAGTCCCTTGTCGAGCCAACTGTCACCCGTCTTTCCAAGACGAGCCGGTAACTAAGTGCCGATCTGACATACTCAAGCAAGCTAATATCACAAGTCCAACCCTTGGTGATCAAGTTGCCCAAGACGGCATCCCAACCTTTGGGATCGCAGGGGGTAGCCGAAGAGGACGTAGAACTCGCCAAATACCTGGTGGCACAGACGGATAGTCCCTCTCCTGATGATGTAATCTTCATGGACAGAGTTCCTTATCTCATCAATAAGAGGCTGTCGATTAAAAAAATACTACCTAGAGTGTCGAGTTATGTACGTCAGGTACCTCTGAACTTACACTCTGTTCTCCCCCCGAGGGGACTCGCATTGCATCTCTACGAGTGACAAGTCATGTATATCGATACCTCTGAACTTCCACTTTGATATTTCGACTACCATATATCACATCCATATTACCTCTGTTGGGTTTTGTTTCAAAATCTATTACCCGCACCACCAGTTCGCAGAAGGATAATAGGTCCACAAAACTTATTCTAATCTATTACTCGCACCATCGGTACACAAAAAGAGTAATAGGTCCACAAAATTTTCCAACGGGACAAACATCCACGTCCATATTACCTCTGATTTATTTTTTCGTCCACCACAAACAAACCACCTAATATACAGAACTTCCACATTAATAGCACCTCTGAGTTGCTCTTTGTATCCCTATTAGGCCTACTCCTACCACGTTCTTATTACCTCTGAGTAGGGAGGCTCTACTTCAGACCCATATTTACCACGTCCTCATTAACTCTGAGTAAATATGTTGGTCTTCTCCCCACTTATTATCAATAATCGTATCGCCAGTACACAAAAAGGGTAATAAGTCCATATTACTTCTGAGTTGTTTTCCCGTCCATCACAAACAAATCACCCAATGCATAAAACTTTCACGTTGATAGCACCTCTGAGTTGTTCTTTATATCCCTATCATACCTACCCCTAACATGTCCTCATTATCTCTGAGTAGGAAGACTTTGTTTCGACCCGTATTTACCACGTCCTCATTACCTCTGAGTAAATACGTTGGTTTCCTCTCCACTTATTATCAGTACTCGCATCGCCAGTACACATAAATGATGATAAGTCCACAAAAAATTATCCTAATCTATTACTCGCACCATTGGTGTACCAAAGAGTAGTAGGTCCACAAAAAATCGTTCAAATCTATTTGCTCGCATTTCCAAATGCACAAAAGGGCAATAGGTCCATAAAAAGTCCCTCCAAGGGGATATTCTTTACATTCACAAAACTACAAAAAAAAGGAGGGGAAGGAAAATCCATTACTCATCAGCAACACATAGCTTGATGAGAATGCCTTCCAGCTGCACAGTTGAGTGCTCAATTTTTAGTTTGACTCGACGTTCAGCTTCCTGGGATAACCTTTCGGCGTCCTCGAGATGCGCATGAGCCTACCAATTTTCTTCTTATTTCTTCAGCGCTTCCTCTAGAGCAGCAGAGGCTCGTGTGACTTCAGCACTCTCCTTACGAATCCTCTCTGTCTCTCCTAACGAGTGGCTTGGAGCTCAGTCCCCAGAGATGCCAGCCTGGCTTGGAGCTGGAGGAGCTGCTCATTGGTTTCAGCCATAGCATGACCGGTGATTTCCTCATGGGTCAAGCATATCATATCCTCTTGGCTCAGCCTGTCATATTTAAGATACATCTTATGGAGGTCCTTCTCCAAGGTGGGCTTAGTCGTCTCCTGCACGGCCCTCACCTTTTCTACGGCTGTTATAAGAGAAGCACGCTCCTGCTCCACCGTAGCAGACACATCAACTTGCCACAGTTTTTACAACTGGGTTATGCACTGATCAACCTCTGCCAGCTTATGCTCAGAAAGACGGACGCCTCTTCTCTACCCGGGAGCATCTTCAGCAGTTCGATCTGACCACAGGCATAATGACGAGCTACGGCAAACGATGTTCCCCTCCTCAAAGCAGCTTCGACCCTCTATTTCAAATGGCGATAAAAGCTCTCGACTATGTCCCTTGATGACTCGTCCAAATTCTCCAAAGAGGATGGCGCCGAAGGGATAGCACCTAAGGAAGCTGAACGCGTCTGGAAGGAGGCACACTTGAGCTCGATGATCCTGTTAGAAGGAAAACAAACTCGGAGCGACGAGACTCCCGTACAGCAGCAATCTCCTCTTCTGCAGCCCGAAGGAGCTGAAGGTTGGACATGGCAGAAAGTTCAAAATTCGTGGAAGAGGCAGTTCCAATCGATCTCGCATTCGCCAAAGAGGTTGAAGGAGCCGGGACATCTGTGCTCAATACGGTAGAAGGCCCCTCAACTCGATCCGGTATGGGAGAAGGAATGCTTCTTGCTTGTTCCATGTCAGCCCCTGGATCCTCTGCTATTTCCTCCTTCGCGGCCACATCCACCACCGGTAGCGGAGAGGCAGGTCCTGTAGGTCCAGCAGAACCAGCAATCAACTTGACATATAGTAAAAAAAAATGAAAATCTCCTTATGACACCTTCGTTTTCTGTTATACGTATTTCCAGTATATGTGTACGAAATTCTGACCCGTAATTAGACTTGCATTGCTTAGCTTAATCTTGATTCAGTTTATTTTGACTTGGTTTATTTGATTTGACTTGGTTTAGCTTGTTTGGTTTATTTTGGTTTGGTTTGAGATTGTGAGGCTTACTATATAAGCCAACTCCACTCTCTCTCGCTTTCATAACTCTTCATTTATTTCTTCTTCTTCCTCCATTAACTTCTTCACCTACCAAGAGAGGCTTAGGCAAGTGCAACTTGTTTCATGGAGGAACTCAATTTTTGTTGTTCTATTGTCTTCCTCATGAGATTCTAAAACACTTTAGTACTTAGCATTTTTCATTTCCATGGTTCATTTCGTATAGATCTAAGTTTATTGCATATTTGGTTTTCTTAGATTTTGATCTATTAAACTTTATTATTTTTATGTTTTGATTGTTCCATGTTGTAGAGAATTTGATTTTACCTAAAATAGACCTTCAAAAAGTTAGATTTTGACTTATTTTGAGAAAGTTATGGCCAAAATAAGATTTGGATATTTTCTAGTTCATCTGTCTTGATTCTGACCGGGATGATGAATAATGCCGCAGGAATGAATAGTGCCACATAGGCTGCATAGTGCCGCAGAGGGCTGCATAGTGCTGCATAGGCTGTATAGTACCGCAGAATGCTGCATAGTGCCGCAGAATGCCGTATAGTGCCTATTTTGGCGGGTTTTGGCTGTTTTATGTCCTATTTGGCTGATTTATGGCCAAAATTTCTCCCAACTCCCAACATAAATGTTGTAGATCTTTTTTTAGCTTCTAGAATGTGTTACTAACTATTTATATAAGTTATTTCTCATTTATGATAATGTAAGGATAGAACACGATAGTGGTCTGTTACGGTGCACTCTTAACCAGTAACAAGTAACATGACATGATAGTGGCCTGTCGTGACGCACTCTTGACAAGTAAACATGATATGTAATCTTGAATGTTGTTACGACAGCTATCTTGACATGCTAAGTACTTTTATCTTGACACCGTGGTTGAACCTTATGTATGTGTCAACAAGCTACATGTCTCGTCCTGCATCATGTCTAGGACATGAATTCCTGGTTACCACGGCCAGGGATTCATATTGAATCTGACTAGGATAATGACTAGATTGATCAAGTAGTTCATGAAGAGATTTCCCAGCTACAGGCAGTCCCGTTATCTGGGTGCTCTAATTGGACTTGTAGCATGCCGTCGAGTAGGGCACAGTTTTAGCACACTGTCATATGTTGCACCCCCAAGTCACCTAATCCAACTATCTCAACTTGCAACTGGATAACATGGATTAAGTCTGCAAGGCTTATCGCTGTTGGAACATCTCATTGCATCTTGCTAGTAACTAGGCTTGTGATAACCCTAGTTAGTTAAAGTATCAAGCCGTACTCATTGCTTGGCCGTGAATGATGAATGGAGTCCAGTTTAGTCTTATCTAAGCAAGGCATGTACATGTTTTTCTTCAACACATTACTGTTATATTTTACTTTATCGATAATTGGTTAGAGACTAAGTTCTGTTCAGGTGAAGGGTTACAACCCGGTCCTTATTTAGTTTACGGATTGTAACTTGGCTACCGGAATATTTCCTTAGTTGTCTTATCGTTTATTACCTTGTTTTCTCTAACTCATGTCTTTTATTATCAATTCTGTCTTTATGTGCTAATATGCTGGTTTTAGTTCCTAAGTGCAGCCTCCCTTGTGGCACTTGCTCTTTCTGGGGTCTAACCCAGCTGGTTTTGTATGACCTGATTTCGGAGCAGCACCCGAGGATCTGCCTGCCTTCCAGCCAGATGGTGAATACTAGACGCAACCCTGGCAACGAGTGGATTTTATTTTGCTCTCCCACTCTATTATAAAATTATTCTTTTGAGGCGTTTAGCCGTCGAGCAAGTGTTAGCTCATGATGAATACTTATTTTCTGTCTGCCTACGGGCTGTAACATGATTGACAAATTCTAGGGTTGATCATGTATGACTGAAACTCTTGCTAGTCTTCTTATTTTGTACTACTAGCTTTATGATCATCTGTATATAAAATATAGGGGACGTCTTACTATGGAATATCTGATGGTCTAACATCTTGTAACTATTATTACTTGCTTGAGATTGAGACACTAGGCTTGTTCTTGACCATAAGAGACTGATGGCTTGTAGATAAACCCTCATACATCTAGACAGCCATGACCATATATCGAGGTAGATTACACTTCTATATACGTAGCTGGCTGTGTCTGCCCCCGCTCTCCAGTATTCTGGATCTAGGGCGTAACACGGTTTAAGTGGTGGCCCATACAAGGTCCTGTAAATCAAGATGTGTAAGGGTTTTACCGAATAGATGTCTCAATCAGCATTCGTCCTTGATCTCTACTCGTGTCTCCTAATCTTTCTGAACTCTTGACCTGATCACATGCTTATATCATCGATCTGTCTTGGTCCTTCCTTATTGTTTTCTATGTCGTTTCTTCAGCGGTATTATTCCTGGTCCTGCCGATCAGCCCGGCGGAGCTCAACCAGCACCCCAGCAGCAACCTGGGGACCAAACCCAACACTCTGGAGCAGCCTTTCGAGTCATGCCTTCCGGAGATCATGTGCCGCCAGTTCAGCCCGTCCAGCCTGCAGAGCATGTCAATGGAACCCTGGTAGGACTCATCCGGGAATTGCTTGCATCACAAGATCGTCAGCGCCATTAGGCCAATTTTCATCGGAGCCCTCTTGTGTTTTCTATCGACGACCACGTATTCCTTAGGATCTCGCCTACCCGTGGCATCATTCATTTTGGTGTACGGAGAAAGCTTAGTCCTAGGTATATAGGGTCGTTCGATATTCTATAGCAAGTAGGTGATGTGTCCTATCGTCTCGCTCTTCTGCCGTCATTACGTGAGGTGCATGATATCTTCCATGTATCCTAATTGCGACGGTATATCCCGGATCTGAGCCATGTCCTTGATCATTCGGAATTGGTTGTTGGTACCAACCTTTCGTTTGAGGAAAGGTCTGTATCCATATTGGACCGAAGAGAGAGGTGCTCAAGAACAAGACTATTAGTTTAGTCCGTGTTGCTTGGGGTCATCACTCTTTGGGCGAGTCAACATGGGAGCGTGAGGATGATATCCAATCGCGATATCCTGACCTGTTTGACTCATGGGGTATAATGTCTTCCTTATGCCGCATGCCTTCGATTCCTTGCATGCATGATTGTTTGTTTGATTGATTGCTTAGTCATATATTGCCTGTGATTAGCAGAGCTTGTCCCGACATCTTTAGCCTCTTGATTAAATTTTGAGGACAGAATTCTTTTAAGGTGGGTAGAGTTGTCACCTTCATTTTCTGTTATACGTATTTCCAGTATACGTGTACGGAATTCCGACCCGTAATTAGACTTGCATTACTTAGCTTAATCTTGATTCGGTTTATTTTGACTTGGTTTATTTGATTTGACTTGGTTTAGCTTGCTTGGTTTATTTTGGTTTGGTTTGAGATGGTGAGGCTTACTATATAAGCCAACTCCACTCTCTCTCTCCTTCATAACTCTTTATTTATTTCTTCTTCTTCCTCCATTAACTTCTCCACCTACCAAGAGAGGCTTAGTCAAATACAACTTGCTTCATGGAGGAACTCAATTTTTATTGTTCCATTGTCTTCCTTACGAGATTCTAAGATACTTTAGTACTTAGCATTTTTAATTTCCATGGTTTATTTCGTGTAGATCTAAGTTTATTGTATTTTTAGTTTTCTTGGGTTTTGATCTATTAAACGTTATTATTTTTATGTTTTGATTGTTCCATGTTGTAGAGAATTCGATTTTACCCAAAATGGACCTTTGAAAAGTTAGATTTTAACTTGTTTTGAGAAAGTTATGGCCAAAATAAGATTTGGATATTTTCTAGTTCATCTGTCCTGATTCTAGCAGGGACGATAAATAGTGCCACATGAATGAATAGTGCCGCATAGGCTGCATAGTGCCGCATAGGCCGCATAGTGTCGCATAGGCTGCATAGTGCCGCAGAGGGCTGCATAGTGTCGCATAGGCTGCATAGTGCCACAGAATGCTGCATAGTGCCGTAGAATGTCGCATAGTGACAATTTTGGCTGTTTTTTGCTGTTTTATGTCCTATTTGGCTGATTTATGACCAGAATTTCTTCCAACTCCCGACATAAAAGTTGTAGATGTTTTTCTTGGCTTCTAGAATATATTACTAACTATTTATACAAGTTATTTCTTATTTATGACAATGTAAGGATAGAAGACGATAGTAGCCTGTTAAGGCGCACTCTTAACCAGTAATAAGTAACATGACATGATAGTGGCCTGTCGTAATGCACTTTTGACAAGTAAACATGACATGTAATCTTAAATGCTGTTACGACGGCTATCTCGACATGCTAAGTACTTTTATCTTGACACCATGGTTGAACCTTGTGTATGTGTGAACAAGCTACATGTCTCGTCTTGTATCATGTCTAGGACATGAATTCCTGATTACCACGGCCAAGGATTCATACTGAATCTGACTAGGATAATAACTAGATTGATCAAGTAGTTCATGAAGAGATTTTCCAGCTACAGGCAGTCCCGTTATCTGGGTGCTCTAATTGGACTTGTAGCCTGCCGTCGAGTAGGGCACATTTTCAGCACACTGTCATGTGTTGCAACCCCAAGTCACCTAATCCAACTCTCTCAACTTGCAACTGGATAACATAGATTAAGTCTGCAGGACTTGTGGCTGTTAGAACATCTCATTGCATCTTACTAATAACTAGTCTTGTGATAACCCTAGTTAGTTAAAGTATCAAGCCGTACTCATTGCTTAGCCGTGAATGATGAATGAAGTCCAGTCTAGCCTTATCTAAGCAAGGCATGTACATGTTTTTCTTCAGCACATTACTGTTATGTTTTACTTTATCGATAATTGGTTAGAGACTAAGTTATGTTCAGGTGAAGGGTTACAACCCCGGTCCTTATTTGGTTTACGGGTTGTAACTTGGCTACCGAAATAGTTTCTTAGTTGTCTTATCGTGTATCACCTTGTTTTCTCTAACTCATGTCTTTTATTATCAATTATGTCTTTATGTGCTAATATGCTGGTTTTAGTTCCTAAGTGAAGCCTCCCTTGTGGTACTTGCTCTTTCTGGGTCTGACCCAGCTGATTTTGTATGACCAGATTTCGGAGCAGCACCCGAGGATCTACCTGCCTTCTAGCCAGATGGTGAACACTAGACGTAACCCTGGTAATGAGTGGGTTTTATTTTGCTCTCCCACTCTATTGTAAAATTATTCTTTTGAGGCGTTTAGCCGCCGAGCAAGTGTTAGCTCGTATTGAATACTCATTTTTTGTCTGCCTACGGGCTGTAACATGATTGACAAATCCTAGGGTTGATCATGTATGACTGAAACTCTTGCTAGTCTTCGTATTTTGTATGAATAGCTTCATGATCATCTGTATATGAAATGTAGGGGACGCCTTATTATGGAATATCTGATGGTCTAACATCTTGCAACTATTATTACTTGCTTGAGATTGAGACACTAGACTTGTTCGTGACCATAAGAGACTGATGGCTTGTAGATAAACCCTAATACATCTAGACAGACGTGACTGTATATCGAGGTGGATTACACTCCTATATACGTAGCTGGCTGTGTCTGTCCTCTCTCTCCAGTATTCTGGATCTGGGGCGTGACACCTCATTGGTGATAAAGCGATATAGCTTACCAGAAGTGAAGGACAAAGGCTGAGCCTCGGCCGGAGTCGTCTCAGCTCCTCCCACCACCTCCACAACTCCAGTGAGGTTAGCAGCGGCACCCGAACCGTCAATGCCTGTCTTTTCTGCCCTTGTTGCTCGGGGTATAGACGTAATGATATCAGCACCAGCTTGTGAGGACCCTGTAACTCCAGGGTCGGGACCCAAAGAGGAAACCACATGGGTGGCATTTGGTGATAAAAGGTTTGCTTCCTTCGATACCTGTAAGGGAGAGCCTTCAGATAACATCCCAAGGACAACATTGGGGCTTATCGTGAAAGAACTTACCCCCATGTTGACTTCGGTGCCACTACCCATTTCCTCGATACCAAGCCCACGAAACCTAGTCGCAACTCGCTTATGGAAATGAGGTCTATCAGCGACAAAAGGTTCAGGCCTGCTTCGTGTACACGGAATATTCGACACAGGTGAAGGCACACGCATAGCCAAAGGACTTACAGAGGGCTGGAGATCTTCAGAGTCATATTCCTCTTCCTCCGTTCTGTCAGAATCGAAAGCTTTCCTCTTTCCCTTCCTCGTCGTTTTTCGGAAATCCCTCAGTCGCTCCTCCAATTTCGTACCAACAATAAAACTGGTACGGGGATCAAAGTTGTTGGGAGGTGCATTCACTGATACGTGACGAAGAGCTGCCATATATGCGATATGCCCCAAAGTTTCGGTGTCAGGTAAGACAAAGCTGGCATGGGTATGGATCGCCGAATAATAGCGCCAGGCCCGAATACCATCCAAGACGCTCCTCTCGAAACCCAGGCAAGGGTAGGGCTATCCAAATATAATTGGCTATAACCAAATTGTCGAGAATACCGGCTATGTAGGTATGGCTCTAGGTATACAACATTACGGTTATGTTACACTAGATGGGAGGGACGGATACTCTGCAACCAGCGAAATAATTTTTCAGACAAAGTCTGGGGCGCAACAGCACTCAAGGTGAACGCGTCCCATCTGCTCCTCAGTAAAAGATGGAACTGACACAAAAAAGAGTATCTATCCACCCGCACGAGAACGGCTCGACAATCGAGAAAGCTGGTACAGTTCCAAGGCATATCGCGATAGTAGTAGATGAAGGCATCGTCACTTGTCGCATTGCCTTCCGGACCAGGTCGCATCAGAGAGGGGTAGTGCATCAACAACCACCCTATTAAATAATGATACGGCAGCTCGATTCTGTTGAAGGGTTACGTAAGATCACGAGCGATGACTTTCGACGTAAAGGTACAAAGACCCCTATGGATGTTGCATACCATAGCAGAAAGCAGAACCAACTTGCCCCCAAAAACTAGCTTTATCGCTGGAAGGATTAGGTTGCGGCTAATCCTCTCAATTGTAGCAGAGCCCGCCGAAACGACGCAAACCCTTAACCATATCATCAGGTATCCGGCCAAGATGACTTTAGCAGACAGAGGCTGAGTATTATGATAAAAATAGCTAAAAGTGTCACTCAGGCTCCCAAATCTGTCACCAACAGCACGGGCCCTCTTAGTACTTTTTTTCTGAGCATCCACTTGCTCCAGAGATTGGGGACTCCTAACAGCGACTCGACCGGACGTGCTAAGGCTAAAAAGATAGCCAATCTAAGCCTTGATATGAGGAAGGTTCCCTTCTGAACTATCATCCTTTTTCTTGGACATTTGTTGACAGGTGCTATAGTGGCATAACACTTCCTGGTATACGGCTAGGAATCTGGGATACCGCCGCTCTAGTTCCTTGAATTCTTTGTTTGTCGGGGTATACTCCTCATAAGCTTCATCGTCCCAGGGCAATTTGGACACGCCATGCATCTCGTGAAGAGCAAGCCCCATCTGTAACCGCTCTTCCTGAAATTTTCAAAATTTCTTGTCTATTTTAATTATGTCGTTAAAAGTAACCTTCTTTGATACCTTGTGAATGATATTATATGATTATGCTTTTATTTTCAAACATTAGTTTTGAATTAAATATTATGAGAATTGATAGATTTTCTTTAATTGAGATTGAAAATATTTTTATTGAGAAAGTAATTATACACATATTTGAAAGGCAAAATATTACTAATTTTAGAAAAGGTATATTTTGATATAATATTTACATTTACCTTATTTTGACTTGAAAATGAATTTTCAATAGTATACAATAAGATGAATATTTTACTAGAATAGATTTGATCGAAATATGAATAATTTAGTCATATTTAAGGAGAGAATTTCTAAATTAAATTATAGAAATATTCTTCATTTTTATTTTAACGGAACTGACTATTATTATGATAAATATTGAATTTTAGTTTGTATTAAAATACGCTATAAAGTTGTTGGGTATTCTCTATGAATGATGATAAGATTTATGAAATCTTATTTTGATAAGGTTATATATTTATATAATTATTTAAACTAGTCATGATTTCTTTAAATTCCAATTATGATAGAATTCTCCTAGAAAATTCTTAACTCCATATATTATACAGATATCTTTATCTCTCAATCCTTTTGTATTCAAATCCTGAAACTATCAGCAATTATAAATGCGGCAATCTTTATCTACCTAAAGAAATCTTTTAGGTACAGATGTATTCTCATCTCTCTCCCTCTATATATATGCCTAATTCATTAAAAGAAAACAATGCAAAGCCAGATATTCCCCTACTTCCCTTCCAGCACAACCAGCGAACCCACTACCAAGTACAGGAATCAACATCACCATTCAACACAACACAAGATCGTGTCCATGTGTCTGTGTCAATAACCACCATCATCGTATCACCGTGTCCGAACCGTGTTGTCCGTGTCCTCCCCATCCATTTCCTCCATCCAGATCTTACACTAGTACCAAATCTCGCGTACGAGTCGGACACAATCCAATCTCACAGCAAATTGAAAATCAAAACTCTAACCTAAAACCTTGGAGCCGTCGGCGACCGTCCACGACAACCCGAGCGCCTCCGGTCTAACCCGACTTCCGTCGCCGCGCCCTACGATTCCGACCGCGCGAACTAGCCGCGCGCCGAGGTGGCTGAACCCGCCTCCTCCCCTGCCTTAGCTCCCCGCCGTGCGAGCACCACCGACGCAACATCTCCTGGCACCGCCTGGGCGATCGGACGCTGCCACAGTCTTCCACCCGTGCCGCCTAGGATCGCATACGCCGCTGGCCGAGCAGTCTCCGCCACGGCCGCCCGTGCTCGCCCCTCTCTCAGCACCGGTCGCGTCGCTTTCTCCTCCAGTACGGAGCTCCCAACAGCTCTGGTGAGCCGCGGATGCGCCGCCCCGGACCTCTTCCCTAACGCCACCGGAGTTGGCACCCTCAGCCGCTCTTCCTCGCGGTGGACTGCTCCCGGCGACGAAATCTCCGGCGGAACCCTCGCCGCCACGGGCGCTTCTCTACCCGTGGGTCTGCGACCGCTTCCCAGCGACCTCTACCGTCGTGGGTTGCCGTCTCGACCGTGGCGCCGCCACTGTGGCCGAGTCACCATCGGAATCCCCTGTGAGCCTCCTCCTCCGTCGAACCCTAGGGAAGGGTTCACTTTCCCCTCTTCCCTTCCTCCTCCTCCTCCACTTCCGACAACAACCACCTCCTCAGCGAAGAACTAGTAGACGACGACGATGACGAAAGACCCGATCGTCGTGAACAGCATGTCATCGATGAAGATCCGGCTCGAGGAAGCGGAGCGGCTGATCTTCCGTTGGGACTTTGACTCCCTCCTCTTCGGGTCCTCCGCCGAGGACCGCTTCGACTACCTCTCTGCGGTCGATGACGCGATTGCCGTCGCCGCCGTGCTGTGATTCCCGAGGTACTCTCTCCCTTACTCTTTATTTTTAGTTTCTCCCTTTGTTTTCTCTCTCTGAGAAAGGACAGTGGTAGGTATTAGTGAAATTGGGCCGGGTGTGGGCCTTAGGCATAGGGCCAAGTTTTGTGTTTTAATTTTATTGTTATTTTTAGGATTTCCTGGGCTTGGGCCAGAGGCCTGTGGGCTGGGAAGAATAAATATTGTATATTATTTAGTAAAATAATATGTATGTATAGGTGTATTAGTATATATATATACTATTACTAGCATTAAGCTATTATTTTACTATTGGTGTTAATACCATTAAGTATTATATATATATATAAAAAAAATAAAAATAAAAATATATATATATATATATTTTTAGTTTTCGAAAAATTATATTTTAAATAAATATTATAAAACATTTTGGGTATTGGGCTATACGAATTAATAATCTCTAAAATAGTTTATTAGTATTCTCTAAATAAATTGTAATATTGGGCTTTAATATTAATAAGGGTTTTGTTAACATGTTTTATGCGATTTGATATATATTATTTTTCAACAAGGCTTTACGAAAATTATTAGACTTTGAGGGTAATAATATCTTTGGACTAAAAAAAAATTATATTTTGGTTATGGGCTTTTATAAATATTATGATTCAAAATGATTTCTAATAGGTATAAATACTTGCTAAGGGTCTAATTAATATGATAATAACTAATTTCTAAAATTTAGTTATATATTTATAAATTCCTTAATTGTAGATCCTTGACCGTGACTAATCACTATTCATATTTTTCATACGGAGTCAAACTCCTTTGTATCGACCGTAGGCTAATTGGACGATTCTGAATTCAATGGAATTGTCGGTTTCACCAGCTAAGGACCACAGGCAAGTGCACTTTCTGATTGCTTTCCGATTCATAGTAGTCTTTTCATTTCATGTCTATACATATATCTTGATGCTTGTTGACACGCTCGTCACACGGAGTAGTCGGGAGGGGAAATATCTTAGTAGACATGTGGACTACCCAGAACTATTCCATGATGTCTATTCGTGAACAATAGCACCTGTACACGACACGTGCAGGTGCAGGATTTACCCCCTAGCCGTTCACATGTCGAAACAGATATTTCACACCACCTAGATAGATGTCTTTTATTAGTTTTTCCTTGTTTACTTCTCTATCGTGCTATGTCATCAGTTATCTTCCAGTTTTTATTTCTCATATGCTATTTTCATGTCTTGTTAATTCTATTTCAAAATGATTTCTAATAGGTATAAATACTTGCTAAGGGTCTTGTTCCATTCCTGACTGGAAACCAATATTTTTCAGGTTTAGCCGCGATCACTCTTAGCACTGGGAAGACATGGGTATGCTGAGGTCGGCCTAGAAATAGAAAACAGTTGTATCAATTTCATTAATTGTAAAATCTTGTATTTTCTTTAATTATAAATGTTGTAAATGTTGTAACAATTTAGAAATGTGAATGAGCAGCAAATGTTGTATTTTTAGCATTTATTTCTTGCGGGCTTGACAGCGTTCTACTGCCGACTCTGCGGCGTAGGCTGGCTTGGACACGTCTAGTATCCGAAAAGCGGGTGCGGGTCGTGACACCATCTCTCCACCTGGAGTAAAGAAGGTCCCCGTCTGGCAGTTGTATATCTTAAGCAATACCATAAATAATTTTGGGTTCATAAACAAGACATAGCAGGAGCCCCTAATGGCGTAATAGAGGTCAATCCGTCGTAGGATGTCCTCATACTCTACTAGGATCCAAGAAGTCAGGTTAACCCATGGAGGGGAATGATGCTGTCAGTTCAGTAACGACAACCTCCCTGCAGGGTATAACCCTTTGCGAGCAATCCGATTCAAAAAGGTGTCAGCCTCAGAGAAAAACATATTGGGCTTCAATTTGTTGATGAGACTGCCAGGAGCCAGCCCAATGACGGAATAGCTCATTGATTCCTTTACTGTGACAACTTACCACTTGGGGTTGTTAAAATGGATATGGCCCACAAAGATCCCTCGCTGATCTAGAGTTAGAGAACTCAACATCTTCCTCTCAAAATGTACCGTATTAAAACCAGATAAGGAAAGTGGCGTTCCATTAAGGGTATGTGAATTGCTTTCCCCTGAAAATAGAAGTCCCAACTCTCAAAAGTCTCTATGATGCTCGGATCTGAAATAGTCAGTGCATCCCTGAATAAAAACATAGGCTTGAGATGAATGCCATTCAGTTGCCCGGAGTTCATCATGCTAAGTAAGAAAAAGAAGGACTGGCTTCAGATCTCCCTCAGTCTGTCTTCAGGTTGATTTCGGGTAGTCTGAGTCGACCCTTGTTCGACTATCTGGTCAAAACTCACACCCAACGCAGATTGGGCATATCCCATCAAGAGCTCCTTCGATGGAGCCAAGGGCAAGGTCACTACGAAGGACAAAGAAGAAGTGAGGTTAGAAGAGGTTCATCCTTCAGCTACGCGGCCTAACCGCACAGAACCTATGTAGCCTAATTATGAGGGATACATGGACGGCCTAGAACATGAGACGTATGTGGCTCGGTCATAAAGTGCTCATGTGGCTCAGTCATGAATTACTCTTATTGCTAAATCATGAATTGTTCGTACGGCTCAGACATAAGGCACTTAGGGGGTTCATACGGCTCGGTCATGAAATGCTCATGCGGCTCAGTCATGAAGCGTTCATGCGGCTTAGTCATGAGGTACTTTTGAGGCACTTATCCGGCTCAATCATGAAGTGCTCATACGACTTGGGGTTCATGCCACTCAGTCATGAAGTGCTCGTATGGCTCAGTCATGAAGTGTTCATACGGCTCAGTCATGAGGCACTTAGGGGGCTCATGTGGCTCGGTTATGAAATGCTCATGCGGCTCAGTCATGAAGTACTCATGCGGCTCAAAACATGAGACACCCATACGGCTCAGTCAGGAGACACTTATGCGGCACAATTATGATTCATACGGATCAGTCTTGGGTCACTTATGCGGTTCAGGATCAGCGCTTATGCAACTCAGCCCATACAACCCTATCATACAGAACGCATGTGGTCCAACTGAGATAGGGCATGCATCGACCAAGCTTAAAGCACAGAAAGCGATATAGCACAGGCCCGCACATAAAACATACGATATGGACATCGTCTTCCCACTGTCCTTACCTTTGATAGGGGGTGCATGTCGGAATGAATGAAAGGAGACCCCACCACCCTCGATGGAGAGGCAAATCCCTTCCCTTTGGCCGCAGCACCAGTCGACTTGGAAGCTTTTGGAGCCATTGAGACAGGAAGACGAAGATGAAAGAGAAGAAGGTAAAAGAAAATAAATTTCTCTTCAAAATAACCCCTATTTATAGAGTTTCTAAAAGAGTGTCGCTTCGATCCTCGAGATCATTAAAGATAATGATGACGTTTGGAGATTTTATTCCTAGTAACCGTCGACTTTATCTCGAAAAGACAATCCAAATCCAAAATCGAACCAGGAAAATTAAATGCAGCAGTGACAGCTGGCAGGCTGATGGGGTCTCCCTACGGCTCAAGATTTCCCTGCGGCTCGAGATCTCTCTACGGCTTGAAAATTCCCTGCGACTTGAAGACTACCTGCGGTGTAACATATCTCTATGCTTGTTGTTCAATGTATTCCAAATTTGTAATTTGAAAACTATGAAGGGGGTCATGTAGAAGCATGAAAAATATGGGGTTCATGCGGATCACAAATTATCGCATATTTACTTTGGGCCAAACATGTTCGCATACAAGAAAGTTGCATGACAGATTCAATCCCTTATGGATAAAAATATTATCCATAATCCATATTCTACTACGAATTTTTTTTTATCTTGAATCCCGTTGGTCGTACTTATTCTAGAAAAAATGAATTCTTATTTTTATTGGATCTAGTTTAGATTATTCTACTCGATTGTATCTCAAAATAGACAAAGCTTAAAAACTTCTCTTTTCTGTTGAATATAGGGAAAAAATAGATTTTCGGTCACAGGCTGCAAAATTCAGGGAAAATTATAACAATTAACCATTTACTTTGAATTAGTGAATGGTTTTTCATTTTCATATCAAATGAAATTTGGTTTCCTTAATGGCATAAGAAAAACAAATTTATTTATGACTAAACCCATTATTTTCAATAATAAATGCTTTTCAATTTCAATTATAACAACATATATGTGTATATGTAAACCCTAGAACCCAGAACATAAATTGTTATTACCCAGATCAGATACCGAGCTGGGTCTCGCTCTTATGCACATATCCCTATAGAAAATCGTCGTCCTTGAATTTTTCATTGAATATATTAAATAGAAAAAAAAAATAGGAATTTTGATAGAGTGTGACCCGTGTTGCCCAAGTAAAATTATGATAAAAGGTATGATATACGGATAACTCGATAACCATATTGGCATTTACTTAACAAATACGACTTTTATTTTTATTATAAGAATATATATTACGGAATTCAATCGTATTCTATCAATTCTACTACCAAAAAGAATCCACGAATTTTTTTTTGAACATGTGAAATAAAGTGTGCTAAAAAAAAGGAAACTCCATTTCTGATTATTCTGTCTTTATCTCATCCATAGAGAGGAGATTTTATCCCGAATCCATTCATTTTTTTGGTACCCAATCTCATTGTAATATCATAATAATAGGTAGAAATTGGATCCATTTTGATATTCTAAACAAGACTCCATAAGTGTAAGTGACAGAATTTTTTTCCAGGAAGGTTTTTTCTATTTTTTTCTATTTGTACTTGTCGCAAATTCGAATTTGCGTCGAAAATGCTCTTCATTTCTCCAACCCGTCTCCGTTCATACGTATGAAATACATATATGGAGTTGGTTAAAATTTCATGTGATTCAATAAACAAAATATATATTCCATCATTGCGAGATTGATCCGTATCCGTACGGTTCGATGAATAGTGAACCAATAATGGTATTTTTTCAATAAAGAGGAAACTTAAGATTAAGATGCTCCGTAATGGAAATGAGGGAATGTCCACAATACTTGGATTTAGTCAGATACAATTTGAGGGATTTTGTAGGTTCATTAATCGAGGCTTGGCGAATTTCATAAATTTCCAAAAATTGAAGATAGAGATCAAGAAATGGAATTTCAATTATTTGTGGAAAGATATCAATCGGTAGATCCCTTGATAAAAGAAAAAGATGTTGTGTATGAATCGCTCACATATTCTTCTAAATTATATGTACCCGTGGGATTAATTTGGAAAACCGGTAGAGAAATGCAACAACAAACGGTTTTTATTGGAAACACTCCTTTAATGAATTCTCTGGGAACCTCTATAGTAAATGGAATATACAGAATTGTGATCAATCAAATATTGCAAAGTTCGGGTATTTACTACCATTCCGAATTGGAACATAACGGAATTTCTGTCTATACCAGCACTATAATATCATATTGGGGAGGAAGATCAGAATTAGAGATTGATAAAAGAACAAGGATATGGGCACGTGTAAGTAGGAAACAAAAAATATCTATTCTAGTTCTATCATCAGCTATGGGTTCGAATCTAAGAGATATTCTAGATAATGTTTGTTACCCTGAAATTTTCTATTTGGTATTCATTGAATTGGTTTGGTTCATCAATAGCCTTGATTCAGAATCCTATTTTGACTTTGTGCTATTGATTCCACTATGATTATTAATCAATAATGGAATAATTCCTTCATGGAGATAGGGGACATAATTCACATGGATATAGTAAGTCTCGCTTGGGCTGCTTTAATGGTAGTCTTTACATTTTCTCTTTCACTTGTAGTATGGGGAAGGAGTGGACTCTAGGGCTAGGGTACTAATTGAGTAATCGATTGAGTAATCGAATTGTATCAATTCTTTATTGATCGTTTTGCGAAGCCATAAAAAAATGTTTTTGTTTCCAAATTATACTGGAATATGGTAATGCATAAAAAAATTCAATTATGAATAATAATCATTCGATCAAACAATGAATGATTACCATAATGGAATTAATTTTGAAACTCAAATCTACGCATGATAGGAAATTTTTTCTAATCGAATTTTTCCTAAATATTCTATTTTGGTGAATCAACTCTTACCAGAATTATGGATATTACAACGAGAAAAACCAATCCCTATTTTTTTCTTTATTTGTTTCCCCTTTTTCTTAACTTTTACTGTTTGAAGAGAAAGTCTGCTGCTATAACGGCAATATATACTTTCTTTCCACAGGAAACGATTAGCGGTTGTCCAAAGAATATTTTTGTTCTCATTCGAGATATTCTGGACAATAATCGACCTATTACTGTACTGAACTGATCCCATTTTTAATTTAAAAATAACTTAAATAGAATTTCGTTTTTGAATTAAGTTATACGACACAGTGAGTTCTTATTACTATTTTATTCAACTCACGAATTTCATAATGAATCTGTTGACCCGAAATCACAGGATTGGTCAATGTCACAGCTAATGAGTCTATTTTTTTCCACCTATGTAACTCTATTTTTTTTAGCGCCATCCATCTATAATGATTAATGAATTAAGAACTTTCAATTGAAACTAAACTTATTCTGTCAATTGGTTTTTTTATTACCGTCGTATCTGAGAAAAATAGAAACTTAGGTAAGTGTTTTATCAACATATGTATCAAAAGAAAATATCTAATTCAGCTCTTTCATGCCTACTATAACTAGTTATTTTGGTTTTCTATTGGCTGCTTCAACTATAACCCCAGCTCTGTTGATTGGTTTGAACAAGATACGACTTATTTGAAATGAATTGAATGAACAATTCATAAAAATGAATATTTCTCCGAGATTTCGGGTATTCTATGGCTCCTTCCCGCGTCAATTGTTAACTCATGGTCATTGAGATTTGCGGACAATTTAGATTAATATTTAGGGATAGATCTTACCTTTCTTTTTATACTATTAAACAAACAAATCGAAATGATTGAAGTTTTTCTATTTGGAATCGTCTTAGGTCTAATTCCTATTACTTTAGCAGGATTATTTGTAACTACATATTTACAATACAGACGCGGTGATCAGTTGGACCTTTGATTGAATAATATTTTTTTGATTGACCTCCTTACAGGAGGGGGTCAAATTCAAGTAGCAATTCAACTGTGTTTTGTTAAGTTTTATTCGACATAACATAAACGGAATCACGCTCTGTAGGACTTGAACCTACGACATCGGGTTTTGGAGACCCGTGTTCTACCGAACTGAACTAAGAGCGCCTTCATATGACAGGGGATACGATTGGAAAGAAAAGGATTTTTTGTACCTCCAATACATCTTGCTTGCATACATCGATCGGTATGTAAAAATAAAAAAGGATTCTGTCCAATTTGAATCGATTTCACTTAATTAATATTAATCCTTCGTTACTGCCCATAGGAGAAGTAATAGGTAGGGATGACAGGATTTGAACCCGTGACATTTTGTACCCAAAACAAACGTGCTACCAAGCTGCGCTACATCCCTTTTCCAAATTTTTGTACAGTATCATTGTACAAAATCCATGTATTGTTTTCCACATCATGATTTTCTCTTCTATCTATATACAATTTTCTTGTTATTTCTTATTTTTGGTTTCATATAATAAAAGAATTATATATATCTGAAACCTAACGTAAAAAAAAAATACAAATGATCTTGAACTACAGCATCTGACCATATATGTGTTACAATAAAGAAGGAGGATTTTTAATACGAGATATAAAAACATATCTCTCCACGGCCCCTGTGCTAACTACATTCTCAGATGCTTTGTCATTCCCCTTTTTTTTTAATTCTAGTTATTGATATACGAAAAATAAAAAAAAATTGGGATACAATTATATGTGATGTGACTAAAACCCCGTCCATCCTTTTTTCATTAAGTTCTTTAGGATAGGAAGGAAAGAGAAAGTGTATTGAACCTCAGCAAAAATCCTGTGGATCTAAGATCCTATTTTGTAGAACATAAATGGAAAGGGGAGTACAGTCTAGGGCAGGCTGCACGAAATCCATCATAGCATAGAAAGAGGATCCTTAAATACTGTGATTAGCATAGGAATAATTGATAGTTAGAAAAAAATTGTATTACTTACATTATTACTATATATTCTATTCATATTAATTTGAATTACAACGAAATCTTTAGAAATGGAATTTCTAGTTAGTAACTTCTATTGATTTTTTTTGTTATTTTCGTATTCTTCGGTTCGGATCGAAAATAGAAGAGTTAAGTCGATTCAAAATGTAAAGGAGGTTTATGGCCAAGGGTAACGATGTCCGAGTTATAGTTATTTTATAATGTACCAATTGTGTCCAAAATGGTGTCAATAAAGAATCGCCGGGCATTTCTAGATATATTACTCAAAAGAAACGACACAATACGCCTAGTCGATTAGACTTGAGAAAATTTTGTCGCTATTGTCACAAGCATACGATTCACGGGGAAATAAAGAAATAGATCGAGCGGAACGTGTGTTCGATCTTTCCAATCCAAGGGGCAGGAAGCAGGAAAAGGGGGAACTTCACATATATAATACAAATCAAACCTTATTTTGGTCGGATCTGAAATGAATAAAAAAATAGAATTTTAGAGAAAAGAAAAAACCCATGGATAAATCCAAGCAACCCTTTCGTAAATCTAAGCGATCTTCTCGTAGGCGTTATCCCCCAATTGAATCGGGGGATCGAATTGATTATAGAAACATGAGTTTAATTAGTCGATTTATTAGTGAACAAGGAAAAATATTATCTAGACGGGTGAATAAATTGATCTTGAAACAACAACAATTAATTACTATTGCTATAAAGCAAGCTCGTATTTTATCTTTGTTACCTTTTCTTAATAATGAGAAACAATTTGAGAGAGCCGAGTCGATCCCAAGAGCACTCATCCATAAACCGGTTACTGGTACAAAACTATATCATAATTTCATCTACTAGTATTTTATTTATAATACCTCGGGAGCTAATAAAATTATTTTAGTAAAATTTAACTGTCTCAACTCCCGAGCAATCGCACCAAAAACTCGAGTTCCTTTTGGATTTCCTTCTTGATCAATGACAACCGCTGCATTGTCATCATATCGTATTAGCATACCGTTGTCACGTTTGAGTTCTTTACGTGTACGTACAATTACAGCCCTAATTATTTCTGATCTTTCTAGAGGCATATTGGGCACTGCTTCTTTGATTACATTAACAATAACGTCACCAATATGAGCATATCGGTGATTACCAGCCCCTATGATTCGAATACACATCAATTTTCGAGCTCCGCTATTATCCGCTACATTCAAAAGAGTCTGAGGTTGAATCATATCATTTTTATTTGAATCCGTTATTTCAATGTAAAGAATAAGGAAAAAAGGAAATAGTGTTTGTCTAGAAAACAGAAAAGAAATAAGTAAAGCGTGGTTATTTTTTAATCCTTAATACCCCTTTTGTTTAGTTTTACATCTCTATTCTGAACTAACAAATTGAGTTCGTATAGGCATTTTGCATGCAGCTATTTCAATAGCTGCTCTGGCTACATTTTCTGATACTCTGCCCATTTCATAAAGTATTCGACCTGGTTTAACAACGGATACCCAATATTCGGGGGATCCCTTCCCTGAACCCATACGTGTTTTCGTAGGTCTTACTGTAATGGGTTTGTCGGGAAATATGCGTACCCATATTTTTCCACCACGACGCGCATATTGTGTCATTGCTCTTCGCCCTGCTTCTATTTGTCTAGCTGTGATCCAAGCGGGTTCAAGTGCCTGAAGAGCATATCTGCCAAAATAAATACGGTTGCCTCGACACGATATTCCCTTCATTCTTCCTCTATGTTGCTTACGAAATCTGGTTCTTTTGGGGTTATAGTAGATGGTTCTTTTTTAATCTCATCTCTACTCCAGAACTGGACGTGAAAGTTTCTTCTCATTCAGCTCCTCACGAATGAAATAATTCAATAATATTACGGATACATATGTATTTAATTTAATAAATAATACACTAATACACTAAACTAAGTAATGAGATTTAATTGATATTCAATTTTTTACATAGTAAGCTGTATATTTAGACGTCTACATTTATAGATAATGTTTCTTTTTTTTACAAGACAATAAAAAAAGAAGGGTTTCGCGGGCGAATATTGACTCTTTACTGCTTCATTCTTAAGGCCAATCCACGACCTCTCAGAGTAAATCCATTTGTTCTTGGTTCGTTCCGCCATCCCACTCAATGAATGATTAAGATTCGTTGGAATCCTATGTAGTCACATGTTTTGTCGTTCCTATAGCTTCTCAGTTAATGGTTAGGCCTGAACTCTGCAATGGAGCTCCACAAAAAATTCGTTTTTGAGTCAATCTACTCAGTCTGTATTAACCCGAGGCTCTTTATTATTATTTTCCTCAATATTAATGCTTTATCACACTGCCTTTTATGAGGTGATTCATAGACCATACATATTGGAATCATATATCATTGATATTTTGGTTCTCTCTTTCTATCATCTTTCCATTTATCTGCATCCCTTTATTTTTGCTTCTAAAAATAGAGAATAATACTTAATATATAATATTTTTATATAATATTTATATAATATTTTTTTATTTCAGTTGTTACAACTATATGTCAGTCATATAGTGACTTTTTCTTGGGATCTTGACAATACGAAGCAATAAGTTGGTTATTCGTTTTTAGTTTATATAGTTATTAAGTTCAGAGTGGGGTTCCTTTTTTTATCCCAATTCTAAACTATACTATAAAGAAAAAACTAACGAGTCACACACTAAGCATAGCAATTATACTAAAAAAGGTTAATCAATTTTTATTCAACCTTATAGAATTAGAATTCTTCGTTTTTATTTGATTTTAGGGAAACCCTCATTTTTTATTTTTTGTTTGTTCTATTACGGGTCTTGGACAGAATGACAAACCAAATAAAGAGGACTATTATTCCTCATCTACAACCATAGATAGTTCGAATTGTATAGGAACAATGATCAATTTTAGTACGAATTGTTTGTAGGGGAACCCTACCTTCTCTGATCCATTCAACACGTGCAATTTCTTTTCCGTCGATACGCCCTGCAATTTGCACTTGAATTCCTTTTGTATCTGTTTGACCAGTAACCGCTGTGGTAAGGTACATAAACCCATAAATGGTATTTTACGTAGAAATAGTATTCTTGCTTATTCGATTTAGCCCCCCCCCCCCCCCCCCCGATCTTAAAATTCCATTTGTATCAGGGATCCATCTCCAAACGGTTACTGGTACAACCAATATCTATTTCTGTATTGATCATGATATATGTAATAACTCGAGCATCCATTTCAAATGCATATCCCATTTTTTTGCAGCAAGGTTATGAAAATCTACGAGAAGCAACGGGACGAATTGTATGTGCCAATCGCCATTTAGCTAATAAGCATGTGGATATTGAAGTTCCACAAGCTGTACTTCCTGATATTGTATTTGAAGCAGTTGTTCGAATTCCTTACGATATGCAACTGAAACAAGTTCTTGCTAATGGTAAAAAAGGGTCTTTAAATGTGGGGGATGTTCTTATTTTACCCGAGGGATTCGAATTAGCCCCCCCCCCCCCATCGTATTTCTCCTGAAGTGA